>JAOWBL010000014.1:14064068-14085479 GCA_028564865.1 Zenarchopterus dispar | reverse complement strand
AATCATGGTACTAACCATTAAAATATATGCAAAAAAAAAAAATATCATCTGATCAAATGGTACATCTGATTCCAGATGGATTTTGACAGTCTGCATAACATCATGACCCTCATTTAAAAAAAAAAGTTTTTTATTATATGAATATATTGTCAATGCTCCATTTTCATGAGTGTATACAGAAAAAGTCTGGGGTTTTCTTGAAAAAGTTCATTCTAAAAACATTATAGTAAAACAGTCAAGTTTTGCTGATATTCTATGGCTTTGAAAGAATTAGGCTCGATAAAAGTCTTATCCTTTATAGAAATGTATCAGGGCATAAAGAAATAAGATTTCTGTCTGTAAACTGGAAAATGTTACAAATAAATCCGTTAAAGGTTTTGGACTCCTTATATTCACAGGCAGACAGATTGTGAGGAAATTCAAGACCATTTCCTCAAGTCCCCTTACACCGACAACCAAAAACAGCCTTCCATGGTTAGCTGTAGCTGTCTTTGAGGTTACAAAGGAATCCATGTTGGAAATATGGAACCACAAATATGGACACTTAGATAAATTCATCATTACTCTTAACAGTAAATTTGTAAATGTTGTTTTAATGTCAAATAGCTTGAAAAATGGAAGGCTCTTTTTTGAAAATTCGCATTCTAAAAGTAGAAGCAGCATAGTAAAGATGTCAACTGCAAAACATGCATTCATTAAAATGCACTACCATCACTTATACAATCCTTCCTACCCATTTATGTGACTTTTTTTTTGGTATGATTTTTGACAAAACTAAATCATTTTTGCACCTCTCTTGATTAAAGTTTTTGAGCCACTTAGCCAGAGGAGGTATTGTTTTGAGGAATTTATGCTGCACAAATGAAAAGACAAGGAGATGGGGGATGGGTTGGGGGACAGCAGGCTTGTGTCAGTTTGAGCTGTACAAGTTGACACAAGCTCATATTTTCCAGGAATTTGTTGCATGGTGGTGTGTAGAAGCAGGGCCAGAGGTTGTCTCTAATACATGGAGAGGTAGGTTACAAAGAAGAAAAATGCCATGGGCACTCAACTCCTCCTGCCCCAGAGCTCCTCTCCTGTCCTCCCTCCTCCTTTCCTTTCCTTTCCTCTCCTCTTCTTTCCTCTCCTCTCCTCCCCTTCCAACTTTAACCTGTGCAGGCATTCAACGTTGCATGGGCAAAGCCAGTTAAAACAGACAAGAGAACAGATAGATTTACTGGAGCGTTGGTACAAATATAGTTGCCTGCCGACATCTGTGTGTAAGCGCCTGCACGTGGTTGTCTTTTTCACTGAGTGTGAGCTTGTGTCCACCGGAGTATGTGGCCAGGCTATAATGGGCGTATTTTTCCATGTGTCCCTTTGAGAGAGAAATAGTGCCGGAGGAATGTAACATCAACCCAAACAGAGAGGTGTTTTTGTTCTCCACCGATGTTGACTATTAAGTCCTTTCGCACATACAAATACTGATTCACAAAGAGCAGTAAAGGAAGGTTGTGACTATAAATGGATGTACATAGTTATGCTCAAGACAGTAGATCAGTCAGATGAATAATATCCTGTCATCGATTATTAGCTACGGTGAAGTGCTGGTCTGATTACTGTATTTACCATACCAGCTTGCAAAGAGTGTGTTGAATATGTATAATAAAACAAGGAGCTCTGACAAGAAAGATGAAATTATTTTTTTTTAAAAAGAAGAAATGGGCCTCTGGGGAAATGACAGATGAGAATGAAAAGAATAATGAGCAGAGAAAAATAAAAAAGCAGGAAGAGATTGAGAGGAAGATGCTGAAAATAAGAAAAAGAGAACTTCAGCGTAACTTGACTCCATAACATACTTGAAAGAAGCTATATTTTAGTCATTTTCCACCACATGTATTTTATCTCTCCTCTAGATTGTCTTTGCACCTAACATAACTCCAAAAGCTTATTTTTGTTTCAGAATGACAAAGACGGAGATTCAAATGAATAAGCAGTTTTATTAACTGATCTGTGATTGGTTGAGTCTCTGGAGGCTGGCAGAATGGCAGAAGGTATGACTCATGCAGTAGCACAGACCCTGTTCCCAGTAAGACAAACATTTTCATCCTATCAACATGTTATCAGTGCTTTTCATGTTTTTCTCTATACACTAATTTTAACAGTAAAATGCTAAATGAGTAACAAAGTATCTGGTGCTAAGTGGCACAAAAAGCTAATCATGCTGTCACTGTTTCCTCCAGACCTGCCAACAATTGAGGCACTTTTTGTGTAAGATATATTGAAATAAGCTCAGGTCCTTCCTTGCTAGCATGAAAGATAAAAGTTTGAGACTCGCAGATATGGTCACTATACCCTTGACATTGCACTAAAAACATACACTCTGTTGTAAACAAAATAGAGACAGTTAACTTACCACTTGCAGTTGAGATTCAAAATTGTCTAGTGTTGGAAAAGAACCAACTTTCCGCATTTGTGTTTTTGCACTCTTCATGAAACAGCCCACCATGAACTGTTGCAACAAGCAAATGCATTTGCTCAGTTGCTGGCCTGGGAAACTAAGCTGCATCCACTGAGCCACGATTGACTAACTTTCCCTCACAACAGAAAGCAGATTTCTTTCAAGATAGTTTGACAACAAAAGACAAAATGTGTTGTAATGAGCACTAGCAGATCCAGTGAGATGGAAAACACGCTCAATCCTTGCTGCAGATTTGCTGTTATCTGTTCAAGTAAATGCTGAAGCTCTTGCTCTTCTGGGGATACTCTGACTGGAGAATATGACCATACAAGGAAATTCCACCCTCTACAACGTCATAGAGAACCACTGTTAGAAAAAACTCTTCAGAAGGAGGCATTCTCAGCTCCCTGAAAGCCAAGTATTGTCGCATTCGAGAACAACAACACAGCTTTTTCTATTTTTGTTAGTTTCCAGTCACATGTAAGATTATAATTTATCATAAAAAACACTGTGAATCAGACAGAACACGTCGAAAAGTATATTTCCACTTTAATTTGTGTGAACTCTCCCTTTATCCCAAATCAGTCTTAAGGAGAAATGTTCCACATAACAAGAAGAGCACATATAGTTTTCAAATATGTGGGGTTTCATTAGATACCACTGCCTGTAATTACAGGAGAGACCAACACAAGTGGTGAAAAATGCTTTGTGAAAAGTGTGAAATCAAGCAATCTTTTACTCCTGAAATATGCACTAAAAGTGCAATTAATCATCCTTTCAAAATACAATCATGCACACTCTCACATTCGTACATATTTGCTTGGATGCTCTCTCACAACCCCTGTGTTGGCAGGTCAGGCAGAGACAGTGATCTTTATGAGTTAATGCATGCCCTGGAGGTGATGGCTCAGCTGCTGCCGAAGTTCCAGCAGCCCACCCAACAAGGCTGCTGGTGCGAAGACACTTAATAGTGCATTTTGTGCACAACATCACGTCTGCCTTTAAAGCAAAACATGCCTCAGGACTCTTAAATGACTTTTACTGTACAACAAAACATATCTGGGGTGTTTGACTTGACTTATCTTGCACAAGGCTTCTCCTTAAAATGCGATGAGTGGCATGCTAAGCCAGATAAATTGCTCTGCAGATAAAGCCAGGCTAAAGTAGATTTCATTTAAAATGTACTTTGGCAAAGTGACTGCACTTGTTGAGGAACATATGAAAAAATATGAGTGCTTTTTTCAGGGAACATGTCGTTATTGCAACATCCTGAAACAAGACTACCTGAGAAGAACTCCCAACACTGTTCTGTGTGTGGATAAGCACAGAGGACACTTCTCAGTGTGCTTCTATGCACTTCTTTTCTTCCCCTCTGGTTTCAATAAATCTCCCAGCACTCCACATTTCTGTTTCTTTCTCTTCCTCTAGCTTTCCATGTGCCCGTCCTTTCCTTCTTCTCTGTTATCTGGGGTTGTGAAAACATGGCTGACAGAAGCTGGTGGGAGACCGAGGTCACCTGGTGGTGTTGTGGCTGCTTTTGCTCAGGGTCTGTTCCTGCAACTTTTTCAGTCTTGGTAAACAATAATAAACAAACCTGGATTGTTGTGATGGGATGCAAACAGCCAAATTGGCAAAGTACTTACATGTTTTACAGGCAAACTAGGATGAGTGTACATAGTATCTTTTCTGTTAGTCAGTTTCCCCAAATAAATACAAATATTTTCCCAGATCACAATACTGCTGTGTGAAACTGCCCTTTACTGCATATAGAGGTATTATTGCTGGGACCATTATATTTATTGCAGTTCCATTTAGGTCCAGAATAGAAATAATAGAGTGTAACAGGTCAAAGCTATGTTTACAAAGTATAACCACCTGTATGCTGGATAGAAATGATTTTGGTGTTTCAACACAAGATGGCGTCCTTGGAGCACTAAGTTCCAGCCATCCATCCTTCCATTTTCTGTGCCCGCTGAATCCAATTACTGGGTCATGGGGGTCTTCTGGAGCCAGTCTCACTGCAGGTGCGAAGCACGGGTACACCCTGGACAGGTTGCCAGTCCATCGCAGGGCCACATACATAGACAAACAACCAGCACATTCACACCTACGGGCAATTTAGAGTTGTCAATCAACATGTTTATGTACATATTTTTGAACTGTGGGACGGAACCCACTCAAGCATGGGGAGAACATGCAAACTCCACACAGAAAGACTCCTGCTGGGATTCAAACCAGGAAACAGTGCTAACCACTAAGCCATCGTGTCTGTCTTATTTAACATACCATAAAGTAAAGGAGAGGAGTGATGGATGTGAGGATAATACTGTAGTCTAAAAAACTCATATTAAATATTGTATAAAGTAACCGAAATCAAAAGGAAATGAAAATCAAATGTAACAGAACCTAAATCCAAGCAGGCAATAAACATGGAACTTACAAATAAAGACTGTGCATATTGTGAGCGCTGAAATGTTGCTTCAGACAGCACTGTGTGCCAGAAAAGAAAAAAAATTATTGATATATTCAGCTTTGTAATCATCCAAATGTTTCTTTTACTGTAATTGTGATGAGACTTTTGAACACATTCTTGGATCTGCTGAAACTACTGCCTTGCATACTTTCTGTGTGAAACTGCTCACCCACAAATGCATACATGTAGCATGCACACACACACACACACAGACTCTCAGACACAAGCATTTGCAGATGACAATAACATACAAACATGTTGCAATCCTGCCCAGTTTGGGATGCCCTGAGGTAGGTGAAGCAGCACCAAAAACAAGCATGTCTGATTTGTCTAAGCAAGTGAAGGAGCGTGTGTTCTAATGCGTTTCAAAAGCACTCTTACTGGGGCCAGCTATGTGGCCTTAGATCAAGGAAAATTAAAGCCAAGTAAAGTCAACTTCCACGATTCACTTTTGACATAGATTAAAGCTTTTAAAAAAATTCATATTCTTAGTTTCCACATTTTGTAGCTGTTACAAGTTTTTATGTTGACAAGAAAGAGAAAGATGATGAGGAGTGAGGTTCAGAGCAGCTACTGGACTAAAACTGAGGATTTAGTCAATGGGAAGCTTGGAAAATTTATTGAAAGACTTTTTTAAAAAAACAAAACTTAACTGAAAAAGTGTGAAATAGTGATTCGTAGAACATAAACTTGAAAATATGAAGTGGAACATTCTTGTGTTATCGTTTTTTTATTTGGATAACTTTGCTTCTAATTTACCAGGTTTCCTTTAATTGCTTTTATCTTCTGCACAAAACAAATAGAGTTACAGAGGAAATCTGCAGACACGTTATTGTTAACATGTAGAAATACCGTGCAAGCAGATTGAAAACCTATGATGTGCACCCAAACCTTATTGAACCAAAGCAAGTAAATTGACAGACATTTGCAATTTATTGTTCACACAATTCATGTTGGTCTGAATGTAAACTGTTCCACACAATTATATAAAATATATTTTTGAAGGAGCAGTCTTAAATACATACAGTCTCTTGAAGAAAAAGAAAAAGAATGATGAATAAGCGATAAACAAGATTTTTTTCAGCGACCTCAAAGATACTGAAAAGAAAAATGAAAGGAAAAAGGTGCATGTTCAGAGGTAAAGAAAACATTTACTCAAGCACCTTTGGCCTCTACAATTCAAGCCATTCATGTTCCTTCTTCTCCAAAGAACACATCCAAAAAAATATTTCTTTTCCATTAGTAGGGTAGGGGGGATGACGGAAGTTCAACTTCCCACTTTGCTGCCTGTTTTGTTAAAGGATCCTTGGTGAAGTTTTATCTCCCTTTGGGCAACTGTTCTCTGTACATTGTGTGAGTCACTAGAATCGTGCAAAATCAAGCCAGTTCTCACAACCCGAGGATATTTTCATTCCCCAAAAAGACGGTTAATTGATTGGAACCACACTGCAGCCCCATCGTGGGATTGCAACACAAATACAACACACTGAGAAACAACTTTGTGCCTGTTCTAACAACATACATGTGTTATTGGTAATGGAGGAATTGGATTTGGATTTTAGATTTCCAACTGTTTCACCTGCTGATTTTAAATTCTATCTTTCTTATTCTGTAAGACAAATCTTTACAATGTTATTCTGTTGCTTCAGTGTCTGGGGAAATCCTGGAAGACAGAAATACGAGGTAAGGTGAAGTGGATAAGGAATGAGGAGGAAAATGTCTTGCACGTGAGAACCTGTTTTTTTCTTTTATCTATTTTTCAATCTAATACTTGAGTCGCATGCCATTACTGTTGTCATTGTTTAACTGGGAACCGTGTCATCTGTCTCAGCATGATACAACTGCACATCTGCTCTGTTTGTCCTTTTCTATGAGAGCTGCAAATTTCACAGGAAATCACTCACAAATCATGTGTAAAAACATACAAACACAATTATTGAGTGCCTCATCCACCCGCAGTGTTTTTCCTCTTCCCTCTCTGCTTCTGCCATCATCACAGAAAAGCTCACGCACAGTACCACGAACTCGCCTGATAGAAGTTTGTTACCAGAGTCGAGGCTTGTAATTGACAAACCTCTGCTCCGCCGCGCTTCTCTGCTTTGCTCGTTTTCCTCAGCCTGGTCCAAAAACTGCAAGAAACATGACCTTTGTGTGAACTCCCTTCTCAGAGAAAGACCAAGAGCACGGGAGCAACAAACATAACTTATAGTGCTCAGTGTGCTTTTAAAGCATAGCTGGTCCATGTGCTGAGGTAACGTGAGGCCAAGATTCAAAGTGAACAGATGAGGGGTTTTTGCAAAATAACCACAAGCTATCTTTAAATGTTTGTACATTGCAATTATTCCTGACCTTATCATAAATCCTATCACAGTGATCAACCTGCTACTTAATTTGTGGTTTGTATGATAGCTTGGCTTCAGGATGATGTTGGTGACAGTCACTAGGAAACCAACGGTGCAATTTCTGCAATAATAAACTGAAAAACTCCAGAGTAATGGAGGCCCTTTACTGCACTGCATTATCTAAATGAAGGTAAGGATGAAATATAATCTTTCTGGAGAATGAAAAGCAGGAAAAATACTGACTTTCCATTTAAATGTCACGTTAAATGTGTAAAGAAGGTAATCAGAGGTTTTCAGCCAGCATGAGACTAGAAGTTGCTGTTAAGAGGGTATCACAATGGACATGATCTTAATGATGACTGTCATATATGACACACTCAGCATTTCTAGTAATTTGCTGAAGATGATGAATAATATAAGAATGCATTCAGCAGTACCTTTGGTCTTGACCAAAAGATACATGAAACATGTAGTTTGGTCAACTTGTTTCATTTGGCCTCCACATTGGACAGACCAAGAGCCTAAAATATACTAAAGCTATATATACTATATTTGCTACATTACAGCCAAAGCGAAAACAAAAAAGCAAAAAACAGAAAAACCTTTAGTTGGGCATGAGATGAAGGCCAGATTACAAATCCAATTTTAAAACTTACTGTGTTTTGGCTTCAGTAACCCATCAGCTGGACAGGATAAAACTGGACAACTCAAATGGAAGAAGATAAAAAAAATAAATCTTGTTTTTCTGCCCTTTCATTATAGTGGTAAATTATTGCTTTTTCAAAACAATTCCATGATAAAATCTAACAAGCTAATGGCACAAAACCAGAAACTATATGTTCATGAACATGCTATGACCTAATATGTTTACACAGCTCTCTTCATCAGACTGGGAAAACTTAGCTCAGCCTTGTCTCTCCCTGCAGGACAATAAAGATTCAACTGAACCAGATACTGCAACTTCACAAAAGTACAGCCGCTATTGGGAAAACTTTGTTTTCCTCTGTTATTGAATTAAATGTTCAGCAGGTTCCTATTTCATGTAGCAGAGTTAGAGGGAGGAAGCAGTGTAAGGTAAAATAATAAATGTTTTCACAGGAAAATCACATTAAAACAAAAACCTGAAGGAACAAACCAGGGAACTAAATGAAGTTATCACTAGTATTTGACAAAAATTAAAGTCTCTATGTCTCTGGACACAAGTCAAGTAGTGGTTGAATGTTTCCCACGTCATTTTTAATGAATGTAACTGGACAAGGGTGTGACTGTGTGTGTGTGTTTGTGTGTGTGTGTGTGTGTGAGAGAGAGAGAGAGAGAGAGAGAGAGAGAGAGAGAGAGAGAGAGAGATGGGAAGAAGGAGAAAAGAGCTAAAATTTTTCTGAAGAAAGAGTGAGACAGAAGAGTTGAGTTCTGAAATGGACTCTAGTCCAAGGTTTCACAAAATGGATAGAGGAATTGCGATAATTTTAAGCAAAATACCTCCAGTTTCAGGGTGTTAGAACTATTTGGAAAATTAAGTCAAAAGTTAATTAGACCAGTGTTTTCTCAAGGTTTCTTCCCTCTTAAAGGTGAGTTGTTTTTTGTTTGTTAGTTTGTTTTGAGTTGGGTTTTTTTGCCTCCGTTTGGCTGAAGTTTTTCTCCTGACCGGAGCCATCAGTATAAAATCCAAGAAGATCTAAGTGTGACTGAAGGAGGTCATCTTCAGAGTAAAAAAGGAAAAAAAGCCATAAACCTATTAGAGACAGAGCAAAAATTGTTGTGGGTAAATTGACAGTTTAGTACATTCTTGAAAAGAAAAAAAAATCAAAACAAAACTAATCAAAATAAATGAATAAATAGTGATAAACTTTAAAGAAAAAGAAAGCCAAATTCAACTTTGAAGGAAA
This sequence comes from Zenarchopterus dispar, assembly GCA_028564865.1. Taxonomy (NCBI): domain Eukaryota; kingdom Metazoa; phylum Chordata; class Actinopteri; order Beloniformes; family Zenarchopteridae; genus Zenarchopterus; species Zenarchopterus dispar. The sequence continues at coordinate 14,076,338 of JAOWBL010000014.1, read as the reverse complement.
AAAAACCTCTAAAAACACCTCCTGCATTCTGGAATCAGATTCTTAAGACAGAAGAAACAATATGAGCTTGTGTCAGAAAGATGGGAAGAGACAGCTATGGAGAAGGAAAGGAACAGTTCATAATCTCCAAAGCAAATCACATAATGTTTCAAGCATGGTGGAGGCAGTATTATGGTATGGGAATGTATGGCTGCCAATTAAACAAGATCTCTGATGTTCATTGATGATGTCCCTGCTGGCAGAAGTAGCACAATTAATTGTGACATGTGTAGGGTTATAATCTCTGCCCACGTTTATCCAAATCACCGAGCGTTGTGGCCATTGACCTAGGTGAGTACGGAGATTCAGGTGAATCTGCAGACATTGGTCCTGGTTTGTCAAGCTGGATCTGTCATGCCAACAAAAGCTCTGAAGTTGTAGGATGTATGCTCTTACTCAAACAGTACAGCCAAATTGATATCACCTTTATGCTTTATTGTACATGATAAGTAGAATATAGTCTAAAAAAAGAAAATAAGCTGTGTACATGATTTGCATTTTCTACACACTCCTAATATGAGGAGCAGCAGTAGCGCTGGTTCTTTAGAATTGGGGAGTTAGAACTGTCCACAGATTTGAGTGATTCAACCTGAGAAGCAGAGATTCACATATCTTCAATCTGAACACCCCAAACATTTGATTGTAGTCAGAGACCTCAGAGATGACCTTCTCATTTTTCTCTTTTCTCTTATTTTCTTTATCATAACTACACAGATCAAGTTTTTGTGTTTGCTTTTTGTTTTTTCTTATGTATATTTTTTAATAACAATCTTGTTGTGGTCTCTGTACAGTACAGAAATGTTTTTCACATTTTGCATTTGCATGAGACTACTTTCCTGTGTATTAGTGGATATATTCGCTGCTGGTGTTTTTGATTATCAAAGTAAAAGGATGGTTTCAATATGTCAGTAATGTGTACAAATATTTTTGAATCATAAAATAATTTCGCTATTGGCCACATCCGGGTCTAGATGATAGCATGCTGCACATGCTGTTGTTGAACTGAGTCCACATGCAATGCAGTTTTTCTTACATGTCTTGAAATAATCAAGCGCACATTTGCCATCCATGTCAAATCATCCAGGTCAGCATACAGGGATAAATCCCTCTTGAAGAAAATTTCATGTGGGATTGCTTCCTTGATCTACTACATTTGTGTAAGGCAACTTAATTACATCTACTGCTAAAGCCATGTTGTGTTTTACCACTTTGGTGACTCCATGCTGGCAGAATGCTCATGTCCCTGCACTGATGGGGGAAGCATTTTTATTTGTGGTTTCAGAATCTTTATTCTAAGTTACTCATAAAGTACCAACATGAGTGAGATCATGTGGTCTTCATCAAGAAGGGAGCTTTTTGTCATACTTTATTGCCATTTAGAACAGAACAGAGATTAAAAACCATGGTGTAGACGCAAGGTTAGACACAAATGGGAACAGTTTACACATTCTTGTTAGTTTTTACTTACAAACACTGTGCATTCTCACATGTAAATCAGTCTGTTCTTCTGAAATATGTGCTTTCATGATTGTTTTTCTTGATTCGCATCATAGTTCAAATGTATGCTGCTTTTTTTTCATTTAAGAGAAATACACTTTTAAATGTCTACAATCCAAAAAGGATTTTCTTTCTTTTTAATTCTTAAATGTACATCATTTCATCTTTTTTTTTGTAAAGGGTTAACAGAAATCGCTAAATTTTGAAAAACTGGAATAGTTTGACTAGCCGCTGCAATCAAATATAAACAGGTCTGGGAATCATGAGGAAGATATCTACTACAATGATTTCAAAGCTGAAAGTTTGAATTCACTTTGTGACATACTTTTCAGAACAAGTTTGCTTTTCCGTAGATGCAGAACCACTACAAACCCATGTTATGTCATTAAGTTTCTTTCTTTGGGCTTCCAGCCTCCCTTTATGCAGCAGGTTATCTGAATTTCTACAGATAACTTGCTGCATAAAATGTGTTTTTACTCAAAACCAGAAGCCATTTCTTAATATGTGTGATTGTGACCTCCTGTGCTATTTGTTTTCTTGTGGATTTGTGAAATATCATTGATCAAAAAATGAAGTACTGTTCCCATTTAAACGCACCAAGTGCAGTCAAAATCCCCAATTCTTCTACTTCTCATGTTAATGTAGACACATCTAGTACAGACTTGTGTAAACTTGAGACAGCAAAATATCCCAGAATGCCTTTCACACCAGTGAGCGGAAGTAATGGCTGAGGAGACAGCTCATAATTGTAAGTTACAGCTTTGAAATATCACTATTGTTGTGTAATGGAATGTAGTTTTATGACATCTGAAGTCATTTCAACTTCCCTGCTGTTCATATCCACTCTCTTCAGATCTTTGAGAAGTGAGTTCTTCTCAATTCAATTTTTAGGTTTATTTATTGAGGCAGAGCCTGTTTTAAACATTTCATCTGATGTTTTAGGAGATGTGGGGACCCACCAGCTGAGCTGTGATGTGATCTAGTATGCTACCATTCCAACAGCAGACAGAAATAGCTGCTCTCCTGTGCCCTCCAAAGTACATACTCCTGAACTGAACTTGCCAAGTATACAGCTCCAGTCTGGCATACTTGATACTGAAAAGTGGGCATTGTCTTTATATTGTCAGTATGTATTTATAAAGATTGTCGTAAATAACAGTTGACATTTGTGAATTCTGTTTGCTATGCTCACCAAGACTTCATGCAGTGCACTGGACAATGACATGATAATCCCTCCCCCTTGATGGAACTGGTGATCATATCTAGCCCAGTACAGTTTTGGGGCAGAGTAATACCAGTTTTTCTGATCAGTAGCCAGTTTTAAAATGAAGAACTGGCTCTAAGTGAGCCCCTGGTTCTGAATCATTGATGGACCTGCTTTGAAGGGAACTGTTTAAGATGCAGATGATAGTATACTGATTTTAGCATTCGTTTTTAAAAAGAAGAATAGTCCTCAACAGGAGTGATGAGCCCACATCTTGCGGATGCCATTTGGACTTCTAACTAAACTTTGAGGCAAGGCTTGCTGCAGATGGGAGAAGTGCACCATCTTAAAGGCATATATGAAAAAAAAAAACCAAACTCCATCCTTGCCCATTCCCCTGTGGGTTGTTCCCCTCTTCAAGGGTTCTCTACTGGAATCTTGGGAGTCTGAGGATTCTGTGCAGGACTTTTGCTGTTCCACATCAAGATTTCTGATGTTGATTCTGGGGTCAGCTGGAGCCACTCTCCCTGCTTGGAGGACACAGCTGCGAGTGCCCCAACTACCACTGCTGTCCTCGCCTTCTACATCTTATCCATCGCATCCTTCCACCCTTGGTATTTCTCACCTCCTCCTGCTCCTTCTTGATATTGCTATGTCCACGACAGCTCTCTTCTGGAGTTTGTCCTGGCTGAACAGCACGGGAAAATAAACTTAACATTCATGGTTCAGCAAGTAATTTCCCACATGTAACTGAAGTCAACTGATTAAAAACAAACAAACAAATAAACAAAACAAGTGCATTTCTCCTTTCCCTCTCCAAGCTCTGAGATACTCCATGCCTGTGGTTATTAAAAATAGAGATGCCAATATTATTATAGCTTTACGCATGAAAGCAAGATCACAGTGTGCAGCAAATTATCATGCAGGCTGATTGTTGGATGATGGTCTAATCTATATTGGACATTTACCTGCAAGCATCTTTCAGTGCTCCCTTCACTACCACTAACTACCTTTCAAGTCAGTATTAAACTTGATATATCTTGATCACTGCTCTTCCTGTAGTGCAGGTAGGAAATTGAAAACTAGATGGTTTCTAGAAGTCCAGCCCCGGTTCCAATAAAGTTGGTATGGTCTGAAGTGTAAACAACAGATTGCAGTTGTTTGCAAATCTCAAACCATTTTATCCAATACAGAACATAAACAGATGATGAAACTGAAACACGCCAATTTATGGAAAATAGTGGTTGATTTTGAGCTACACATTTTAAAAAAGCAATACATCTCATAAAAGTTGGAATAGGGCAGTGTTTAGCATCCCCTCTTTTAACTCCTGACTGGAAAAGTTTAAGAAGTGAGGAGATTAGTTGCTGGAGTTTTAGGAGATGAATGTTGTCCCATCATTGCCTGATGCAGGATTGATAGGCGATGAACTGTTTTCACACTGATCTCTGGAGGTGTTCCTGGCCCCGTCCAAGGATTTCCATTAGACAATCATACCTGAATTGTACCTGCTTTAATGCAGTGCCACCTGAGGTACCAAAGATCACAGGCATCCTGTTTTGACCTTCACGCTTTCACTCAGATCCATACCTGATTCTCACAATCGTTTTGATGACATTAGGCACTGTAGAGTGTAGACTGTGGAGGGATCTTCAACAGCTTCACAATTTTTCATTTAGGACATTTCCCTGCAATTGTTCCACACCTCTTTGTCACAGATAGGTGAATCTCTGCCCATCTTTACTGCCTGAATAAATGCTCATCTTACACCCAGTCATGTTACTGAACTGTTGCCAGTTAACCTTATTAGTTGCCAAGTGCTCCCTCAGTTGTTTTTGCTTTGTGCCCATTACTTTTCCAGCCCTTTGTTGCTCTTGTTTCAATTTATTTGAGATGTGTTGCTACCATCAAATTCAAAAGGTGCTACTATTTTTCATGGAACTGTAAACTGTCTCAGTTTTCTCAGTTTCAGTGTCTGGGGAAATCCTGGGGAAATTCTCAGGTTATGTTGTTTATGTTTTACTGGGAATAAAATAGGAATTTATGAGCTTTGAAACTCTCTAGATTATGTTTATTTACATTTTACAGTGTCCCAACTTCATTGAAATGGGGGTTGTTCTCAAATAATACTTTAATTAAAACTGAAAATGATCTTTTACCACAAGGAAATACTCATTTGTGCTTCTTTAAATTAAAAAAAAGAAAAAATTAACCCTAAATTCAAGCACTTCCCTTTCTCAGGATACACAAAACATATCAATACACACTGTTTAATCAGGAGCTGAAAATGATGGTTTAAACTAAATCTAAACCAACACATCTAAACCACACACCTTCATCCTGTGATGAGGAAGCATCATAACACTTCAGAGTGGGCTACCTGGTATAACTTAGAATGCTTGCGCTTGTTTGATTTTCAGTTGAACAAAAGATGAAATCTTGAACTCCATGAGAAAGAAAAGTTGGGTTTTTTTTTTCTGGTTCTCTTCATCGCTACCCTCACCATCACTTCTTCAGCAATTAAAGCTGTTTTGCTTCAAAGAGGGCACAGGCTAAATGTTTCTGGTGTCTTATCTTGACGGATCTTTATCCTGCTTTAACGAGGCACTTGACCTCCATCGGCGCTCTCCTACTCCCTGAGTGACGCAAAAAAAGTGGGCTGGCAAAGCTAAGAGCAGTAGTTTTGAGGACTTAGAGCTCTCAGGATCATCACTACTCAAGCGGACTTCATTTAAGACGTCTATAGGTACAGCCGTCTCTGTCGGATGTTCCATCGATGCAAACCCTTGACTGCTGGGAGATACCGGGATGTGTGCGGATGTATCTGACAGGGACAACACGGACTTTCCCTCAAACTTGTAGCAAGCTCTCAGCCTCTAAGTTGGGAGGTTTGTGAAACTTTTTCTTGAATGAGTGTCGCGCAGCTGTTGACACATCTGGATTCAGGGCTGCGTGAGCTGTCAAGCCCGGCGCTACCAGGACCTGACCCGACCACGTTTTTTCTTTTTATTCATACATATGTATTTAAACTAATTTATTATTTTTACCACTACATTTAAAGACAGAATATTGGGAAAGTCTGCATTAAACTCGAAATCTTGGCAACTTTTTAAAACTCTTAAAAAATGGAGAACTCCGTCCTCAGCTTGACGTGCGTCTTTGTGGTTATCTGTCTCTTGGATAAAAGGTGGGTTAAATTTAAGAATGTGTAAGTTCTAAATGAAGAGTTTATTCAATACATTTCAAGCTTATCTTTGTCTCTTTAAATTTTTATTACCAGTTTTGTTTTACAATTACTTACATTTCAGCAAGGTATCAGTGAACAATAAGGTATGCTAAATAAAATGTGATGAACCTTAACATGGAAGTATCTTTCAAGTAAATGCTGTATATATAAACCCCAAACTCTATTTATGGACTTTAGACGAAAAAAGCATGACAAAGATAAAGTATAAAATCGATTTAAGATCAAGCTACCTACCTACTTCTAGTCTAGCAGTTCTGAGCAGAAAACACAACAGATACAACTCTAAATAACCACAAACCAACATACCTGACAGACTGTATTTAGTTAATAAAATGTTAACCCTAAAATGCTAATTGCCTTCATACTGACAGTGCTAGTTTGTAAACTATGTCTGCTTACAGAAGTTACAGTTTTGTGGAACCTGGTTGCAGAGAGAAGTAATGTGCAGAGTGCTTTGTGTGTGTGTGTGTGTGTGTAGGAATAACTGTACACTCTTCCTCACACCTGGCAATGTGTGCACTTATCAGGGTGCGCTTGAGGCACACAACCTGTGTTTTACGTGTAATGACAATGAAAAGAAAAGCAGAACCCCTTTTAGCTGGCATGCCATCATCAGTACAGCCTGTGTTTTCCTTGTTACCGTTGTTACTGTTCATCTGTGAAGTAAAAAAGAACTTAGAGGCCGCTGTCAGCTCAATTACTGCTATCGGCATGATTGATCTGCAACAGAAACATCACAGAGTTTAGAGCAGAGACGCACCTGATTACTTATAAGAAAATATGTGCTTAAGTATTTCCTCTTGTGGCGTTACAAGGCAGATGAATGGCTTTGTTGTGTGCGTGCTTGTGTGTGCCCATAAATGTGGTAACACAAGTGAATATCATGCCAAAAATAATACACACCTTTAGAAATTAATCCTGCATTAAGATATGCATGTTTTAGAAACTCAGATACCTTAATGATTATGTTTTTTTAATTTTTTTTTTTACTTTACAGGATTGTAATTTTAACCAATTTATAAGACAAATAAAACATAGCTGCAGATTTGAGAGCGCACCTTCTTCTGAAACCACCCTCACCTGGAGCTGGTTTTACAAGTGTTAAACCAAAGTGTGAGTGTATTTTTTAGGTTTTACTGGAACTGCCCACGCTAAAGCCCATCAACTGAGGGCATCTTTTTATTTCTATAGGAATGAAACATGGGGGTCACACCTCAGGGGGCAGTGGCAGGAAGTGTGTTTCCCAACTACACTTCGGTGATTAATTTAAAAAAAAAAGTAGAAGAGGGAAATTTTTCAGCTGTGTTCATCCTGCCCATAACCTGACCGGTGTCTTCCATGCAGGGTGGACTCCAATGAAATCCTGGGCCTCAAGCTCCCAAATGTAGAACCGATCTTGAATGCCAACACAGTGTGTCTGACACTGCCAGGCTTGACACGGCGCCAGCTCGAGGTGTGCATGCGTAATCCGGATGTGACAGCCTCAGCAATCCAGGGAATCCAGATTGCCATCCATGAGTGTCAGCACCAGTTCCGAGGGCACCGCTGGAACTGCTCAAGCCTCGAGACCAGAAACAAAATACCCTACGACAGCATCGTTTTTAAAAGAGGTCAGTTTTATTGGCACTGGCTTTCAGGTAATGTGCTTCTCCTCCACGGAACAAAATCAGTGCTGCTGTCTTAAATGGTATAATAATATTTCAAATCTTATGAATTACAAATTTTAAAAAAAGAGCTGATCAAAGACATAATCTAAAAGCCTAAATGAGATTGTTTAAGGCTTCGGAACTGAAATCTCATTACAGGCTGCCTGGCTAAAATTTGGTTTTCAAAAAGAATGTGGTTTCCTCCTCAAACACACTTCAATGAAGCATCTTGAAAGGATAGACTTAGAGAGATTAGCAGGCAGACAGATACAAAAAAGTTAATATAATATTATTGATCAAACACAACAATTAAAAGAGATCATTTCCCACTTAGTTACAATTTATCTATATAAATGGTACAGTGGGTTCTTACTAATCACTATTAGCAAGGTATTTCCTTTCTAACTGCCTTACTGTAGCTTCTCAATAAAGCATACAAAAGAGCAGGCAGCTTCAAAAGCAGTTAGTCACCTCCAGATTACCAAACCTCAGGCAGATTGGTTTTCTTGGATGCTTTGTTGTGCTTGGAGCTTTGCACATAAGCTACAAAGGATGAAAGAAGATCTTTAGAGAAAGCTGCAGATGGTCTCATGTCAGGTTTTTGACTGAAAAAAGCCACTTACATATCAGCAGCCCAAGCACCTGCATGGACAGTTAACTCCATAGTGAGGTTTAAGTTTAAGTTTGAAGTTTACTTAACTTTCAATTTTGTGGAGTGCAGTAAGAGAGTTAACAAAAATTATTAGGATGAAGCCCTCATGTAAAAGTCATACCCAATATAAGAAGTTTCTAAGATTTTGAAGATGTTTGACTTGGGGGAGTGGAAGCCTGGTGGTCACAGAGGTGGGCTTGGGTATGGGGGACCCAGGTTTAATCCCCCAGGTTGGTAACAGAGGTGAGCCACTGTGGGCCCCTGAGCAAGGCCCTTAACCACCAACTGGTCCCTGGGTGCTCCAGCAGTGGCTGCCCACTGATCCCAGAGTAACTAGTGATGAGTTAAAAGCAGAGGACAGATTTTGGTGTGTTTTATGAGATATATACAGACAAATAAAATAAAGATTATTGTTATTATTGAGGCCTTATTAATCTATAGAATTAGTTTATTGCCTCAGCATTAGTTAATATAAGCTTTGCATTTGTAGCAAAAGCAGTAAGATGTGTGAAAAACACATATTACATAAAGGGGAATGTTCTTTCAAACAGAGGTACGTAATTGTTTATCGATTCCTCTATAAAAGTCATTAAAGAATAGTATTACACATATTAGATTATGTTGCCAAAATAGGTTTAATGTTTAATTTTGAGTGAAAACCTTTGCAGCTTGAGTTGAGGACTATCCTGTCACTGCAGACATAATTAAAGAAGAAAAAACTGGAGTATATGGTCACACACCTCTGGTTTTACTTTCACTCCTCAGTGACTCATTGAAGGGCTGTTTGTCATTATTAGTAGAGGCAGTTGCTAGTTGTCTGGCATCCCTGGTTTGCCTAGGGTGCAGAAACTCCCAACCACTGACATAAACAACCTTTTAAATCAGATGATTCATCTGTTGCATGTTGATACGTTCCCCTCCACAGAAGCTAAAAACTGGATGCCCTTAACACAGTGCAGCCATGCTCAGCTGCTGCAGAGCGGTAGCACTTTTGGTGAGGCGCATTTACAGACATGGATCAGACAAAACTGGGGAGAGTTTTTATTGTAACTGACCATGGAAAAATAACAGAGTATCTTACAGGGCCTGAAAGCCAGACTAGTATTTTCTGACAAGTTTATCATTGGTTTTTGAATATGTGAGTAGCTCTTTGGAACCTTGCCTCTTAAAATAGCCTCGTTGAACTTTTTCAAATCTGAAGTTTTTAAGTCTGCCATCAACTGGATGTTTGTTTTTTTGTCTAATTTTACTACATTAGATTCTGCTTGGATCCTCTGTCTCTTCTCAGATCTCTTTGCTAAAAGTTTGATAACTTCTTACTCAGCTTGAATTAAAAACTAGGCTAAAGAGGAGCCTATGATGACAGAAACAGGAGAATTGGACCCTCTTTCTCTGTCTGTCGCTCTCCCTCTCTTTCTCAGACGCTGGGCTGCTCCTAAAGCTTTTACTTCCCTTGCCAGTGCAAGTACTTGTGAATTTGCTCTCAGCACTTTCCCAACTCTCAGCGGCAAAAGCATAAACCTGTTTAGTTGGTTTCTGTAACACAAAGTGACAGTCTCCTTTGAATCTTTAATTCATTTTGCCACTTCTTCTGCCATCAGTTCAGCCGGGCGTGCCGCAGCCAGTGAATTATTTGTTAGATTGATTTGTTCCCAGTCTTCCGGGGGCCCGTGTCGCTGAGCCCAGAGCAGACCAGGGCAAGAGCTAAAACAGGCTTTCTATGTAGGAGGATGTGCCTAAGTGCAATCTCTCCTCTTCCACCTTGTGCAGGTCAAGGTGGTAGGGTGGAGTTGTGGAGGACAGAAGGGTGTGGGAGTTAGTGAAATAGTTTTGTGTGGCTTTCTTTCTCAAAATAGTTATAGGTATAATTATTTACATTTTCTCCTAGTATTTTCCATGTTAAAGGACCACATTTGTACTTTAAGAGAAAGTGGAACGCGGTGTAAAGAATTGCAGATCTTGAACATCTCACCGCTTTGCTCAAAATGTCACCAAGGATAACAAGATGTTGATGCTGTAAATATGACTTATTTTCACTATCTCATCATAGTAGTGACAATACTTAACTTCTTTCCTTCATGGAAATCAGTCTGCATCTGTGTTTTGTAAAATTAGAAGATGACGCCACTGGTTTTGTTTAACACTCAACACATTTATAGTTTTTTTAAATATTCATATTATGAGCAAGTTACTAATGTGTTAAAAAAAAGTGTACTGATAGGATGTGGGAAAATTCACTGATGTGCAACTAAATCATCAAAATCAAAAACAGCTTTTGAAGAGCTATCTACAGTCTGACTGCAGTGCATTAAAGGGTCAAAAACAATATTAGGTGATAGAAACATCTTAATTTAGTTGATTTCAAACAGGGAAACTGTGGAAATGTTTTCATTTAATTTTATCTTATGCACAACTAATTCAACTTGCTGAAAATTGGAGTCAGCACTCACAATGAACAACATAGTCTCACTGCCACAGATCCAGTTCTATTGATTTCTAGTCTTTTAGATTATTTTCTCTCCTCTTTGTGTGTTCACGTTGACCTAAAACAACAGAAAAAAACAACTATTTGCAGAAACAGTCACATTAATATGAAAAAGGGTTGCTTTTGTGGGACACTGAATGCCCTTAGTGGCAAAACCCTGTCACTAAGGGGTCACAAACAAGTGAGGTCACTGTGCAGGTCTCAAGCCAGGATTAAGTGTGCTGTGTCTTGCTTAATTCACAAATCTCTTAGTGGCTTTTTTGTGTGTGTGCTGCTGCTGACTGTTTGTATTTAGTATTAGGAATGTAGAACAAACACATTCAGCATGGCAGCAACTGTGTCAAACATTACAGCATATCTCACAAAAAAGGAGATGAAAAAAGGACTACTTTTATAAACATGAGTAAGACCTCAAACAGTACTAAAAGAGGCAGCTCCAGTTAATAGACTTTTATTTGACTCCAACAAGCAGCCTGAATCATTTCCCCTTCAAGCACTGTACTATAAACTCCTGAGTGGTTTCTTTTCATGTTTTCTTTACAAGTTTCCATTCTAATCCAAACTGTTTTCTAAACCAGTAAGTGGCTGCTAGTGGGCCTGCTTTTACAGAACCTGAGGGCACCTTCACAGGCAGAAAACTGAGATCTAACAACAAACACCACAGAGGGTATGAGTGCAAGTGCTTCTGTTACACTTCATTGTTCAATATTCACGGATTTCACAATTGGACATGGATATCTCTGTCACAGAAACGTATCAGCAGCGATGGGGTGAATGTGTATTGGTGCTTGTATTTGCATGAGGAGACTATTATAATATTATTCTTACAATGTTATGGTCCAGTTGAGGTCAAGATGGGCTCGTTACATGTGCTGCACGCAAGTTAGGCTTGGTATAAAGGAGAAGGACACAGGCATAGCCTAAACGCAAAGTCAGTTACACTTTATATGTTTAGATTACACGTGCACACTTGTTTAACTACCTTCTCCTCTTGCTGTAATCCATCTGAACCAATTTGAAGTGATTACAAGGCAAAAGCCACAGTATGGCATAATCAGCCACTCTAAGCTAAACAAAAGAGTTGTTGGTGAGTTTTCAACTTTTTTTTGAGATGGAAAAAAAGTGAAAAATCGAAGTGCAGCCATCATTGAGCAAGAAAAAAAAAGTTGGTGAGTAATTCTGTTGACTTGTATCGTCAAGAGGATAAGATCCATATAAGACGGAGGGAGTTAAATCAAATTCAGGAGCTATCTTCTGCTCACTCATATGTCACTGTGTGCAGCGAGGTGCACAGCTGAAAGTCTTGTATGTGAGCATAAGGACAGACAGAAGGAGACACGGCCCTGTTTAGTCACAGTGTGTGAGTCCCCCGTGTCCTCTGATGGGAGTGGTGAGGTTCTGTTCATGTTCACCCTGTCCAGAGAGAACAAATATGCAACTGTTTGGAATAGCGCGCACACACACACACACACACATATGCATGCACACACATATAACATA
>JAOWBL010000014.1:14045711-14062666 GCA_028564865.1 Zenarchopterus dispar | reverse complement strand
GTTAGGATTTCAAAATAAAACAGGAAATGCACACAAGACAAAAAACCCAAGACCAGACAACCTCACCGTTGTGACAATGGTAAATCAAAGCAGCATGTATTCTTGTACGAGAGCAGAAACTGAAGAAACACCATCATAATAATGAGCCAGTTAGCAGCTAACTCAATGAAACAGGGTTGGTAAGCTTACACTTAGCATATCCAACTATCCTTTATTATGCATGTATTCATGGTCACTAGTGGTCTTTATCTGACAAGTCAGGAGACAGGGAGAATGACATGCAGCGGTGTAGCACAAGACAGGGTTCAAACCTTTAGTCAGCTGTAATGAGAGCTGAGCTCTCAACCAGTTGGACTACGGGACACTGCTGGCATATTTGATTTAGTGGTGAGCTTGATGCAGTAATACATTTTGTATTTCTCAATTAGACTTAAATATTATGGCTAAGATGCATTTTTGCTGTCAGGGTGTACAAAAGATACTTTACTAAATTCAATTTAGTTTTATTTATGGAGCACCAAATCACAACAAATGTCATCTGAGGGCATTTCAAGAATGAATTTTGGCTCATTTCAAATTAGTCAAGCTAATACAAAGTTAATTTGAAAATAATACTATATATATATATATATATATATATATATATATATATATATATATATATATATATATATATATATATAATGAGTGTGTGTGTGAATACAGTCTATGGACTGAAATAGTGTGGCTTTCATTGTCCTGATGTGCAGGATTGAGCTGAATCTGAATTTTGATTCTTTGAACCAAGCATATGTTGAAAAATGTTTTTTTTTTTCCAACTACATGTAATTTATTTGCGTAGGCTTCCCTGTAGAAAACATTCCTAGGTAATACTAAACAAGCATGAAAAACTCATAACACCATCAACTCCAAAAGGTATACACAGCTTTGGCTCTCAAGTATAATTTTTCATAGATCTCTGACTTTCCTCCAACAGCGGTTCTGGCATCTATTGAGGGCGTTCATGCTTGTTCATGAATAAACATTCCACAGTGATGTTTGCAGTATTTGCTGCCACAGTCTGATATTGCTGTGGATGTCAGGGACTAGGGGGTGGGGGTGCATTAGAAACTGATGCCAAAGGATGCCTTGTGTGTGTGTCAGAATTTCCAGTACTTTGACAGAATAGCAACATTTGACACCATGGGAATAGGAATGAGTTGGTAATTTCTGAACAGGAAAAGTTATCCTCTCTGTGGCAGTTTCACACACAGTCATGCCTTTACAGGTACCTACAAACACACCATGTACAAAAATAAAAAATAAAAACAAATAACATGCACTGTCCAGCACATGCAGTTCCATTTTTCATTTTCTTACAATTCAGCCACACCCAAAGGGGGGTGAGCATGTAAATTACATTATTGAGACAAACGTGTGTGGATGAACATGTATGTGTGGGTGTGGGTGTCTGCATGTGTGTGTGTTCATAGGGGTGGCGACAGTAGCATCTGTCAGTACTCTGGGTGGCCTAATGTTCCTGTTGGTAATTGGATCTTAAAGTTTAGGAGTGGTGCTGACTGATAAATGTACACCAACACACAGATGCAACACACACACATACTCAGAGACACACATACATAGACATGTATAAGCATGACTAGGATGGACAGGGCTCAAGCCTTGTCTAGATTTGTCTGTGTATATGTGTGTGTGTTTATGTCTGTGCACAAATGAAAAGAATGTATGAGTTCTGAAGTGTAGCTCATGATCTAAAAAGATGTGAAGTTCATGCATGCATATGCTGATACTGGTCACTAAAAAATCTTTTTTTACACTTTATGCTAGAAAAAAATTGTAGGTAGTGTAGTGTTTTTTCACACAAACCTGCAAGACACTAAGCCTAGTTTCATGAAAAACCCTTATTTTTGATTTGCAATGGTTCCATTGGCCAGCATATAAACTATTAGAGAAAATATGTAAATACTGCAAGGCCCTGGTTCCTAAAGTGTTACTACATGTGGGCCCTTCTTGGTGTCATTACCTGATGCCAAACAATGAATAATGATGGTTCTGTTTGTTTGGGTAATACCTGCATCCATCGTGTTATTTGATATCAACACGTTTCACAGCATACTCAGAGACAAACCACCAAGATTTAAAGTGGAACTTATATTTCTTGCGTGTTTATTTCTTTATTATTTAGTAACTAAAAAAGCAACAGAGGTAGTAGCACAAGTTGAATTTTCTATGCAACCAGCAATCAAGAAAGTCATTAATACTCATTTTCTTTCTTCCTTCTTTTCACCCCCTCACCTTTGCCTGCTTCCTCCTTCCATCCCACTCTCTGTTTTTTTCTGTCTCTCTCGTCTGTGTGTCTTGCAGGTGGTGCTTGACCACATGAGAAGGAAATGCAAGTGCCATGGAACGTCAGGGAGCTGCCAGCTGAAGACCTGTTGGCAGGTCACTCCAGAGTTCCGAGTGGTGGGCTCAATCCTCAAAGAGCGCTTCCACGCCGCCACACTCATCAAGGCTCACAACCGGAACACTGGACAGCTGGACCACTCCCACCCTAACCATTATAACCACCACAACCATCCCCACCATCACCATCATCACCACAACCACCACCACACGCATCGGCGGCGGCCCAGCATCAATGAATTAGTGTATTTTGAAAAGTCACCAGATTTTTGTGAGCGGGACCTGGGCTCGGACTCAGCAGGAACACAGGGCCGTATCTGTAACAAAACCAGCCCCGGCATGGACAATTGTAGGAGCCTGTGCTGTGGCAGGGGCCACAACATTCTGCAGCAGACGCGAAGTGAACGTTGCAACTGCAAGTTTCACTGGTGCTGCTACGTGGTCTGTGAAGAGTGCAGGATAACAGAATGGGTCAGTGTCTGTAAATGAAGAAACTAAAACACCAAAGAAAGAAAAAGAGACATTAAGCTGATAAGAGACAGACTATTACTTTAATGGTGGAATGACTGTAATATACATGTCCTTAATGTTTTTATGACGGTGGACTGCAGTTTTTCTTTGCAGAAACTATTTACAAGAACAGAGTGTGAAGCAGTTGAGCCAGCAGGAAGATAGATGTGTATGCCAGTAATGAGTGTTCACATGCAGGATATGTCTGAAGCTGCCACAACTCAGAGGCATGTGCAGCATGCCTTCCTCTTGAGACTGGGGAACATAGTTATATGAGATTTTAAAAAAGAAAAAGGAAAAAGGAAAAAATCTCTTATGTACAGCTACATTATATTCAAGTGAGCAAAGAGGAACTTGAACATACGCAATAAATTGCAAGCAGAAAGAAAATGAAATTGCTTTATAGCCACAGAAAAGTAAAATCTGCATGATACTTAAATATCTGATTCAGGTCATATGCTAAAAGGAAGTCTCTTGAGCATTAATGCCATGTCTTACAGTACAATACAGCATACATCCAGCCATGTTATACAGCATTTGCTTTATCCTGCATGTACTACATACGGAGACAAATGGAGAACTTTAGACACAGGATTTGAAACATATTATACAATATCTGCGATAGACCGGCGACCTGTCCAGGATGTCGCCTTAAACCTGAAAAGTGTTGGCATAGCCTCTCATAGACTCTCATAATCCTAAAAAGATAGAAGAAGGTATGGATGGATGGATGGATGGATGGATGGATGGATGGATGGATGGATGGATGGATGGATGGATGGATGGATGGATGGATACTACAATATTTGAGCACTTAAAAATGTAGGGTCTTGTTCAAGAGCAGTTACAAATCTCTTTTGCTGTATTTAATTATAACAGCTATCTTGTTGCATATTGGATACAGTATTAATGAAGAGTAAGTCAACCACTCGGAATTAACTGCTTTTCTTCATTATCATTAAAAGGGATCTGGTTTTCATCTGAGTCACAATAATAGCCAAATACAATGTGCGTTAGCTGATAATGAGTAAAAAAAAAAAAAAAAAAAAAAAGAAGTAACATCTTGTGTCTTTATTTAGCACGCTCTTCAAACAGTCACATTTCTGAAGGAAAATGTAAGTGAACCCTTGAAGTTTATCGCTGGCCAAGCCTCTGACAACAGTGGTGACCAAACGCAAACACTTTCTGAATTTCTGATTTGGAGTTCTTTCCAGAACTGCTTCAGCACAAATACATATGTCATAGGTCAGATGCCTGGTGTCAACAACTCTCTTGAGGACATTCCACAACATCTCTAAAATTTCTCCTCAGGCTGACATGCTCCAAAAAGCAGATGTTTTTTCTTTTTATAAGCCATTGCCACCCTGACAATATCCTGCAGTGTGTTTTGATTAATTTGAGAATTTTTCTCCCTCGATGATGGCAAGTGGTTCAATCTTTGGAGTAGTGGAGCAAGTCCACATCGTGATTCTTCCTCCACCATGCTTTACTACTAGGATGGTCTTTGTACATTGGGAACATTGATCTTTTTGTGCCACTTTAATGATGGAATGACTGTAATGTATATGAACTAATCTTTGGTGACACCCACTTCTCTTCTACAGAGTATGGCTTATTTCCATTTATAGGCAGTTATAGACAAATGTGGACTGATGGATACTTAAATGCTTTGAGAATTTTCTGTATCCTCTTCCATTCATATCAGCTACTCTCAGTCGTATCTCTCCACAGATCTCCTTTTTGTGGGGCATGGTTCACATCAGCAGATGCTTCTAGGAGCAATTGTGATGTTTGGGTGCTTTCTGTCAATCAAAGAAGCTATGAACCAACTCCAGGTGTACAAACTACTGACTTCAAGTAGCTTTAACTGAAGTAATTATTCTGTGATTTTAGTTCCTGTTACTGCCAACATTGTGAATATTTAAAGGATGTGTTCAGACACAAAACACAACAGGTTAAACTATAAATGTGTTACTAGCTTAAGCACATTGGCTTTGTCTATAACTGTGACTCAGATGAAAATGAGATGACTTTTTTATCGAAAATTAATGTTAAAAAACCAAACAGTTAATTCCCCAAGGTTCATATGATATTTTCTTGCCACTGTACAGGAGATGATGTTTGTAGATTTGAAAAAGTTGTATGTGGAAACGTGTAACTGTGCCAAAAAAAAAAAAGTCCTTTAAAGACTTTTCTTAAAGAACAAAGGCAGTCATTTCAATAAGAAAAAAAGTGTGTTGAAAATAAATTCCTTGATTTGACAGGACTGCTTAATCTACATGGTCACATCACTAGTCCTAGGTTTTACAAGAAGCTTGAAGTTAAGTCAGTCAAGAGAGCGATCTGGAGCTCCAATTCTTGGTGATGCTTCCTGAAATTATTTTATTTTATCAAATAGAGGATGTGAAATAATCTTAAATCAATTTGAGACAAAGTAAAAATAAAAACCACCCTGATACATAGTAGCATCATATTGTGTATCTGTGCAAAATTCACAGTTTTAAGAAACCACTGAGACACAAGCTTGTGCCACTATTTTCACACCCCTTACACAACAGAGCACAGATACATGTTCCTGAATTAAGTTATTGCTAATGTGACGTGTGCGGTCTGTGTGATGTGACACGTGATGTAAGAGGACCATCAGTGCACAGTAGATGCTCAATTCACAAGTTCACCTTTCATCTAATCTGAAAAAGACTGTAAATAATTACGAGTAAAGCTGCACAGAGGCCATCAATAACATTTAAGTGCCTCAGGAAACTGAGTGCACATGAACAAGCTCCAGTTGCACGCAATATAAACATCCTAAAGTGACATCAATCAAAGTGCTTCCTGTTTCGTGATGCAACGTGTTCTGTGCAACACTGTAAGCTTCTTATTATATATCCATGTTCACCCTCTTCACAATTCTTTGATATGGACAACCGGAATATTCTGAATCCATCTTCAAAGTGTATAAAGAAGAATGTTACGGATACAGATTTCTGCCAATGTCCAATCCTATGATGTTATATGGTCACAAGGCCTTTGTATGAGTAAGGCTTCTTATCAGATAGTGTAATTTATTTCAAGTTTCCTTGTTGAAAGCAGAGAGAGAGAGAGAGAGAGAAAAGAGGTCTGGGATTATATTCCCAGTGTAACTGATCATTTTGATTCTGATAAGTAGTTTGCACATACTGAACTGTGTCCAGGAAATCTCCGGGGAGATATCAGCAATATGCCTTTTTTTCCCTTGTGTTAAATGTATTGTATTGTTTGTATTTGTATGTTTTAATATGGTTATTATCTAAGTTATTTTATTTTTGTGGATAACTTAATATTTGTAAGACAATAAAGACAGAACATGAAAATAAAAGCAACTTTTGTGTTATGAGTGATGTCAGGTGGGGTGAGATTTAGACATCGTCCACCAGTAATCCTTCACAACAAATATTCTCTTGCAAGTTATAAATACTGAAGGATAATTCTTATTTTATTTTCTTACTCTCAAAAGGCACTGGGAGAGCTCTGATAATTCCCATAAGATCAAAATATGATGTGTCAATCTTAGGACCTCTTATTGTGAGATCAGACACAGTAATTATGTGTTTAAAGCAGAAAATATCAACAGTTTTGGAGAAAACAAAGTTCAATAGCTGAAAAATGCCTCCAGTTGTTGAGGCTCATTCTGAAAAATGACCATCATTCCTTTTGTAATATCTGATGTAGTGACACATAGAAAATGATGGAAAAAGGAGCCATGTAGAGTGTAGAATGAATCTTGAGCCAAGAAATCCAACAGTACTTTCTTTCTGATAAACGTTGATTCCCTTTAAAGGTAACATAAATAAATGGGATGGCTAACGGAGAGTTCAGAAGGGCGACTGTACATTCCTGAGCTCTTTCAATCAGAAGGTAGTTTGATTTCTGGTCTTGTAATCCAAATGTTAAAGTGTCCTGGGGAAAAACATTGAACCCCACGTTGCCTCCAGTGAAAGGTTTCTGTCCCCTAAACTATGATCCATTAATTGGACCACTATAGTATGGCCTCAGTAGCTGCCTATACATGTGCAGACTCATCTATTCCCATATTTCATTGCATAGAGATATGCACTCAGATTTTCCTTTTCTTATTGCACTGATGTAGGAAAGCAGTATCAACTATAAATTTATAATGCATTGGATTCCTTTATTTGCATAAATTTGGAAAAAGGTAAAACGTTGACATGCTATCTTCCTAAGATGCAAAGAATTTGTAAAGTGAACACTGGCCATAATAAAGTTCTGGATTGTGGATCTGTGTATAAAGAGAAGAATATGGCTTTGTGTGCCCAACAAAACTAGAAACATGCTTTACAAAAGAAGACATCTCCAGCTTTGACCCACTAGTGCCTTTTGCTGTGGGAGTTATTGAACACTGACCAAATTTTATGACTTGCCTATTTTGTCTTTGCCTTTTTTTTTTTTTCTTTTTTTTTTTTTACAATAATAAATAGCAATATCCTGAAAATGTCCATGGTGCAGCTAAGTCACTTGAGTTCACCTGAGCTACTTGACAGTTTCACACAATCATGTAGGAGCTCATTGTTTTGATAAAGGGGTGTTATTTTCAAAAAACAATATGGACAAGTATTTAAATCAACAATTTCCCAGCAAACAAGGGGATTTATGGTGAACCTATGGCAAACATACATAAAACATTTGGCTTAGGTTTGCTGTTGGTTGGCAGAATGCTTTTTGTAATACTTTACAAACATTCTTACTTGTTTGCTCTTCTTGAAGACCATTTAAGTACGGGTGATCGTAAATAATATGCAGCAGCCTCCTCAAGTGCTTCCACTGCTTGTCTCACACTTAAATCCTGATTCTTCATGTCATTGGTGGACCCTAACTGGTCTGACTCAAACCTTCCATGGGCAATGTCACTAGCCATATCGTGTGAATCCATCAGCCTTGCAAAGCCACACTTGGACCACAGACTAACAGAATTAATAACATATTTATAAGCAGTTTACACCGACAGTCTAAGAGTGTTCAAATAAATATCATTAGATGTGGAATCTTTTATTCTTTTCACAGGGATTGACATCTAAAAGAAAAAAAAAGTGCTATATCTGTTGTTGCTGGCACCCTTATCGTAAATTGTAGTTATTACAGTAACTACTTTTGAGTGTACATAAACTGAATGTTTTATTGGGAACTTTTAGATGTAGCCAGGCCAGAAAAACAACAAAACAAACAAACAAAAAACAAAAAACACAAGCCTGTGGTCAAGTCTGTGGACCCTCCCTTACCAGTTGCTGCTTGCGTGCAGAGAGATATCCTGGTGAGTGTTCTGACTCACTTATATATTCTGTGCCCTGAGGGAAATGATGAAGTCACCAACTCATGTGTAAGAATGCAAGAGATACACTTTCAAAGTAAACAGATGTGAAGTCAAAAAGGTGCTTTTTCAGAGTCATGCAATTCTATTCTTATCCAAACTTGGATTTGCTCTCTGGGGCACTGTCTGTAGGTTGAGCTCAGCCTGCACCAGTGCATCTTTTAGGGCGCTGATCAAAGTGAAAATGCTCTTTGCGTCCTTCTCTTCTTCTCTTCATGCATAAATAGTTCATGTGTGAATGTGCACTTGCACTGACACTGTGTGTGAATTGCATATGCATGTTTGTTTATGCACTCATGTGTGGTTCTATTGGCAGCCACATGCGTTTAAGTGGCAGGGTGGTGTATGCACGCTAGTATTATGTTTTCACAATGAACTAAAGCCAAGGTTGAGTAACCTGCAACGATTGCTGCTGGGTTCTTCCGACAGAAGGCCTCAGCAGCTGGCAAATGAAAGTTTAGCTGATCCTTTCTATTGTATTGTTAGAAAAAGCTGGACAGAAAAAACAACCCTCACCTCTTCTCTTGCTGCTGTGATGGAGCTGTATTAAATAGAAATGAACAGATTTGCTCTGCACTGGACTGGAGACCTCTCCAGGGCATACCCTTGACTTTCACCTCACAACAGCTGGGATAAGATCTAGCAGACCCCTCTGACGCCATCTAGGAAGAAGAGGGTGTAGATAATGGTTGAGTGGATGAAAAGGGACATTATCATAACTTTTATGACGTGATAGTCTTTGATAAATATTTCTTTAATATAAAATTACTCAAGAGAAAAGAAAATGCTTCATGAGAATTGCTCCTGCCTGCAAATGTTAGAAACACCAGGCCCAGACTTGTGCATTTGAGTTTATTTGAACAGTGACTGTTATTTTGATAAAGAGCAGGTCTCAAAGTGACAGAAGACTTGAGCTGAAACAACACCATGCTGGAAAGTTAGATTTATTGTGTTGTGACACGAACAAGCTTGTCTGCATCATTTGTTAAACATTCTTTAATGTTTTCAATGGGAAGGTCAGATAGTCATGCAATCATGGCAAAATGGACACACACTATGCACATAAATAATACTCAATTTTGTCGTTATTGTTCAGGATGAACTTCCCTGTTTAGCCATTTGCAAACAAGTGTATGTAACCCTTTTTCTATTTTGTAGATGAGGTTTAGTTTGAAATCTCAGACCTTCTACAGACACCCCCCCCCCTCCCCACACACACACACACACGCACATACGCACACACACACACACAAAATTGAAATAAAAATAGTCAAACCATATGGGTCAGGACTGCAGGTTAATCCAAGACCTGTACCTTCCTCCTCAGAAGGTAGAGTTCTTGGATTAGAAGGTACAAGTTATTTTAATTAAAATTCAACCTTACTTAAATGAGAATACAAGGTGCATTACTGTCAAGAGTTAAACCAAAGTGATTTCAACATACCATTGAAAGTGATCACACGCAATGATGAAGAAATGGAAAAACATAATTTGGATGAAATGATCAAACAACACCACTCACTGATAGAAAGCTGTTTGGTAAGCCAGAAATGAGGGGATAAACAGGCAGCTAGCTGCTACAAGCTTGGTTAGGAAGACATTTTGTCTGAGCCTTTTCCCTGAGGGGTGAACTGAAAAGAGCAACTTTGAGTAACCGGTCCCTACATGCAAACTAAAAGGGAAGAAAAGTAAATTGTGTATTAGATCAGTAATGCATGTGTGCTGCGAGTTCCTGTCACATGCAGTAGATGGCAAGTCAAGTAAGATAACAGCACCACTATCGGGGTACAAATATTAATAAGAAAGATTATTATAAGAAAGGTAAATCCCTTATAAGAAAGAGATCAGAATCTGAAGTCTTCTTTGTCAATGCCTCTCCTTTCACCAAGTTATATGAAATTGTACTGGATGGATTCTTTTTTTAATCTTGCTGACAATGAGATTTGCTAAACAGCATACACACATGAGACAAGGTCAGAGCTAAAGCAAAGGTACAGTGTATAATCAGCAGGGTGACTTAAAGCTCACATTATTATGACTTTCTTTTTTACAACTGACCTTTTTTTCTCCAAAATATTATTATGTGAGCACAGTCTTTGACACAATTTGCCACACCACCCTCCTCAACAGTCGTGTGAACCAGTAAACCAACTTCCAACCCACCTCCATCAGTAACTGCATGACAGAAGTCAAATCTTGGTTTTCTTCAAATTTGCTTAAATCAAACAGTGACAAAATAAAGATTCTCCTCACTGGTACAAAATCAACACTGTCTAAAAGTTTCTGTTTATGTCTGACAACTTTCTTCATGTTATTGATAAATCTTCTGTTTCCCAGTTCCCATAGGTTAATAGTCTGGGTAAAATCCTTGACAGTATTCTGTCTTTCAAATCCCACATCAGCCATTCTTGTTCACAGTTTTTTCACTTCTCAACCATATTACTAAAATTCCCTCCTGTTTGGTCTCACTCCCAAATGCCTCCATAGCATTCACCTGGTTCAGAATTCAGCTGCCTGCATCATCACCAAAAGGCCCTCCATCGATCACATCACTTCAGTCAAGTTCCATATTGAATTCAAAATTCTCCTGTTAACGTTAAAGGCCATTGATGACCTTGATCCTTCTTATCTGTCTGACCTGGTTCCATGTTGCCACTCCCTCTCATACCCCCAGATCATCTTCCTTCACCTACTTGACGGCCCCCTCTGCCTGTCTCGCCATCATGAGGAGCAGAGCTTTCAACTGCTCTGCTCCCCAATTCTGGAACTCACTACCACCTGAGCACAGAAATGTCAACTCACCGCCACTCTTTAAATTACACTCAAAACCCATCTGTTTCAGGCTGCTTTCTCTCCTTGATCACAGTTCCATTTGTAACAGAGTCTACTTTGTACGTGATTTCACTTACCACCTTCAAGTGTTGTAGTGCTGGTATCTGTGTGGCTCTCTGGCACCCCTCTCAGGGGAGGTTATAAAAGCTGCTCACTGCCATAAAGCACTGTCAGTCATGAGAGACGTGCCCAAGTGTGCTATATTTGAGCAGTCGGTTGAGCCTATTTGTACTGACCAGTACATGTTCCGCTTCATTCATTTTATGGCTTTATAGTTTTATTGTTTGTTTTCACCTGATGTGTGATGTCCAGGAGTGCTAGGAAGGCACTTACAAATGAAGCATAGTTTTAGTATTACTACTATCATTGACTGAATAAAAATTCAATTTCAATATATTCACCTGAAACATTACTAAAATAGTAAAGCAATAGACCTAGTTGATCCCAAAAAAGCTACAGAGAACACAGATGGTTCAGATTACCTGACCCAGCCCTAACTAAAAGCTTTATTTAAAAAGGTTGGTTTTAACCTTAAAACTAGCTGGGAGGTGGTTCCACAACAGAGGAACTTGGAAACTGAAAGATGTGGCTCACACTTTGCTTTTAGAAACTCTGGGAATAACAAGTAATTTCGCAGTTAATTTCGCAGAAGTGATATGAAGGGACAATATGCAACTATACGTTCTTTGATATCAGATAGAGCTATAGGAGTTTTATGAGTGACAAAAAGAATTTTAAAAGGAATCCAGTGAAGAAAGGTTAAAATTGGACTAATTTCCCGTTTAACTTTACCAGAGCTAAGGCTACAGCATTTTGGATCAGTTGGAGGCTGTTCAGAGCAACACTGAGGCATCCTACCAGTATGGAGTTGCAATAATCCAATCTTGATGTAACAAATGCATGGACCATTTTTTTCTATGGCACTCTGAGATAACGTTTTCCTTATTTTAGCAATATTTTAAAGTTGAAGGAAAGCAGGTTTGGAAGCTTTATTATTGAATGTTTAAAAGATGAACCCTGATTAGAGATAATGCCAAGGTTCTTACAGCAGTAGTAGCTGTCAAAGTAATACTTGAATGACACTACTTTACTAGACAGTCTTTCTCTAAGACTCTCAGGTCCAAACACAACAATTCCAGTCTTCTTTTAGTTCAGGAGCAAGAAATTAGCAGTAATGCAGGTTTTAATTTTATGACAAGCTTGTAATCCAGTGAGTTCACTTCACACCATGACTAACTGTGTCATACAGGGATGACTTCTAGTCAGGGATGCATAGAATAACTGTTATTTTAAGACTGATTGTGATGCTTAGTCACTAATTCCTGATATTCAGGTGGTGCCTCGTTATGTTTTATTCATTTTGATCATTTATTTACATTGTTAATAACTGTCATCAGACAATTATTAATAACTCTTTAATAACTAAACTAACACTCCCTTCTGTTGCATATCATTTGTGAATGTGTTATCAAAAGAATCAACATTTACATGAGCAAACTCTTTATAATTGTCTTCCATTGCATTTGCATACAGCAGAGAAGACAACAATGGAAGTTTTTGATCCTCCTGCTGTAACGATGCTTAATTGAAACACAGAATCTCAATATTATGACACAGATAAGATAATTTATCAGCAGTGATTTAGACAGGAGATATCTAATGTTTAGCAAGCTAAATGTAATGGTCTTGCTATTTCTGTTCTGTTTTTTTAGAGCACTTCTCGTAGGCTCACCACCTGTGGGATGGACCACAGGGGTTGAGTGCATTGTGAGCTGGGTGGTGGCTGATGGTGGGGACCCTGGCAGTCCGATCCTTGGCTGCAGAAGCCTGCTCTAGGGACATGGAATGTCACCTCTCTGGTGAGGACATCCCATGTCACTTCTCTGGTGGGTGACATGTCATGAAGATCTGGTGGGTCCATGTCATGAGGTCGAGATATTCTGGCTAAACATAATGAGACTCATCTTGTCAAATGGGTTGGACCCCAGACCCAGTCTGCTTGAGAGGGATTGGGCTCTGTTCAACTCTGAGTCCAAGTTGAGAGGTGCAGTGCAGGGGAGGGCATATTTATGTCCCCAGGCTTGTACATTGGATTCACACTGGTGAACAAAAGGGTAGTATCCCTCCTACTTAGGGGGTTGCTGGTGAGTACCCCTGCTAAGGACTCCCGTGTTCTGCAGGGGGACTTCAGTGCTCAAGTGGGCAATGGCAATGAGACTTCAAAGGGTGTATCTTGGCTTCATCAGGCTAAGACCTTTAACTCCATCTGGAGCAATTTGCAATGGAATGTGAAACAGCCGGGATAAGAATCAGCACCTCTAAATTTGAAACCGTGGTTCTCAATCAGGAAAGGATGGATTGCCCTCTCTGGGTTAGGAATCAGATACTGCCCCAAGTAGAGGAGTTGAAATATCTCAGGGTCTTGTTCACATGTGAGGGAAGAATGGTGAAACATCCGGTGATGATTCTTCCTGGTCCTCCTTGGTGAGGTTTTCTGGGCATGCCCCACAGGGAGGAGACCCTGGGTCATCCCTAGGGCCTCTGAGTAGGCCTGGGAATACCTTGGGATCCCCCCAGATGAGCTAGACTAAGTGGCCAGGAAGAGGGAAGTCTAGGCTACCCTACTTAGGCTATTGCCCCTGCAACCTAACCTTGGATAAGGAGGCAAAAATGGATGGATGGAATGGATTGTTTAGATCTCACAATTGGAATGACTTCTGTATGATTTTTTAAATTTTTTTTCTGATTTGTCTAGTTTGTTGTATTGTAATTTACCAAACAGAGGTAATGACAGGGATCAGGTCCCTGCAACAGGGTAAAGAAACAGTGAAGAAAAAGTGCAAGTGAAAGGGAAGGTAGTGTGTGTTTGAAAAAGGGACACTGATAGGAGATGGGACAGAAGTATATTTAATGGATGTACGATTGTTTTGTGAATTCAGACTAAATAAAATGAGGGAGGATGTTCTACAAGTGACGACAGTGTGTATATAATTTATGGGGTTTGAATGCAATGCAGGCATACAATGCGGAGGAGAGGCACTTTCCTGGTTTAGAAACAGAAGATGAAGAGGAGCAGTATTCTGCATATCTGTGGAAGATGGAGGCAGTGAGTCAGCTGGACGGTCTGAACTGCATGCTGTATGTTTGCAATTGACATTTGGCAGGCCTTTCTACTGAGGTGAGTTCCATGACATTGAAAAAGATGATTGAGATCCTAAAACTAGCTTGTTTTGGGGTGGTGGGTTATTTTTCCATCAACTATCTTTACTCCAAACTAGTGATACTTAAAACATCTTACTAATTTCAGCACTGATTGGTATTCTGAAGTTTGTTCTTTACTGATAGCTTCTGTGAAATTTGCCAGAATATAATTATTCATACATTACTGCAAAAAAATGAATACAATTTTTCCTAAAACAATGACAGGTCTTATAATATTGGTAGATTATCTTAACACCTCACATCTTTGTAAGATTTTACAAGGCCTAACTCTTTAGGTTTTCTATATATCTCTTTGTACAACATACAGCAGTAGAGGAGGTCTTTAAAATCCTCTTTGGAGCACATATAGCTAGAGGGTGCAATGCTCTACAGCATAGAACACTGATGTTTAGCAGATGTTCGTATTGCTTTCATTTTTGAAATCGCTTCTAAATTTTCAAGATTACATTGCATTGAAAATAGCCTTGTAAATGTCTTTGTGTTATTTCTGTTAAAAGATAGGCCTTACATCAAGTTAACTAATTCATCCTTTTCATACCGTACAGGATTCCACTGTGATTTAAATTCGATGTGACAGGAACAGAGAACATGCATGGCACATCAACATGATCTCATAAAGCCCCTCTCGTATACAGTCCTTTCAGGTTCTTTACAAATACTTGATCTGCGCTAACACTTCAGTTTGATCTGTGTTATTATTTCATGATCTTTCCCACCAGGGAAGGATCGAAGAGGAAACAAGGATCATTTTTAGTGTGCTTTTTCCTCATTCATTTTTGAGAGCATAGGCCAACGAGTACATGCTTTTAACACCATTTGGTACATGTTCCGCTCGACCTAAACTGGCTCTTGCTCCACTGGATTTGAGTTCCACTTTCCTGAAACCTGACAGGGAATGAGATAGTGTAGAGAAATGCGATGGGCCTGCTGACAAATTCACTTTAACTCAACTCTCTCTCTCCTACACATACACACACAGACAAACACACGCTTGTCCTTGTCAGTTTGGTAGATGGGGAGTGACACAAGGAGCAATTTTCTAAAATATTGATCAGCGGAGGTCAAGCATTTCCTAACAAGAAGGGCTATTTGTGGAAAAGGGCTAACCCCTGTGGTCCAGTGGTTGGAAGAACCTTTAGTTTGACTGATGCACCTTGAACAAGTTGAGATATTGGACTTTATGCTTAACAAAATAGAAAAAAAAAACCTGGGCAGCACTCTGTTAATGCAAGCATTAGGACTGTACTTAGATAATAACAGTCAAGGTTTAATAGGCATGCAAGAACAAAAGTACTTCAAAAACACAGATTGAGAAATGCTTATTTTGGGTATACAGAAACATCTGCAGCCTCAACAACTGTCTTTGCAGCAATTGGGAAAACTGCTATCAGACCTTGGTCCATTTATGTTTAACATACCAAAAAAGAGAGAGAGGGGGAAAAAAAGATTAGCGCAGATAAGTTCTTTCTTGCTGATACTGAAAAGCCTGTGCTCCCAACAACTTAAAAAGTCCAGAGGAAAAAAAAAACTCCCATAACCAGTAATATGACTTTTTAAAGTTCAACAAACACAAACAAGCTCATTGAATAAACAATGAGCTTTGCAGGCAGTAAAGGACTAGTTTTGTGGATAAATATGAGTGGTATCAATCTTCTTTTCTTTTCAACAAAATTCGAGTAACTGCATTTTTTTCAAAACTGTTTAATGAACAAAGTTGGACTCTCATTTAAAGTCAAAAACACATCTGAGGATGGCTGATACCTTGATTGTGGCCCTTAAAGGAATGAACTTAATGTGCTATTGTTTGATCTTTAATTCTTTCCTCGTCTGTCACGCATTCTTTTGCATTGCTGGAAATCGTTTAGAATCCACCATCTTACCAATTCATTTCAAGTGCACAAACATACAGCATGGCTACAATCTAACATAACAAAAAGAAGGAAGAAAGAAAGAAAGAAAGAAAGAAAGAAAGAAAGAAAGAAAGAAAGAAAGAAAGAAAGAAAGAGAGAAAGAAAGAAAGGAAGCAAGGAAGAAAGAAAGAAAGGAAGAAAGAAAGAAAGGAAGAAAGAAAGAAAGAAAGAAAGAAAGAAAGAAAGAAAGAAAGACAGACAGAAAGGAAGAAAGAAAGAAAGAAAGAAAGAAAGAAAGAAAGAAAGAAAGAAAGAAAGAAAAAAGAAAAAAAGAAAGAAAGAAGCACCCAATAATTGTACCTTTAGCAGTAATAATTTTAAGCATACTCTCTAACACTATTGTAAAGACATTTTGACCTATACCTGTTGTTACTATTCCAGGTCACAGAAAACAATTGGAGCCTGTCTCAGCTGTCTTCGGATGTAACCACACACCCCCATGCTTACTCTTATGGTCAATTTAGAATCACCAGTTAACCTGACTGACTTTGTTTTTGGACTGTGAGTGGAAGCTGGAGTACCCAGAGAAAACCCACACAAGCACAAGAATATACAAACTCCTAACAAAACAAAAAAACAAAAAAACCTACTAGGATTTGAACCAGGAATCTTCTTGTTGTGAGACAACAGTGCTAACCACTGGGATCTATTTCTTCAAATATTAACTTGTCTGACCAATTCAATTCAATTCAATTCAATTTTATTTATATAGC
>JAOWBL010000014.1:14028696-14045611 GCA_028564865.1 Zenarchopterus dispar | reverse complement strand
ACATTCCTAACAAGCTCCTCTTTCAAGATAACTCCTACTCCGTTTCTCTTCCCATCAGCACCATGACAGAACAGCTTGAATCTTGCTCCTAAGTCCTGACATTACTACCTTTCCATCTGGTCTCCTGGACACACAGTATTTCTACCTTCCTCCTCTGAATCATGTCAACCAACTCTCTAGTTTTCCTATCATCGTCCCTACATTCAAAGTCCCTACTCTTAGTCCTAGCCTCTTGATTTTCCTCTTCTCTCTCAGCCTGTGAACACACCTTCCTCCTCTCTTCCTTCTTCGATCCACAGCAGTCCAGTTTCCATCAGCATCCTTCAGGTTAACAGCATTGGTGGTAGTCATTGTTAACCTGGGCCTCGACTGATCCAGAATGGAAATCAGATTTGTGACTTCCATCATTGATTATTTGGTGTAGGTTTTAGTCAGATGCCCTTCCTGAAACAACCTTCTGCACTTATCCAGGCTTGGGACTGGCACAAGAAAAACACTGGCTTGTGCCCCCTTTAGGCTGCATTAACTCCCAAACCAGGACTGATTTAAGAAAGTGTTTGAATTGAAACCTTCATTGCAAGAGTTGACTTAAAGGGATTAATTGATCTTTTAACATAGAATCAGTGAGAATTAACTCTTTATTTATTTAGAATTAGTCTTTATTCCAAAATGATGGAACCCTTTTTTAGGCTTTTAACTCTTACTACTTAAAGTGAATGAAGGTAAAGTATATGACAAAGAAATATTATCATATGTGAAAGATTTTTTGCATGAAAAAAGCCAATTTAGTCAAACTCCTAATATTACCCCTGCATCAATCAATTTATCAGTATTTTACTAAGAAACAGAACCATTTGTAAATTACATGAAAATTCAGTTTCTATGAATAAATTACATGTATGCCATTTGTTTTTTTTGTGTGTGTTCTTTGGTAGCATGTATTTTTACATCCATAATTAGATCAGTTGGGGCAATTGCATATTATGTTGCATGTTATAAATAAAAATCTTCCTTCTTCTATTCTATTTTTTATTAAAGAGATTTTAGAAAATAAGCACTAAAAGTACGACAATATAAGTGATGTAAAAACAAACAACTAAGAAGTTATTTTAATATATTTCTAAGAGTCACCTTAAATGGTAACAATTAACTTAACCAATACCAAAAAGAAAACGGACCTATCAAATTGTGAAATTTGTTTACAGCACTACCAGGTAGTGTTATAAATTTTTCTTGGACTTGCAGGGCTATAGCCAACAAACCTGAAATAATTTTGAAGCATATGTAAAGCACTTAAGTCACATCTGTCACCAAACATTTGTGTCTGAAGGCCCTGTAAGTTGCTTTAATGACATATTTGAGAGTAAAGCAGTTCACCCAGTCAAAGGTCTGTACACAGTTGGTGTCCTCACCTTTGATTGGAGGTCCATACTATTTAAAATTTCTCTCTGATAGACTACATTCTAATTGAATTGTCATCTAGTTTTTTAAACAAATGCATTATTTATCTTCTTGTTTATTGGCTAAAATCAAAGTGGGTCAAAGTCTAAAAATGGGCATGACAGATGATTAGATGCAGATTAATCAGTAGCAAGTTATTTGTGTGAAAGAAGAGACAAAGACATATCCCTAGGCCATCTCTGCTAACTTACCTAAAGTTCACCGCACACGCTGTCTCTGCACAGACCTGCCGGGTTGATCTCACCCTTCATTCCTCACATTTTTCCTTCCTCCAATCCCTCTTGTCATTTTTCTTCCCCCATAATCCCTGAGGGCTCCACTGCCTGCAGACTGACAAAATGTGGGCAGATGTGACCAGAATTGTCTGGTTCACCAAATTTTTTGGACTTTCTATTGGTTTGAACTTTCAAGTTACTGTCTCAAACATGTACAATGGTTATTCTTACATGTAAAATGACTGTAAAATATTACACAGAATATTTTCTAACTTAACAAAGCAAAAAAGAAATAATTATAAATATTATTAGCTCTCCCCTAAATAATTTTAACATTATTTGAATAAAAAAAAAAAAACCAAATAAAAGTAAAAAAATACAATGAGAGCCTACTTTGCCAAAAGGAAAGGAAAACAATTACATTATTTTGGTTGCTAGTGCCTACCTATTCCCAAAACATGCATAGTTTCTCCCTGTGTTTTGCAAAGGCATACAATACTGTACATTACATGACTGAAGTGACACGACTCTTTTCAGTGTTGGAATATTGCTCTTAAGTTCATATTTGATTATTTGTCACCTAGCTGTGACAGTGACCAAGTAACAGACCGAACAAGAATAAACTTCAAACAGTGTCATAAATGCAGATTTAATTGTCCATGTTTTCCACAACCCTCTGATGACTGTAAAGGTTACTTAGTATGACTTTCACTTAAAGAAAAAATGTATAGTATGTAGGCTAAAACATTCACCTTCTGTTTTATTCATGTGAAGTTTCGCACTCAAATCTCCTTTCACATCCACCTTGTACAGCTATAGTTACAGTTTGCTGCTCTTCCACTTACAAATATTCATGTACTATCCGGTGCCAGCAAAAACAGTGTTGCATCTAATGGAATAACAGCCAGAATGCAGCGTTTCTCTTTTTGCCACTCCTTCCTCCTCTTTTAGGGTGATAGACAGAGGTGATCAGGTACAGATTAAGTGGGGAATCAGTGATGAGGACAGATTTGAACATGTAAAGAGAGGAGTGTCAAGGAGTTACTCCTGCCAGTGTTCAAACCTGTCCCATGCTGAAGGCGGGACTAGTTTGAGGTTGCCTGTTCACTAATATTAATTTTTACAGAGCGGAGAGCTCCCTGTAAAATACATGAATGCCACAGGAAAGAAAATCAAATGCAAGTTAGACTGGAACAATCAGTTGTATTTAATGCTACAGACTGAAACAGATTCTTCCCCATGGCTGTGAAATCTCTAATGTGAACCACTAAGGCAATTTATTCTATTTATCTCATATTGGTATGCACCATATATTCAAGTGATAGTGCTGACATTTTTATTATTTGCCCATTTACATGTAGGCATGGTGTTGTTGTATATTTACCTAGGCATCATATACATTATTCCTTCTAACTCTTGCAGTTGTTCATCTGCAATACAAGTGGTATTTTATTCTGCTGTGTGAAGGAGTGCTGCCAAACAAAATTTTGTTGTACAGCAATATACAATGACATAAAGAATCTGTTTATGTGGACAGGTATTTTTTGTTCTTTTCACAGACAGCACTTGTCTAAATATACCTAGGTTTCACTGGATATTTTATTTATTAATTTATGAAAGGGGCAGTGTTTATTTATGGAAAAAATCTATTACGTTAGTGTGCCAAATGTAGGCATACAGCCTATTTTCAAGTGTAATTTTTAAAATAATCACATAACAGAGTGCAAAAGTATATAACAAAGAGACACATGAATGTATAATTAAACACACATCAACATAAAAGCAAATTTTTGCAGAGACAACATCCAGTACTCTAACTAATGACAGCATGCTTGATTAAGTAGCAAACCCAGTTTCATAAATGTATAATATTGTGTTCAAGTTTTTTCATTTGCCATTTTACTGATGAATGATTATTCCTGATGTATGAATTGTTCCTAATGAGAGGTACCTTAATTTGTTGAACACTCACCTCACCTCCCCTCTCCTTGCGTATGTCGTCTTTGCCCTTGCTCTGATCAGTGGCAGGAAGGAGGGAAATGATTGGTGAACACAACAAGATGAAAGCTGGTAAATGAGATAACACTTAATGATGTGTCATCCTCAAACAAATGTATCTGGATGGGCGAATCTGTCCATGGAACATGATGATTAATTCAATGTCATGATCAGTTGTTTTTATATTGCCAGGACACAGGTCTTTTAGCTCATTGCAGAGTCATGGAAAGCTGCTCTTTCAACCACTCTAAAATGTAGGTCATAAGTGTCTTTAGATCTTAGAATAGGAATATTGTTGACTCTTATGATGTGGATCGAGACAGTATCTTGACTGATTTATGAATGTGATTTGGTGAACATATTAATCCTAGAGTGACTGAGTTGAAGAGTGAGTGGGTGGGTAGGTGAACTTGTAACATTAATGTTTTTACAATTTCAAATGAATTTAATAAATGTTTTATTATCTGGTTCTGATGATCAGCTCAACTAACATGAATTGGCAGTTAAAAAAAAAAAGATATTTTAGATAGTTAACAGGGACCTGGTTGCCATGCCCACAGGTTCACAAAGACTCACACAGACAAACTCACATGAAGGAAAAAGGGAGTGGAACAACAAAGTGGAGACAGACCTAGAACTGTGCTGTGATCATGACATCATAATGATAGATTTTAGTACCATCTAAACATTATTTTCTTTTTTTCAAAAATAATTGTCAGTCGTCACTACAAATGTAGTCTAATGTCAAATTGTGAAACCTATGAAAAAGTGATTTGTACTGACCAGTTAGCCATTTTTTATTATTAATATTATTTCAGTCTTGGCATACATCCATCAACAGTCATACCATCAAGGGTGTTTGTAAAATTGAGTTGCATTAGTTCTTTATTGTCTGGAATAGAGGAAAATGTTTCCACTTGGACATCCAAAAGGTTTGGTAGAAGAACTACCCATGATTGGCAAGTTGACGTGTCATGTTTGACTTCCATCACAGTCATGATTTAAGACAAGTTTGCCAGTTATAAAGGTCAAATGATTAAATTTTTCAAAAGCTGACACAGTTAATGTATTAATGGAATGTATGTTCCATCCTTTAGTCAAAATTCCACAGAAAAAAAGTACAGAATTTCTTGCATCTACAAGCCAGTTTTAGGAGGTAGAGTCTTCTACTTGCCTTGGCTCTAACTGCCTCATTTTTCAAAAGAGGTCTTCTGAGCTCCTAGTTCTGAGGTACAGTCAATGCAGAAAGTTCTGATACTAAGTAGCTATGAATATGAGGTAGATATTTATGGAGTAGATACCTAGATATTCTTTGATCTGGATCTGTTCTGTCACAGTACCCTATAAATCTTTTTTCAATGTATGACAATATGTAATACAGAGTGTTGAAGCATTGTGTGTTGGATCTAATATATACTGCATAAAAACATTAAAGGAACACTTCTTAATCAGAGTATAGCACCAAGCTGGTGAAATCTGTGGCATACTGGTCTAGAGAGTTAAGTAGCAGTCACTTAAATATAATATATATATTTAAATGGTCAGTTAAACCATCTGTGTAAAAATAAGATCCCTTTAATGAATGGCAAGTGTAACAGACATGAAGACGATTTAATGGGGTTAGGGTTACATTGTTGTCTATAACTATGTTTCTCTTTAAATTCTCTTTACATTTTACACATAGGCAGAACCAAGATAAGTTTTTTTTTTTTTTTTTCTAACGAAATAGCTGGGGAAGAGTCAATTCTGGAATTTTTGGACAAGGAAAATGAATTTGCTCCTACTAAAGAATAAATAGAAAGCTCAGAAGAGGAGACCGGCGACTCATCCGATGACCGGACATAGATGAAGAAGATAATTGTCATCTCCAGGGGCCAAGATCAGCCTGTAAAGAAAAAAATATTTTTACATATATTAGCTACACCAGACTATAAGCTGCATATCTTATTGTCTGGTGCGGCTAATATATGTAAGTTTGTACGTTGTGAAATGATATATTTACACAGAAAGGCTTTGTAAATATTTATTTACACACCTCGATTGTTTCTAAACGGTGGCTGTAACACGGCAGTAAAACGGCTAATCAAACAAAACAGAAAAGTCATTCATGTTTTTATCCCTCCTGGATAGACAGATCGATTGCTTTCAACTTAAATGCTGTATCATATGCATTTCTTCACGTACTTTCCATGCTGAGGGTGTGAAAAATACTTTGCGCTGGCGTGTGTCGAACTGACTTTTCAGTCCAATGCGCCAAAAAACAAAAGAAAAAAAAAACTAGCGTCTTCTTCTTCACATTGACCTCTTGCGTCTGCCTCGTTTTTTCACCTCCTGCGCCCCCTGATGGCGCAACGAAGAAAAATCTTCAGATAAGCCGCATCGTTGTATAAGCCGCGGGTTTCAAGGGGGGGAGTAGCGGCTTATAGTCCGGTAATTACGATAGAGATAGAAACGGTCCTCATTGCCTCATTGATTGTTTGTATGTATTTTTTACCCATTATAGATTCAAACCTGTGCTACCCAGGCCTATTGACTGTCAAGAGGACCCAGCTATTGGTAGAAAGTGGAGTTCTTTTCAGTACATTTTGCTGCATATCGACAACAAAGTTTTTGAAGACTTGGCAGTATTCACAAACTAGAGAGCAATACAGAGGAGGGGTGTCTCCTTTAACACTGCTGCTGAACAAAATTAGGAGCTTCTTTGGCATGTTAGTCAGCATGGCATACCTAGGTTTTTCCAGAATAAAATGTTTTGGGCCAATAATTAGCTGGAAAATGAGGAGGAACGGGTTCTTCAAGCTGAGAAACTCAGGGGAGACTTTCAATGGCCTAGATGTAACAGAGAAAACAAAGAAGAAAAATGTTCTTTGGAGAGTCAAGCCACTTCTGGACCAAGTAAGACTGTTAGGATCCATATTCCTGTGTTCTGTTTTTCTTTGCCTTTCTTATTAGGCAGAGCATGGCAGCCTGATTTGGAGATCCTTCTCACCTGTTCATTCACACCTGGTTCTCATTCACTCATCAGTTGCAGCTTTATAACCCCGGCTCTGACTTCCTCTCCTTGCCATTTCGTTGTGTGTGTCTGTTTGTGTCGATGCCTGTATTCATTTTGAGTTCCTCTTGTGGTCCTGTGTGGATTCTGGTGACATTCCCGAGTTCATCCTGCTTCCTGCTCTCCTCAGCTGCCTTGGCCCTTGTCGTGTGTTCCTGGCTTCTAAGTATCCAGTCTCTTCTGGACTCCGCTGTATTTCTGTTTGGCTTATTAAAAACTCAGTTTATCCGGCAATCCGTATTGTGGGTTCAGTTTTGTTTAAAGCCCCGGCTTAACAAAGACAAGGCTCCCTTAAGCTAAATCACAATGACCAGCACAAACGCCTGCGATCTCCCTACAAACAATGAGGACAGGACAGCACTGCCAGAGCCCTTCAAGATGACCTCCAGCAGGCCAATGCTGTGAACGTCTCTGACCAAACAATCAGAACAGTCAGAAACAGAACTCTGGTGTTTACTGAGACTTCACAGAATAGGAATGGCAGGTGTACACCTGACTCCCTGTGCTTTAAAGAAATGAGAGCCAGTTTACTCTGAGCAAATGTGATAGATAGGAAAGGGTCTGGAGAAGTCATGGAGAACATTAAACTGCCTGTAACATTGTTTAGCATGATCAGTTTGATGATGGATCAGTGATTGTCTGGGGAGGTATATCCATGGAAGGATGCATATGATTTTATAGGCTAGACAGCAGCACCCTGAATTCCAGTGGCTATCAAGATGAAATCCTAGGGCCGATTACCAGACACTATGGTGGTGTGATGGGTTCCTCCTGGAGGATGAAGTAAAGGACACCATTAATTGGCCCTAATGCTGGCCTGACAAAAATCCAGTACAACATCTCTGGGACATTTCAGTCCATCTGACACTACCAGGTTGCACTACAGAGGGTTTAGCAATGCACTGATGCCGTGGTCCAGATTTGGGAGGAGATTCCCAAGAACATTGTCAGTGGTCTTATTAGGAGCATGCCCCAACATAGTCAGGCATGCATACAACCACACAGGGGCCATACAAACTACTGAGTACTATTTTGAGTTGCTGCAATGAAATTTCAGGAACATGGATATTGATTTTTTTTTATATTGATTTTTGGTGTGTCTTTGGATTCAGCCATCTATAGATTGATAGTTTTCGTTTCCTTCAAATGATGTGGCATCCTTTTATTTCTCACACATTATCCGGTCCATATAAGTATAGATATCTGACCCCCACCACTTCCACCACCATTGAGATCTGATGTATTTTCAAAGTGTTCCTTTAAATTTTTTTTAGCAGCATACACTGTCTATGACATAGTCCACTTCTTTGTTAACATATCAACTTCCCAAGGAACATCCTCACCTCATTCTTAACAAATGTCTTATGAACAACATTCCTTTTTGTATGATGCAGCCAGTGCTTTTGTGTCACCACCTCTCTGAAGCTTCTGGGTGGGTGACGTGTGATGTGTGGGAGATAACTGAGAATTATCCCTGTTGTAGTTAGAGAGCATTCATTTAATGTGATCAGCCCAATGCATGATACACCAGACGTCTAGAGGGTTGTGTTTTTATTGTGGATGTGACATAAAGAGTATACTCTTACAAGGTTGAACAAGCAGCATGAGTACGTGCATGTTTGCAAGTCTGTGTGTCCTTGCGGGTATTGGCATTCATTCATTCGTGTTCATGTATTTTGTTCATGGTTGTGCGCTTTGGAGTGAAGGGAACAAAGGGATTTTGCATGGATCAGCCACAGAGAAGGAGTGTTTAAGAGAGCACCTACCTCCCAGTGACAAAGCAATAGCCTTTATCTCACCTACAGAAACCACAACAGAGGATGAAGGGGGATGTCTCACTGGAACATGACTGATGGCTCCTCCTGAAGGGGAATTCCAAACTTAAACCAATTTTATGCTCAGATTGAATAAACTACTCTTTTACAGCTGTTTTTGTGTTGCTTGATACCAAACTGAATTTAGTTTGAGTATATGAAAAAGCTAGAGAACAATAAATGTTTGAACTTAATTTTACTTGCTAGTAAAGAGTTTTTAACATTTCTGATTCACTGATTTAAATTTTATTAGAGTTTAACCAAAAACTGCAGAAAGCCAAAATGACACCTTATCAGTAAACTGAAGTTTTTCATCAAAGGAAAGTTAGCTAGAAACAGTCTGAGGATTTGGACTTTATACACATTCATTATTTTCCTTAAAGTCAATTACTTGTATTATAACACAGCATGGTGGTGTAGTGGTTCACACTGTTGCCTCACAGCAAGAAGTAAGGTTCGTATTTCAAATTTCAGCTTTTCCCCTGATGCCTTTTGGGATTTTCTTCAGATGTGTCCTCCTGAAGTTCAAAAGCATGTTTGAGGGATTGTAGGTGGTCGGATAGATGGTTGCCTGTGCTGGTGCTGTGATATACTGGTTACCTGTTGTTGAAGCGGGTATGGAAACTATAGCTCTTCAACAGTTTTACTGTGTTTACATGGAACTGAAATGGTGCTTATTTATTTATGACAAAATAGAAAAGGCCATGAAGTCTCCTTCCTTTGTGTCTATTTACAATAGTTTGCACAACATCAGTAGTTGAACTTGAATTGTTCAGATTGCTGGGAGTGAATGGTGGTGTCTCTACAAACAGTCCTTTGGGTACACCTTCTGTATACTTCTAAAGTTAAAACTACAGCGGTTTGTCTATAGGGATGCTGCCCACACTATCACTTAAGCAGAATAAAATTAAGTTTTCTGAGAGGCTTAAAATTTATTTTGACATAGATCTATTGCACTAAGTACCAACTTTGATTGTCACTTTGGTGCAAACACATATTCCATTAGAACTCAAAACTGCTTTGAGTCATGTCATTCTGATACAAACGCTTGCACTCCTTACCATTAAATATAGACGTAGCTTTAATTAAATTCAGGACTGTCTCATTAAACACCCACCATTGCTTGTTACAAGTTTTCTCTTGATATCATGACAGTGAAGGTATTTTTCATTTATTTATTTATGTATTTATTGGGAGGGAGTAGGTGGGGAGGGGCATATTTAAAAAAAAAATTAAACAAAACTTAAACCTTGTATCTTGTGTGCTCTAAAATATGTTTCATTTGATTATTATGTTAGTTTTGTGGTTAAATTATTTTAGTAACTTTGTACATCAATCAAGCACTGAGGGTTGGAAAATCTGTAGTCACTGTAATACTGATCCATTTAAAAGCATAATAGGCATGTTAAAACAGGTGACTTTTTAAAATTGTTTTAACTTTTATTGTCAATTTTAAACTATTTGAGAGTCAACTAAACTGATTACATCATTGTTATGGCTAGTTATAGATGATGTAACAGTGAAGCAACACTGTCCCTTTGAGCTCAAACTGGAATAGATTTTCCTCTAAACCACTTTCAGAAAACTAGTCCTATTACACATACATTTAAGATGAAACATAATTTTTCATTTCTGACATATGCAACAAAACGAATTGCTGAGGGAACAGCATGAAGCTTATTAATGCTAAAAAAAAAATAGTAATAGATTATTGCTATTAAACTTTTTTGAAATGCTGTAATCCAAAGTTTGGCAGGTGTAACACTTGTATCTGAGAGGGGCAGTTCCCAAACTCTCGCCACCAACCATCCATCCATCCATTTATCCATTCATTCATCCATCCTTCTAACCACTCACTAAGGGCATCCAGTGCAGTGCAAGCCTCTAATCTGCAGGCCTGAGCAGCTGCTGCCTTGTGGTTGACAGACAGCAGGGCTCTTATTATTGTACACACATGCACACACACACACACACACACATACTCACACACACACACACACATACACCAGAGTCTTCTAATGTGGTAGGCCAGCTGCCAGTGGCGGGCCTGCCCCTCACCAGTGTGACCCAAACAGTTCTGCTACAGTTCCTGGTGCTACTGCTTAACTCAGGGGACTTTCCACTTTAGAGGTGAGAAAGAACAGCTTCATGTGTGCTTCATGAGCACGTTTTTGTTTAAAAAAAACTAGATGAGGAGCTAAAAGGTGAGATTGAACCAGAGGGTTGAAGAGGAGACAGAGAGAGTCTGACAGTGTTTCCTGATCATTTATCAATCAATTTAAAATGCTATTTGACTAAATGCTGGGGCTGAAACTACAAAAAGTAGACAAAGGTAAAGAGGGAATTATTTAAAAGTGGTCTTATCATGACAGTAGAGTTATTTGTTTGCATAACAATGCCCAAGCTCAAAGAAAGCTGTCTTATTTTTCTTTCTTCTTGACTGTAACTAACTTTTTACTGGAGTTCTGATATGAAGAAGACATGCCAGCAAAATGTTATGTGATAACTTATATAGGAATATCTATGTAGATTTAATCTTCTTCTCAACCCGGGCAAACTCATCCCAATTTACAGACTGCACATGTGATGATGAGGTCAACAAATCTCTTCCCATCATAATAATATGAGAATGATGGATGCCTTGGCCACAGAAGTTTTTTCTGTGGTTTTTTTCTCCAGAGCTCAGCTCAGGACTTACTCCATCTACCTCTTTCTCCTTCTCTGATCCCTCCATCAGTTAACTTCCTGACCTATAGAAGAAATATTACTTTTAAAGAAGTTTAAATTCTTAATTACTTAATCTACTAATGCATGTTTTTCGCTCTCACTGCCTCCTCTTTTGCTTGTTAGGTTTGAAACTGCACAGGATTCAAAAGAGCAACATATGCAGAGTGACTTATAATATCATCTGTCCCTTTTTATCATGTTCATTAAACATTTACAGTGCTGGAGGAAAAAGTAAGTGAACTATGAGAATTAGTAGGTGGTTACATTTTCTTTGGCAGCAAAGACTTCAGCATGCTCATTGTTAGTCCTGGATCAGACCTGCACCTCCATTCATCTTTATAAACTTTCAGCACACATTCAGAGAATATCTGGTGTGAACAGCTCCCTAAAGGTTGTTCCGCAGCATCTCTGGAGTGTTCAGGTTGAGCACTGGCAGACCAATCTAAAAGGAAGATTTTCTTTTTCTGGAGCAGTTCCATTTCCTTAATTCCATGTTCAGCATCGTTTTCCTGCTGCATCACCTGACTTCTACTATGTTTCAGCTGGTGGCCGGCCAGCCATGTGGATGTTATCCCTCTGTGATTTAGGTTAGATACACCCATCAAATCTCAAGTACTGTTCTTTTCAATATAACTTGATCAATTTCACCCACAAATTCAGAATGGCAGGAGAGTTTCCACAATGTAATTGTTATACTCTGCTATCTTGCTAGCTGAGTCAGCTGCACATGTACACTTACATGTGATATCTGGAGGACAGAGGAGAAACAGAACCGAAGGGTTCTGAGAATAATGACCTGAGTGAATTTATACCTAAATAAATGTTTTCTATTTTATATGCTCATAGTTACACAGTTTATAAGCTCAAATCCACAATTATAGTTTCAAAGTCAACACAATTTTTTTTTTTTAAATCCAAATCACTGCTTGCATGTGATCATAGATTAATGTGAACTAAAACTGCTTTTGATAAGGCCAGCTCAGGTTTCATGAACTAAATACAGTAGCAGGTTATTTGCATTTTTGTTAGACCAGATATGTTACTTCATCATTGTTTTAAATAAAGAATTATTCTGCTTAAATGATTAATGAAGTATATTACACCAGTTCTTCAGTTCTACCATACCAGTATTTTGAAAAATGATAATTATAATATAAAGTTATGGTAAAGCACAAAAAAGAAAAGAAACAGATGTCTGTTCCCATTTCATCCACTGAAGCATGTATATTAAACACACAAAGAATACACCACAGCCAGCTGCATCAGTTCATGGGAGGTGATGGTGAGATCAAAGCAGTCATCTTGTCATGCCACACTAAACTGATCACACATGCACACAGACAGCACACACAAGCAAGTTTGTATGCTGTTTCCTTATAAGGACATTAGGTTGACTTCCATTTATTTTGTAACACAGATCAAAAACCCTAGCCTTAACCCTGAACTTACCCTCAAACCATAGCTCTAACCCTAACCAGCAGGCCATAGACGATGTTTTACCTTATTAGGATCACACTTTGGTCTCTAAAAGGGCTATTGGTCTGACAGTATCAATGAATAAATCATAGATTGGCCTAGTATGGTTATAAGAAAAGCTATAACACACACAGACAAATGAGACAAGGTATTGTTCATGAAAAACAGCATAGGCAACTGAGAAGAGGTATAAAAAAAAAGTAAAAGAGAACTAATAATATTAGTTATCCATCTAGCCAACTGTTCTCTATGCGCTTTTTTGTTGTGGTCACAGGGATCAGCTGAGGCCTTGACAGTATATTAAATCCTTTTTGTCTTCTGTTGGAAAAAAAGAGTAAATTATTTCGGTTCATCTAAAATAAAATAAAATAAATAAAATTCATAACTTACACTTTGTCCAAAACTACAGCAGGCAACAATGCCCTTTCTTTTCCCAGGTTGCTGTGATGAAGATTTTCTTTTTCAAATAAAATTCAGTTGAAAAATAATTATGTTTCACCTTCAAAGTCCAACATTACAGAGCCCCTTGATTCTCTATTATACTTTGGAAGCAAGTTACACTTGTGCTGATTTTCTGTTAAACTAATATTGTTGCTAAAATATAAATAAAAAATCCATATATAGAAAGAAAGCATTCTTCATGAAGCAGACAAAGAAATTCAGGATGCATTGTTCCCTCTTATTTCATTCTAGCTTCTGATACATGGGCTTTACATATCAGCTAATACCTGATACTAGTGTAATACAGCTGATTCATGGAAGAGACTGAAGGCATCAGCCTCCACTTAAACATTACATTTGTGTTGCGTTCTGTTTTGAATTTGTAAAGCAAAACTGAACACATTATCACATAGATACAAATACTGAATTGCTCCATAATGATATAGATAGATATAGTAGTGAGAAAAGTATGAGAAGACCTTCAAATGCCATGCTTTTCTACATTAATTTCCCATAAAAGAAATTAGTAGATAGATAGATAGATAGATTTCCCAGAAAATTTAAGTCACAATAATCTGCTAACACATTGTGCTTTGAAAAGCCTTTCCTCCACAAACGTAACTGATATACCCTTTCAAGAGAAAGGGTATATCAGTTACGTTAGAGACATTTCAATGGCAAGGTGCTGTCACGTCAAAGTTCAGAACCAATCACAACAGGGTTGGGACAGTATTTATGCAATGACTCAAACAGGTGAATCCAGGAGCCATGAATCCCAGCAAAGGGTTCTTTGGAGAAATGTAGAACAATAAAAAAGGTACTCCATATACTTACCCTCATCAAGTCCAGAAGCACTGATACGGAGTTGTATCAGAGCCCTTGGCATTCCATTTACATTTTTGTTATATCAGTTTTAATGCAGAAAAATACAGTGAGAAACTAAAGATGCTGCCCCTGGATGATCGTTTCCAGGGACATCTGTGCATTTTTCAATGAGACAAAAAACACAGCACACATTACAAAGGCATGGTTATGGAAGAGGAAACAGGTACTGTATCAACCCACCTGCAGTTCTGACCCATTCCCTAGTGAGAATGTGTGGAGAACGCATGTGTCTTTTGGAAGGCCAGGTCAAAATGATCTCTGGCCTAAATGACAGACATCTGTGTTGAATTTGTTCACATGGATTCTGGAGTGTTTTAATGATATTTCTGATGTAGATTCCAGAGGTGGATCAACTCGAATGTCATCAGATAAGGTGAGCCTAACCCGCTTTGAAGAGGGAGGCTATTTGCTGTAAACAAGAGGGTGACTTTCAGATCAAGAGAACAAATTCCTTTCTTCTGACGATCAAGAGACATCGAAGATTACAAACAAGCATGCATTTACCCATTCTGGACATCATACATATTTTCACAAAATGGCTTCTTGAAACAAAATCTCATATAATGCTGGAGGAAAAATTAGAAAACTATTTTATGTGCACTGAGTCAGTTTCTTTGGCTATGATTACTAGCTTGGTAAGAATAGATGATACTGTCTCTTTTTCTACAAAAAGCAAAATTACAGGCATCCTGTTTTAGAGAGGTTTGTGTTTGGTAAAGTGTTTTCAAAAGAATTACAATGTTGTGATTAAAGTACAACTGACAGATGTGTTATCTAAAACTGTTGACGATATACTGTATAGACATTTAAATTAAGATCATTTTTACTTTTTAATATAATTTCTAAGTGGCAACCTGTCCAGGATGGAAGCCAAATAAAAGATGGGCTCCAGCTCCCATGCTACCTTGAATAAAGCAGGCACAGGAAATGGATTCAGGTATCATTATTTTCACACAAAGACACACAGCTGCTTTGGAATATCCAGCGTTTTTAGCAGCTACACACACGCAACTTCTCTTGCCTGTGTGAAAATGTTACTGGACTTGAGTTTTGAGTTATGTTAAGTTCTTCCCTAGATCTGTGTTGAGTCATCGTTCCTGAGCCTGTCACAAAGCAAGGTCGGAGGTCAAATGAGGGCCCGCCTGATTCAGTGGAAGCAACCCCATTTCCTGCAGTCACAGAAGCTTCTTGTGTGGCGCCTGAGATTGGATTCAGGGGAAAGAGAGGGAATGGAATGAGAGAAAAAGCTTCATTTTGAAGCCTTATCGTTGGGGTATTTAACATCCCCTCCTTCGCAGACAGGAGTCGGCTGTAATGACACAATTGTATCCAGATGATTGTGATGTAGGGGAGTATCCTTTTTAAGTCTTTTCTCAAGAGCTTGTTTACTTGTGCTCTGTCTCACCCCAATGCACATAAAGACTTAGAGTTTAGGACTGAAATAAATATCATTATTAGGCTATGCTTTCATC
Source organism: Zenarchopterus dispar (assembly GCA_028564865.1). Classification (NCBI taxonomy): domain Eukaryota; kingdom Metazoa; phylum Chordata; class Actinopteri; order Beloniformes; family Zenarchopteridae; genus Zenarchopterus; species Zenarchopterus dispar. The sequence continues at coordinate 14,030,070 of JAOWBL010000014.1, read as the reverse complement.
ACGGTGAAACCCTAACACTAAAACAGGAGCTACAGCACCTTTAAAATGTCTTGATCTCCATGCACAATAACATAGCTGTGTGTCCTAAAATCTCATTTTTACTTATTGGTGAAGTCAAACAAGTACTTGCTGCTAATATAAAACTTTTCTTGCAACTAACTGCACGTATTTTGAAGGAAGTCTTAAATGTTTCACACAGTGTTTAAGGTTTTTATTAATAGCTATGAGATTAATCAACATTTTTTTGGTTGCTTGAAACATTTACTCATAATGGAAAGTTAAAAATAGACTTCCTATAATCATCATATTGAAGGGAAGACAATCCTGGGCTTTCAGGTTAACTACTTATTCAGTCATAGCAATGTCAAGTTTTAGCCATCTTTTGCCTGCATCAAAATCTTAAACTAATTTTAATACCAACCTTACCAAGAGTGACCAAGCATTGTGACCATTTCTCATTTTCTCCTCTTTTCTCACTTTCTCTGTCTGCACTTAAAAGAAAAAGTTTACCGACTGAATTAAACTGGTCATCATGATGTTCTCTTTTTAATCTTGGATGTCTGCAAGAGGTGGATATGGTTGAACACAAGACCGTTCGCAGCCATAGCAACCGTAAAACATAGAGGCATTGATAAAAGTATGATCACATTTCTGTGTACACATTGTATCGCAGGAAGGTTTTATCCAGTAAACTGGAAATTCAGACTGTAACGTGAGACATTGACAACTTGGCCTATATTTCCATTCAGTCAGCAGTTACTTCACTTCACACTGGTCTGACATGTTGCTATCATCAGTATAACATGGCTTTGTTCCTGGGGTACTGCCAGCAAACGCACATAGGCACCTATTTTGAGCCCATTTGTCTGCCAACAGCAAGTTCAAAACTGGATCATGGGTTAGGGTTAGGGCTAGGGTTAACCCTAACCCTAGCCCTAACCCTAACCCTAACCCCTAACCCTAACCCTAACCCTAACCCTAACCCAAACAGGAAAAAGACCAAACACACCAATCTACACTGAAAAAGATCCACTTCTGTAACGGATCATCTAAAATCCAAGCCTCAACTTATTTTAAATATTGCAGTGTGACCTTAAAAGAAATTAACCAAACTTTAGCAACTTCATAATGTGTGTAATAATAGTAAGTAAGTACAATTTCATTTCTATAGCACCTTTCAAGATAAAAATCACAAAGTGCTTCACAATAAAATATAGGACAAAACATAAAAACAAATAGAACTAACCAAAAACAGGTTTCTAACAAAATGTTTTTAGCTGCTTTTTAAAAATGATTACAGAGTCAAGAGATTTCAGACTGAAATGAAGGGAGTTCCAGAAGGAGGGATCTACTGCTGCAAAGTCTCTGTCACCT
>JAOWBL010000014.1:13941870-14028596 GCA_028564865.1 Zenarchopterus dispar | reverse complement strand
ATATATAAAACATTGTTTATATATATATAAACAATGTTACCATAACTAGACTGTCTTAACTAAAACTTCTGAATGGGAATCAAACACAGATAATTTTAAGATGTATTCTTGTTTCAAATTTGTGGTTAATTTCTTTTTTTCTTTTTTCTTTTTTTTAAATTTGTGGTTAATTTCTAAGGATAATGCTTATCTGAAGGTTTCCTCTGACATTTTTGACATGTGTGGTCCCATTGGATGAGCTTTCACATCATCACATAGCCTGTGCAAATGCTCAGTGGTAGACAGACCAAACCGTATCCTACCATCATCTGAAAATGAACTATCAGGTATATTTTTATGTTGTCAGTTTTGCTTTAGCCACCAATTTTATTTGTCACTATTTTCTCAAACATGGAACATCCATTGAATGTATCAAAACAGACCATGTTCTAAATCCTGTGGATCACTTTAAATGATAACATTTCTCCTGTTTGAATTGTCTCAGATGGTAAAACCTGGCTAAAAATGTTAGTTTCTCATTAGAATTCTTCTCTAATTTTCCAAACTGAGACCCTGTGATGACTCTCTACTGCAGGTAAAACATTATAACTACCCTGGAGAGTTTAAGGATTATTATGATGACTGACTGAGAATGTACAACCCCTGGAGGAAAACAAGACCATCACATCCTATTATGAAATAGGATTGCAATTTAAATACAGATATTAATCTCTGTAAGTAATACAATATTAATTTTTGTCCTCATCTCTGTATTAAAATGATTGCCCGAATGATGAATGAGGTTAGGATCTGGAGCCTTAAAATGTGTCTCATAGAGAAAAGTTCAAACAGCGTAGCTGTTTTCAGAAGGTTAACGAGACAATCTTGGCTGATACGTTCTCATCAGTGTCCTGAGGCTGCTCATCCAGATTTACTCCAGACAATAACCTTTGACTCCAGCACTCTCAACCCATTCATGATGTTTTTACCAAAACAATCTAAGTAACATTATCACCTGAGATTCTGGTGAGCAGCTGAGGGAGTCTTCACACTGCTTATTTTTTTTCTACCACAGAGGGGCTCTCACCTTGTCATTTAGTAAACTCTTCCTGCTATTCGTTACAACTTTGCTGGTACATCTGGATACTGGTTAAATTAATGTGCTCTTTCATGTGTGATTACATTCATGCACAACTTTTCTAGAAAATAAAGTAAGCACCGATTTGACAATCCCTATCTCATGAGGGGGATGGGTTTTAAACAAAACTTTTACCCTCGACAACAGAATATAAACTAAAGAAGGGCTCATCCAGGAAGAAAAGAAAAACCCTACAAAACTCAAATATGGATAAGATGTAAATTTGTGAGGACAGAGACCCTGAAAAAAACAAAAGATGGCAAAAAGAAAGGAAAGGTGAGACAGACTGGCAAGAAAGTATAGTACAAAGTGAGACAACAGGGAAACACTGGTCAACTGAATTACTAAAGCCTGTCCGATCCCCTGATGCTTTATTCATAGGAGGAGCAGATTATTTTACACACACACACAACTGACAGAGACATCAGCATTTATATTTCTGCCTAATAATAATGAACTATTGTTTAAGCAGTATTTGATCTGGGATATTATCACCAATAGAATCAGTGAAAAATTTTACAGAAAATTCAGTATCAACATAAGTTGCTCTAGAGCATGTTATTAATTCAGAGTTAAGTTGAAAGAGAACCATGTGGTAGGCTTGAACAGATCTGATATTAATATTGGATGTCAGGTTTGATGTCATCTAAATAGTTGGATGATTGGGTATCAGTTATATAAGATAATGGAGCAGATCCATGAGGCTGACCTGCTAACGTCAGTTCTGAATTCAAAGCCAGTTCATTTAAAGTGGTTCCAGTATATCTTAAAAATAAATAATTAGTCAGTACAGCCAAACCTGAAACATTTACTTTCAATGGCGTTGGACTGGTGTATAGTCTCAGCATACACTCAGAGTCTAGGTATCCGTTTCAGAATCAGGACTGAAAAAGTAGTATCAGTGTATATCTAATCTTTGAAAAACCTGACTTTAGAGTCAACAAACTATTCATCTCACTTCATGGTATACAATTGAAGGAAGGGAAACAAAACTGGAGAACAGGAATTGGAAAAACAGATAGACTAACAAGGAGATGAGGAGACACAGCATCGTATAGACATGTGCTTTTACTCATGGGCTGATGAGACTCAGGTGGCAGCAATCGAAGAAGGAAAAAGACAGGAGGGAAAAAAGATGAACAAAACCAAAAGAACAAAACTTCACCACTAACCACCCCAAACCATGTGAAAAAGGGGAAAACAAGAAGTCTGCCTTGAACATTGTTTTTCTTTAGAAATAAATAATTTTATTTCATTGATTTATGATTTTAGATAGTGAATTTGGCATCTCATTGAATTTCAGTGGTATTAAAGTAAAACTTCTGGTATTATGAAAACCATATTCACTACACATGTGTTAACACAAACATTCTTTAATTAATAGCTGGCAAGAGTTTAAATGTTTCATAGGAAGGTTGACTGGAAAATCCTGCCTGGAACTTTGGCAGCAACAAAAACATGTTCCTGACAGGACTGAATGAATCACATGTGTGCAAACTGGACATCAAGGATCTTCAGTAAAGTTACTGGTTCTTTTCTTTGTTGGTGTGTCAAAACTTTTCTGTTGTTTCCTCCACATGGCTGCGTACACACCTCGTTTCTCCAGAAGCTCATCATGTCTGAACAGAGCAGGGACACATGAATGACATGCCAAAACAACACCATAAAGTTAAAATCACAGAATTAATCATTCAGATTTCCCTTTATTATGCACTGTATGGCAGTGCATTTCACGCCCAGCACTCCAATAATATTTGTGCAAACCCTGTACTGCCAAGATGAACAAAAAAAGAACAGCTCCATTCATAACAAGTGCAAAAATATTTGGAAAATCTGACAAACAATACAGGAAAAGAAGAGCAGGCACAGTAGATGGTTGGTCACTTATTGCTTGTGACACCAGTGCTGCTTTAAGAACAAAGTTGAGCTGTCTAAAATCTTCACACTAAACTTTAACTGACTTTACTATGAATTAATAAAACCACAAATGTTTTACTGTCTGGACTGGCAGACAGAAGGAGACAGAGAGGGTCAGAAATAGAGGCTACAGTCAGAGAGGGCAAGAGACAAAGAGACAGATGGAGGTAATCTGAGAGGAGGGTGGGTGGAGGGTTGGAAGGAGGAGTAATGAAGAGGTGGCCAAGAGGTAAATTGCAGAGGGGGGATGCAGAGGCTCCAATATAGTATCGGTTTTTAAATTCCTTCACAGTGAGGAAGTGCGAGTTGAAAGTGTTTTCAAACTAAAGATTTTGTTTTACAGGACATTGCAGCTTAACTGTCAGTTTAACAATTATCCTTCCTTTGGACTTCCATAAAAAGCATTTTTTTCAAAAAGAAAAACTCCTGTACTTGTAATCCTCTCAAAGGTGTAAAGATCTTAAGAGCCACCTATTCATTAACAATTGGTGCCCAAAGATTTTGAAAAAGCACAAAATAAAACAAAATGTATTGTCTATGATCCACAGATGCAAATGAAATGGCCTTAGGCAGCACAAGAAGGCAACTGAAGAGGAAAAACAACCACTTGTAGACCTTTGTAACATTCTTAGAAAGAAGCTTTTAACCTTGGGCAGGCCAGAGTGGCACCAATGGAAGAGGAAGGAAAGTGCTAAGAAGCATGCTGCTTTGAAGCCAATCCCTCAAGCTGTTAGGAGACAAGTGAAGCGGTAACCTTTTGTGCTCAAAGTGACATGAACTTCTTTTTGTACAACTCCTTGAGTGAACCTGAGAGAGATCAACAGCCTAACCTGGCCCTCAAAGTCCATAGTTTCCTACAAAACATTTTGTTGTGACGGAACCTCTCTGTAAGAAGGTCCAAGAAATGGTGAAAAAAAAAAATCTAGTGGAGTCCTCAACAATGAGCTACCCAAACCTATTCTGACAACTTTGGAAAATCCTGATGGTGATTTGAAGGGGAAGAGCAGTTAACTAGTCGATATGAACAGATGGCGTAAGAGTCCCGTAGGAAAAGGACTCCATCTGTCAATTTGGTACCATCTCTCTTCTAAGTGTTACAGGTTAAGTTATGTGTCACAAAGACTGAGTTTCTGCAGAAAACAGCTACAGTGATGCCTCTGTTGAGAACGGTGGAGTCCTCTGGGGCCTTGCTGCTTGGAACATACCAAGATGGTGACACAACACATTAAGGAACCATGTGCTATGGCTGAACCACACTAATGTGCACGGATCCATCATGCACAAGCTGAGTGAGCTTTCCCTCCAGGGGCATCATGTTCCTTAAAATATCATGGATCTTATCCTCAGTTACTATGAAAACTTTCAGCAAAGAGTCACAGCTGGGTCATGTACATGACATGAAAAAGGCACAATTACAGGCTGCACTATCTCCATCTTAGTCATTCTTTATGTCCTTGCCATGACTATGATAAGAGCCTTTGTAGATGAACTCTCAATATAAAATCTCTTCTGGGCATCAAATGGATTCTCTAAGGTCAAGAGATCCTCACCCCTTGGGTAAGAATGAGCTTCAAACCAGCAGAATCAATGACCTTAGTGCTCTGGAGAGGGAAAGTACTGATAGAGCCTAATTCTCTCTGAGTGGAACCTCTATTAAATCCATCACTGAACAGCCAGTCAAAAGCCTAGATTTCACCTCCATTCAGAAAACCAGCAAAGAACTTGAGACCTTGAGCAAGGTAGACTAGTCTGCACAATGATTTAGCAGCACTCCACTCTGCTCTGGATCCTGTGACACTTACGAGTATATGCAGTGTCTATATCAACAGTTGAGACCTTGGAGAAAAAAATTAGTGGCCATTTGTGAAGATGGCTTGAACAATTCTTCAGTATGTGCAGTGGAGGTCAGTGCAGTAAAACTAATGTCCTGCAGCTCCCCATTAGTGGCACTGCTAAAGAGTTTATGGTATCAAGGAGAAAGAAAACTGCATTCAGAGATCTGAAGTTGGCACTGTCAGGTATCCAGATGTGTCCAGGTAGAAAATGGAGCACTGAAGAATTTCTGGAGGTGGGTGATACAAGCTTGGGTCAGAGGGTACTTGTGGGTCTATAGCAACAAGATGTGCAAGCATTGGTGACTGGTTTAACAGCCAGGCTTAACAATAATCAAGGCAAAAGCTGACACCATCTTGTTCAGGAGGAAATGCAGAAGACATATGAGCCAGCAGGTTGATGGGAATAAGACAACATGGAGATTGGACCAGATGGGAAGCATTATGCAACAAACGATCACCTGGCCACATGTCAGGAAAGCAGACTTCCACCACATCAGGTTTTTGGTCCAAGGTGTTTATGATGTCCTACCCAGTCCTGGAAACCTCTAGGTATGGACAAAACTGAGTCAGACTCCTGTCCCTTTTGTCCAAGGAGGTGACCTGAACATATCCTGGGCAGCCACCCAAAACCCTTCAGAAAGGATCACTATAGCTGGCGTCACCACCAGGTGCTTAAGGCTATTGCTGACAGGACAATCATTGTCATCAATGCCATCAAATACAACCAGGGAGCCATGGAACACAAAGCTCCTTAAACCCAAAGCCGCAAGTGCCACCTACAGCAATGCCTGGCTCATCACCACCCCCTGACTGGAAGTCAGAAGTGGACTTTGGCAAACAGCTAAAGTTTTTAGCCAGTATAACATCAATATGGTTCCAGCCAGAAATGATTACTGCTTCACATTCCACTAATGAAAAAAGGCAGAAAATACAAGGAGATTGTGGAGGAGTGTGATGAACAAGACTGACGAATTCACTACAAGCTGTGCTGTTCAGTCATCCTATATGAATTTCATAAAATTCGATAGAAAAACAAAACAACTGTTTTCTACTTGTTGCTGCTTTCAAGTTTTCATCCACTTGAAAAGAAATTAATTTCTTTATAATGAACCTGGGGTCATTATTTAAGGTATTAATGTGACATTGTCAAGCTCCAAGAAAGTCCAGCTGCCTTCTGTTCAAGCTTTTTAGGATTACAACAAACTTAGTGTAGTAATTTCTGAATTTTTTCAAATTAATATTCATTCTGAATTTTTACTGGTCTGAAACCTTTTGTTCATATCAGTTCTATTATTGTGAAATATGTGCATGTATACCATCTTTAGCATAAGAAATGACTAATCCAAAGTGGTTCAGAATAAATAATTTTTATTGATTTTTTTTTTCTTTTCTGTGACATAAATAACATGAAAACGAGATGGGTTCTCCTCCAGTCTCTGTTGCATGAACCACACCCACATTTTGCTCCAGAAATTGGGTGTATTCTGACACCGGAGGTTAAATGGCTCGCTCTAGTGTTTACATCACAGTGTCAATCAAAGGATTGATGGGTTTTTTTTGTCAGTGTTCAACGTACATGCCTGCTGGGGGCACAAAGAGGTCTGCAGTGAGGGTGAAGTGCAGCTTTGTGAGATCAAATCTCAGTTGTGCTCTTATCAATACCTCAGCTTCATCCTTTGTTCGTGTGTGTGTGTGCAAATTAAGTGTGTGAGTGGAAAACCTTCAAACCTAGCTCTAATATCAAAGGACTGTATGCATCAGCAGTTAAATGATGTGCATATGTGTGTATGTGCCTTGGGCAATAAGACAGATAGTAAGAGGTTAAAGGGTCAGGCAAAAACAAACTCTGGGGTTCTGATCTACAGAGATAATAAATTTGAAGACACTTAAGACACAAAGTCCATCAGGCATAACACCCAAGTATGCACACACCTAATGCTGTCCAACTACTCTTACCTTCCTCTCTCTGCGATCTGTCCTCTGTGGAGCACCAAGATCTGGTCTGCTCCAACAATGGTAGACAACCTGGGACATCATGCAAATATTGTTCTCTTTTAAATTCTTCACACAAATTGATCAGTGATGACAATAATATACAATGTTGTCTCCCTGTCTTTTCACAGGTTAATTCATGTTGTACTTTCAGAGTTAATTTCTTCTCAACATGTAGGTAGCAAGGCAAAAACTGAAACTCAATACAGATGTATGTTCAGTCTTTTGTACTTAAAATAAAATGGTAATTCTGTTAAATATAATGCCATAAATCTGGCCATCTGAACAACTATAGTTGTTCAGATGGCCATTTACTTAAATCCATTTTACTTATAAAGCATTTTAAAACAATATAATTGCCCAAAGTGCTAAATATTAAAAAAGAAGATTTAAAGAGAAAAAAATACAATGTGGAACAATAAAGTAAGCATCTCAAAACTAGATTAAAGGTTTAAAGAATAAAAAGATGAAAATTTATTTTTCATCTTTTTATTCTTTAAAGAGGAGCGGGTCAGCAGCTGGAATTAAAACTGAAGATACAATAATCTAAAAGAGTGAGATGGCCTGCCATAAATTAAAATGCAGATAACTGTTGTCTCAAATGAGTTAAAAGCCAAAGAGAATAAATAAGTTTTAAAAGAGGATTTAAAAACAGAAAATAAATCAGCCTTACTGATGTACAGAGGAAGTTCATTCTAAAGTTTTGGGGCAATGACTGAAAATGCTTGATCAGCTCTCTTCTTCCTCTTTGTTTTTGGGACAACAAGCAGTGACTGATCTGCTGATCTGACAGAGTATACAGGAGCATATGGCTATAGCAGGTTGGGCAGATATTGTGGGGCAAGGCCATGAAGACATTTAAAAACCAGTAAAAGAATTTTAAAATCAACCCCGAAGTGAACTTGGAGCCAATAACATGATGATAGTGATGTGCTCAGGTTTTCTTGGTGTCAGTTAAAAGACGAGCATTTCAAACCAGCTGCAGTGTAGCCCCAGATACCTTCCCCATTCTCAAGGCAAGACAAAAGAATTTGATGGTCCAATTTGACCATGACAAGTTACCAGAATCTGTGGCTAAAAGAATGTTATTAAAACCTGTTTTCCACCTCACTGTACTGTGTGACTGTCATGGAGGCAGAACAGTGGAACGGTGGAACATTTCATTCTGCGGTTGTTACGTCTGTGTTTGTCCGTCAGAGGCAGTAAGAGATGCAGAACATGGGCAAAAGGCTATGTGAAATGGCATTTTGGAAAGGTGTAGAAGGGGTGCGGAGGTGGCAGAAACATCCACAGCGAGAATTAAATCATTCCATCAACAGGGCAGTGAGAAAAACTGGCACCCCACCTGGTCCGGCTCGTGCCGGATCAGCTAGTCAATTAACAAGCGAGCTAACTTCAAACACAGACACTGCCTGGACTACCTATTATCAAAATGGCCATTCAACTTGGGATACCTCCTAATGGACAAACCCTGCTGCTGGGCTTAGCAACCTGGAAGTGCCTCCACCAGCTAAAGCGGTGTCGTCACCTCCCTCCTGGGCTTACAACACCAAACCGAACACCAGCAAAGTAAAGCAGCCAGTTGTTGACATGAAGTAGAGGAAAGAAACCCCCTTTAGATTGCAAAATGCTGAAAGCACATGCTGGGGAGGGAACATTGCAGCTCTGCATGATCACGGTGAGTGCACAGCTGGAGAGTGGAGGCAGAATGAAGGCAGGATCCAAAGTGTGAGTGGCAGGATGCTAAACATGTTCCACTGTTCTTTAACAATAAAAAGTATAATAACCATTCTACTGTAATCCTCAACAAAAACACACTCCTGTTTTGTTTTTTTTGTTTGTTTGTTTGTTTCCCCTGTAGCACATGTGCAACAGACGCAAAGCTGAGCATCCCATTCTGGGTTGGAGAACTCTGAATGAACTCATCTGTGAATTATTAACGATAATATTTATGACAACTCCCTGATGATCCTCTGATTACACCCACGCTCAGCCATCTCATTGGCTCTCGCCTCTGGATTCACAATTTGACTTAAAAAGAAAACCAGAAAATCAGCCACTCGGTGGATAGCCTGAGATACCTAGTGAACTGCCTGTTTTCTATTGTTTATTTATTTATTTAGAAGTGTAAATTTGAATTTGAGAGAGAAAGTAGGGACGTATTTCCCTTGCCCCCAGAGAAAAAAAGACACTTTTATTCACACTACTTTTGCAGAATGACAGAAAAAGGAAAAAGACTGGGCTCTGCTCATTCCTCTCCAAACTGATGAGTGTCACTTTAAGCTTCAGCTGAACTACCACAGTGCTTTAATGTCACAGAAGGCTATCTTTGGACAGGCTCTTTCAATATTTGATAGAAACCCTCGGTCACAGGAAGAAATATCTCTCACCAGAGACAGTAGATGTCAACGGGTTTTTTTCCCCTCCATCCATTCAGGGTTTTCAGTGAACGAGAGAGGAAGTATTCTTGGTGTATGACACCAAAGTCCTGTTTTCAAGGTTAGGTCAGAGACGTTACAAGGAACAGGAAAATATTAAAGAATGTTTAAGGCTCACAACATTTAAAAAATATTTATCTAACACTTCACAGTTTTTAAAATGTTTCACAAGACAGATTGACCATAGACAGGGTGTTGCTTCATTACAGGACCTGACTTATGGCTGAGCATGGGTGTAAAATTAAATTTCTCTGGAAAACACTGAGAACCTTAAAGGTATAGATCAGTTTTAGCCTTCCTTCACTTGTGACCCATAACATGTTGCTGCCACCACTATGCCTCATTGTGTTAGAGGTGTTATTAAATGTTCCTGACTCATATCAGGAGATTTTCATCCTCAAGTCTGAGTGCCACGGGTTGTGGAGGTACCTCTGTTCACTTGGGTTTGGCTGTATCCTTGGCGCAACATCAGTCCTCACCAGGAGTATTTGGAAAGCAGATAGGTTCGGAGCACTGCAGGTTTTGAGCAGTAAATGTGTTTGTTTAAAATACATATTTCCTGTCATTTTTAATGGTGTTAAATAAAATGTGATTTTTAACCTCTGAAATGAACCTCTTCGCATATATGTCTCTAATCCTCTCTAAAAGCACCTGAATTGTTTACCCTCATCCGACATGGGTTCATGTACCAGTTGCAGCCTTCTTACAGCGATTTTTAAATTTGTTTTTATTTTTGGAAATTGACCTAATACTCTTTGCCATTCTTGCATCTGACTTCCTTCCAGCTTGTTCATTTGTCTGTAACGTGACATGGCTCATCCACGGTCAAGCAGCAAAATAGAATTGGCAGAGATGATGGTTATTTCTGAGATGCTTCTAATCTGCACCACAGCCCTTCTGGTTGGACCAACCTTCATTGACCAGAATGGCTGTGACATTACTGAGACTTGCTTGGTGGGGTCCAGGATTCAGTCTTCAAATGCAGTTTGACAAACTCAATAGTCAAACAACCTGAGTCAGCAGCTCTGACACAAAAGCTTGATTGCTGGAGAGAGCCTTTGGTGTTTGCCCTTCCAGCAGTTTTCCCATCTTCAGATCTTAAAGATATCTTTCAAAGAGACTGCTGAGTTCTTGGTCACCTCCCAGATGAAAGAGCTTCTTTCTCAGTTACTCAGTTTATATGTGCGACTCTGCAGAGAGCCTCTGTTGGTCTAAACTACTCTTGCTTCATAGTTATTGAGTCTACTTGGTTCTTGAAAAGCTCAGAGGACTTCGAGAGATAAGTTATCTGATTTTCTAGTTTAGTTTACATTTTCTTTTTAGGTAATTAAATTTAGAAGTAGAGCAAAAGCTAAGTGTCTAAATACTGCCGGGAAAAAATCTTTAAACTGTCAATCAGGTTTCTACAGCAGCACATCTTTTTCTTACATTTATCTTATATTATTCTTTTACATTATAATATTATTGCCTTTTTTGTTAAAACAAGTTTAACTCATTAAAGTTGTGAGTAATAGAGGCTGCTCATAGCAGGGTAGTTCAAAATTCATCAGCTTCTTATATCCTCAAAAGAAACAGAAAAAAGTCCCTCCATCCCATCTCTTGATGAAAAGAAGACTTAAAGCTGACATCATTATTTGTCCTTTGTGTGTGTTCATTTAATTTACGGCTAAACTGATTCATCCCAGAAAGAGCCCAGGTCCCAGGAGTGGTGTCCATCTGTTGCTGCTATTGAACATTTAAGAAGCTGTTGGATCATCCCATTCAGAGATGACAGCTCAGCCAACATGAAGTCTGACAACTAGAGACTACAACCACAATGTGAACACCAGACAATTCATCTTAAAGCAGAGTTAACTGAAAAATATATAAATACACTGCCAATCCTAATAAAGATTCACACTCTAACATTTCCCCTTCAGATTTAATTACAGCACACATTTGCTGGTGGCATCGTTCCACATGATTTGATTTCACTGAATGTTTAGCAGATTGCTGATCAAGATCTTTCGAGATATTTTTCCAAAAGCATTTCTTCCGGGAAGATGACGGTTTCTGGCTATCCTTCTAGTTTTTAATAATGCTTAGGACAGTTCCTAACATAGTTTTAGTAGTTTCAGCAATCTCCTTTAGATGTTTTCTTTGCTTGATGCCAATAATTTGACTCTTGTGAAATAGATAAACATCTTTTCTGCGACCACAGGATGTGTATTCTGACATGGTTGTTCATGAACTGACTCACTCAGTTAGAGTTGAATAACTTGTGTGAAACAGAATCATTCATGCAGTAATTATCTAATGGGAGGCTCCTACCAATTTCCTCTCTTAAATCCAGGTGGTGACTTTTTTTTTTTTGGACAGCCAGTGTAAATTTAAGATAAGCAGATTTGACCAAAATGTATGTCAGGTGATGTTTGGTGGCATCATAGGTCAGCATGAGTTAATACGTGAGGTGAGATGGCTCAGCCAACTTCCAGGCCTGCTTGTTTTGTCCATTTTCCTATTTTTGGATTAACTGTTGTTGGCTATAATCAGTTTTTGTCAACATGTTCCTGCTGTGCAAAGTGATGAAAAAGAGGCTTCAAAAGTCCTCTTCAAAAAAACTGGTGGGTGATGTCCCAGGAGGTTTATCAAGTTCTGTTAGTGCAGTTGGTAAGTGCATATCACTGTACGCTGCATTTGTTTCAAGCTGTGTACTTTGTTCAGGGGATCGTATTTTTATGGACTCCAAACTTCAAAAACATTTCTTGCACTTGTGCATTACAGAAAAAGATACACAGAAGGTAAAACATTTACAACGCGCAGGCCAGCTTTGTAAAGAGCGCCGACACAAGTTAAAACACAAAAGCAAAAAGAGTTTTGCTGGTGTTATTGCTGTGTACTTGACATCAAAGATTCTGCTCCACTGTTACTTCATACATCAGTCCATCGCTCATCATGTTAAGACATGATGAACGATGGACTGATGTATTCATATTCAAACTTTGCCTTAAAACCTCTTGTTACTCATGAACTGCATTTGCATTTATGTAGTCTCACTGTCAGCTTCTCATGCTTCGAGAAATATAAATGGCATATAAATATACAGTACATAACTTCTGAGATTAAAGTGGGGGTTGTGCAAAAGCCATAAAATTCCAGCATGGATTTTATTGACTTTGTGTCTGAACCTTTCAAGTCTGTTTCAGTATGTAAAACCAGACGCGTTCCTCTTACATTTTCTGACGCTTCATCATTCATCACTCTACATCCTAAAATCGTCTTTTCATTTAATCTCTCCATCCCTCTTCTTAGTGTCATTTCTAATCCTGTTTTCCTTTAACCACATCCCTTGTTTCCTTTCAGCCCCTTAACTCACATTCTAGTCTTTTTTCATTCCTGCTGCTTAAGTTGCACTGTGACAGACTGAGAGATCTCATAAACAATACTATAGAGCACCTTTCATTCCTAATGCTGCCCTTTTCCTCTAAAGATAATCAATCATGCTTCACTTCCTTTCAGGTTCTCCACTTTACTAAATTAACTGTATAATCGTGGAGGGAGGCATTTATGAGTGTTTGACAGTAATATCACCTGTGTGCCACCACTATGGTGGTCCTGTTGGTGCAAACCTCGGCTAGTGAAGCCTGGATGTTTCTTTCAGTCTGGGTGTCCAGTGAAGAAGTGGCCTGAAGAAAGAGACGCTGTGTTAGGAGGCAACAAATACTTTTGATTCAGTGCTGATGGTTTGGTCTACTGCTCTCAGGCCGGTCAGGTGTCACATCAATGAGATATGAATTTAATCTATATTTTTAACAGCTACTCATCTTCTGTGTGTATCTTACCTCATTTTCATTACCCTACTTCAAAATTTTACAGACAACTTGACATTGTGGTCTTTATATGTAATTTGTAGAGATAATAATTATCAAATTAGTGGTCTTTGAAGGCCAATATTCATATTGATGTCAAATGTTTGATAGATCGCCTGCATATAATTTCTCATCAAGGTTATTGTAGTTGTTGAGATGATCGAAATGGTTGAACTTGCAATCGGGATTTCAATAAAGTAATTGATCATGGTAATAGGTTAGATACAATTCTGGTCATAACATGAGTGTTTTTTTTTAATCCGAAATGGCAAGCCTGATTTTAATGATGTTTTGGACAAAGATCTCATCATTTCTAACAGGAGAGAGAATTTCAAGACAGTTTGGCTCATTGGTGTTTTCTCACAACTAGTTTTATTAAATGTTTCTCTAGTGGTGGTAGCCTATCCATGTGTTAACAAGTTTATTACATTTAATTTGTCAGGATTATATTATAATACAGGGACCTGCAGAAAGGGAAATTAGTTGCAGCTGTTAAAATTTGGAGAAAAAAGTAGGCTTGTTTTCAGTTTCAGTAGGTTCAGAAGTTGGATGAAATTTTAGGCTTTCATATTCAAAGGAAGCTAACAGTGCACTAAAGCTGGGTTTTTGATACAAACATTTTAAGTTATTATAACAATAGTTCCCATAAATTATGAATGCATCAACAATATAAAGAATTTCCATATTTTCATAATTATACTTCCACATACAACACGATACATACAGGTGGGTCTAGAGCAGCTCAACTGCTCCAGCTTTAAGCCACAGTCTGAGTTGTGCAAAAGTTTCAAATTTTTAAATGTAGTTAATGAAAAGATGGTAGATTTTAAGCTCAGATTGCAGAGTAATTGGTGTTTTCATGCACAAAAGTGAAATAAAAAAAGAGCAGCACTGAGAAGTAGTTCCAAAAAACTTCAGAAACATTTAACTTTACCTCTACCTCAGAGAAAGGCCCGCAACCGACTGAAAATGGGCCAGCAAACCCACTTTTGTGTCCTGATCTGCCAGGTGAGAGTCACTGGTCTAGAGCTATTTGGACAGTGAATACGTTTTTATGATTTTGCCTTCATACACCAGCACAATTCATTCAAAGCCACTTAGGAAAGTACCGCCATTTTTAAGGACAAAAAAGTATTGAACAAAGTGACGTATATGTAAATAACCTCATGTTTAAAACTTGGGTGAAAAATTTTTCTGCCAATGAAGTCTGGAGGCCATAGATTATCACCAGATTCCTTCATGGAGTTGCTTTGCCAGACCTTCACTGCAGCCATCTTCAGCTGATGCTTGTTTGCAGATCTTTCTGCCTTCAAGCTCAGATTGCAGAAAAAATAAACAGGTAAAAGTTTATTCAGCTGTCAGAATAGGTGAGACTGACCCAGATCATGTGATGTAGCAAAAGGACTTTATTCATTTTAATTTATCAGCAAGAGAAATAGTTTATAGTTGCATAACCGTGAATTTCATGATATCTGGAAAAGTACGGTCAAGTTTTGTCTTCAGTAACTGAAAAGGCTGTTCTGTTGGGTTGAGATCACGTGATTGACTTGAATATTGAACAATATTCTACATCTTTTTTTTTTTTTTTTCTGAAAGTCTTGAGAGGCTTTGTGATATGTTTAGGGTAATTACTCTTTTGGCACAGTTAGTCTGAGATTGTTGAACCTCTGCCCATCTTGACATGTGAAAGATTCTGCCTCTGTAAAGCTTTTTTTATACCCCGTCATGCTACTAATCTGTGGACCTCATTATACGTGTCAAATGATCTTCCAGTTGTTTTTGATTTGTGCCAATTACTTTTCCAGCTTTTTGTTGCCTCAATTCCAGTTTTATAGAGATATGTTTCTAACATCAGATTTAAAACAGGCTAATGTTTTCCATAAAATGACTAAATGTCACAGTTTCAGTATCTGATTGATATATATATTTTTTTTGGGGGGGGGGATATGAATTTATGGGCATTTGCAGATTTGCAGATTCTGTTTTTATTTACATTTTACACAGGATCTCAACTCTTTTTGTGGTATTGGAGTTATAAATACTACTGAATTAGTTTATACTCCTGCCTCCAGCGTTTGGCTCCTATGACAGACTGTTATGTTTATGTCACTTAAAACACAAGATATCAGCCAGATGTTTGCAGCAAATATTATTTTTATACTTCATAAATAACAGAAGCTCTTGATCAATGCAGCTGGTTATAAAATAACTTAAAAAAAAGCTAAAAAAAAAAAACAAAAAACAAAAAAAGTGTAATTCTTGCACTTCACCGTTTTGCTATAATCACCTGGTTAATCAGAGTAGATGGAGCTTTTATGGGAGGACACTCTTAAAGAGACAGGAGCACTAACAGCATTTCAGACTCACACACACACACACACAAAAGACAAGAGGTAATACAGCAATTTACAACATAAGAAACTTATTGTGTGTGTGGGTGTTTTAAGTTAGTCACTTCAACCTTTTCTCATAGACCTTCAAAACAAATTTGTGAACCTGTAAATGATTTATGAACTTGTAAATGTGATTTTTTTCCCCCTTTCTTTCAGTTCATAATGGATTACTCTTCTCTATGGAATTTTCTCTCTGTCATCGGCCCTAATCTGTTTTATCTCATTTTTTTCGTTGACTTACTTTGTGCATGTTTTAACTATTGAACCTATATTGCATCTGTGCTCTTAATCACTCACTGCAAGAAGTTAGGAACTTTAAATGGTCTTTTGGTATATAAGGGATAATATTTAAGCAGTGTTTTATGCCTTCCAGCTATACAGCTATACAGCTACGTGAATATTGCAGCTCACTGGACTGCAGCTCCTTCTTCACATATGTGCATATGTTCATGTGCTATGTTAGACATGAGACAGAGCTGCTCATCTGTCATTGTGATTTCTGGAGCCTCACCTCATCCAGCAGTATAATCTGAGGTTCCTTCAGGATTGTTCGGGCGATGGCCACTCTCTGCTTCTCACCACCGCTGAGCTTCAAGCCTCGTTCCCCTACTTCCGTGTCATAACCTGCAGAAACACATTTTCAGCCACATTTGTTCATATCTCCATTATTCACCTCATGCAAATCAATGTCCACACACCCACAGCAGAGCCTGACCCTGAGGGAGCTCCAGTATCCTGCTGTGTATGTCGGCGGCCATGGCAGCTCGCTGCACCTCCTCATTGCTGGCTGTAACTCGGCTGTAGCGAATGTTGTTGCCTATTGTGTCATTGAAAAGGACCGTATCCTGGGGAACCACACCGATGTACGACCTCAGAGAGGACTGACGCACCTGAAAAAGAGGAGATCTGAAACAAAATACTCATGCCACATGTCTCGCTTCAGTATTTCCCTTTTGTTCGAATGAAAATAAGTATTGTAAGCTACCCTGATTTAAAAATACCCCATTAGAGCTGCTGCCTCAGACTGTGTGATATCCCAATAAAAATATATTTAAGAAAGATAGTACAGGCATGTAGGACCATATTTACTATGTAATACCAGAGAAGAAGCAAAAATATTAAAGATGAAAACAATCTTTTAAGTCTTTTTCATGCCAAAGTTACACACCACATTGTACCTGTGGAACAGAAACATGTCTCGAGTGTCATGAGTACGTGGGACTTTTTCTTTACAAAGCTGTTGTATGGCATGTTGAACTGGTTGGAACCCGTTCTCCTTCCACGAGCATACATCAACATGAAAGTTGCATGGCTTCATCCATCCTATACTATATAATGCATGCTGCCCCAGGTCACAGACGCAGCTCGTGTCCTTAACTGAGTCATGTTCCCGTTTCTCCTCCAGGCTTCTACATAATAGACTCTCATCCTTTCTGGTGCTCTACATCTGTTTTGAAGACATTTTATATGGCCTTACACACTGTATCATCGGGGATTATATAACTTCACTTCCAAAAAGAAAGTTCGGATGTTTCGTAAAATGTGTATAAAAACAGGATCCAATTATTTGAAAATCTCAAGCTCTTTTTTTCCCCCCCTCATAAAAACACATCCACTCATGGCCTCATTAGTTATACCAGGTGTACCTAAAAAAAGATGAGTGCAGATAACATATGAAAACTTAAATAAGATGGTGGTAACATCTAAAAAAAAATTAAAAACTTAGATTATGGATAACAGAAGACTGAAAAAGTAAAAAGTGAAAAAAAAAACAACCCTGGAGGAATAGGTTGAAGCTAATTAGTTTGATTGGCAACATGTTCATGACATAACTGGAAATTTTAAAAAAGCTTTGTGAGACTATTAGAATTAAAGATGGGCATAGGTTCACCATTTTGTGAAAAACTACATCTATAAATTGTGAAACAATTTCAGAATAATATTCCACAGAGGAAACATTTGAAGACATTTGAATATTTCATCACCTCTCACACAGGAATCCAAGAACTTGGAGAAATCTCTATGTGCATGGGACAAGGCCTAATCATAGTATTGAATACCTCTGATTTTCAAGGCCTCAAGAGACAATGCATTAAAAACAGGCCTGACCGTATAGTAAAAATCCCTGCATAGGTGCAGGAACACTTCTAGAAGCCACACCATGCCATCCACAAACGCAAGTTAAATCCTTATCCTGGAAAGAAGCCATATGTGGCCACAATCCAGAGACACAGTCATCTCCTCCATGGGGGCAGGGGGGATTAAAAACAGGAAGAGATATCAGGTTTGACCTTTCACTTAAGATGCACTGAGTCTCCTCTCCCGACCAATTCACAACCATTTACAGCTTCATTTCTGACAAGGTAAACATCTTAAAACTCACAAAAAAAAAACAAAAAAAAAACACCCACTAACAACCCACAGGACAGATGAAACTGATTTAAAAAAAGCTCTTTGAGTGAGGGATTGCATGTTTTCAAGAACATAAAAATGAAATCGAAAAAACAAAAAATGCAAAGACAGTCCATGAGAGACTACAAAGTGTAGTTGACAGGGCTGAAAAGTTAAATCACAAGAGTCTGGAAGCTGGAGAACAAAACTAATTGAAGTGATAAATGAAGGGAAGTAATGACTGATTGCTTGCAGGCATTTATGGTGGAAACAGAACACAATATGGATGTAAAACAGCAAATCCAAGCCTTTCAAAATAAAACAGGAAATGAAGCCAAGCAAACCATCACATCTGGTAGGAAACTGGCCAAAAAAAAAAAAAAAAAAAGTTATGCCTCTTAAAGAACTACCTTTTATATTCAGTGTTTTTCCCTTTATAAAAACAAAGCATATCTAACATACTTATTGATATGATTTCAGGTGTGAGCAAAAGGAGTGTTTGATAAACCATCAAACTGCACCTGAATCTCTGTCTGCCAAGGGAAAATTGTAGCCCTTGAGCAACTGAAACCAGTAACCAGAGAGGTTATTCTGGAAGAAACTGAACTCCTGGCCATTTTCTACACATCTAAATCATGATCACACCTTTATCTCAATGACAGCAGGGTTTTCATCATGACTTACTGAGGCTGTTTGGAACAGAAGTCAATACTCACACCTTCTGATGTTGTTTGGACCATGCAAGTTCATGAAAAGCAGATTTTGTGATATTTGGCCAGAGTCGGGCCAGATGTTTCATCTTTCTCACAATGATTCAGCCAAAAGGTTCTCCATTCACTTCTGCTCTCTGTCTTCTGAACCAGTTCCTCAGAAAACTGAATAGATCTCCTGAGATTGAAACCAAACTAAAATTGAAGTTCATGTCCCATTAATGAAAGAAAACTTCATCAACAAACAAACAGATGACTCATACAGGCATTCAGTAACTATCAACCTGTAGCGTGACTGGCAACAGACTCGTCAGGACTTCACATGTGGCAGCCACATGTGATGGACCGAACACAACCTAGCAGCTTTGGTGTGGAGGTCTCACTGCACACGCTGCTCACCAGTCATGCCCACAGCCTCCCACTGAGCCTATTTGTTTTGCATGGAAAAGCCGCCTCCAGGCCGAGCTCTTTTTAGCAGTTGGATAGGTGTTACAATATGAGAACACTATATTTGTATTGTTTACATTGTTAAATTGTATGCAGTCAGATCCTACCATTGTGTACTTGGATAATTCCACACATAGCCAAATGGAACAAGCCATCCAGACATGCAAGGAACAGAAATTTGGCAAAATTATCCACATTATGAGACAAAACTGAGCAGGCCATTTACCCTCTCACCAGCTCGGCCAAAAGATCAATAGAAAAAAAAAAAAAAACACATTTCAGTGCATGTGGGTTTATATTAATTGCAGTAACCAGAGATTCAGTGAACTTCTTGAAACAAATAGTGGAATGATCTGCATTTATGTGGTGGCTTTTAGCCTCGTCAAGGTTCTACAAACTTTACAATATGGTTCTTATTCATCCATTCACACAAACACTAATTTTGCCAAATAACATCCCACCCAACACTGAGTCATAGTGAGCATGCGAGGATAATTAATCTGGTTTGAGCCAGAATGACTTGTTAACACTAATACTGCTTGACCATATAAAACAGCCCCAAGAGTGTTTTGATAGTGACATACTTATAAAAGTATTTACAGAGAAGAAGACGGAACACATGGAGGATTTTGATGAAGTGACAACATATGAAGCACATGGCGTGTAAAAAGTGCCAGCATTAAGCTCAACATCCTCCCCCACTCTACAACAAAGACTCTGTGATGATTACCAGTCCAGAGTCTTTTTTATTGATTCATCGCTTTCAAGTCTCAACGAGCCGCTCATTATTGTTGTCAGTATTGTTCCAGTTCATGAAAACTGACGTGCAGAAAACAGCAGAAATAAAATCAGGACGTTAAAATTCTTAGTCACGATTGAGCTGCTGAACCCCATGAACCGCTAATCATCTTGAGATGTTGATGCGAAGGAAAAAACAGAGCTCAGTGTCAGTGTAGCTGATGTTGATGATGGCTGTGAAGATTTTATTTTAGTCAATGAAATCTAGGAATGAAAAGTGCAAACTGAAAAGCTGAAATTTCAGAACAGTGTAGAAGAAGACCATGTGAAGGAGATCAGACTCAAACTGGGGAGCAGGACATTTGCGCAAGTAGCAGCGTATCTTTGTGCAGAAGCACAGTCATGACGTGGAGCAGAGTTTCACCTAAACACAGACTTTTGTGGGCAATTGTATTTTTGCTATCTTAGCTGAGGTTTAGAGTTTAATTATCTATGTGACATAAATTAGTCAACCTAATGTTATTGGTGCTTTTGGTTCAGCCTGCAGCTGAAGGTTTACATCTTGATCTCGAATGTTGTTTTCAAAACATTTAATTGGCCTCTTGCAATGTGAGCAAGGAGTTTAGATGGAGGTCAAAGCATGAAAACGAAAAAGCCTGCCCTCTAACTGAAAAACTTCACGCTCTATTTCACCTTTTCCTCTGACAAATATCATTCAAAGAAGCTCCTGCACAAAATGCTCACGGTCCCTCTGAAAATGTCTTAGGAGATCCACAAGCATCAGGGAAAACTGATGTTTTCCTCATTATCAGCTTTCCTTTTTCATTGTTTTATATTGTGAAAATGTTGTGATAACACAGTCTGCTTCAATGATTTTCTTTTTCATTCAACAAAATGAGGTGACCGGGAATTTTTCTTAATCGAATATCGGTAAAAAAAATAATAGCAAGTGCATGATCCCCAAAACAATGCAATAATTCTGTCAGCAGAGGAAGCTGAGGAGATTTACCACGTCCTCTTCAAACAACAATAAAAAATAGACTGAATGTACTAAAAGAGCTGAACATGTGTGTGCTGATTAAACGGTCCTCCTGCTGTGTAATTATAAACCAACGTCTTCATAATCACCATCAAACTGCTCCAAGCGAGCAGGTGCGTGCATGCTCCAGGCTGTTGTTGGCTTTTTTTCTTTTTTATTGGTAAATCAGAAACAGTTACTTCGACTATGGCAAATGGACTGCCTTTATACACACACACACACACACACACACATACACACACACACACCTGCTGTCTGGACTCATTGCTGCATTATTCAGAAACCTTTTACTATGATTTATTCACAGTGTTAGTGGAGCACAACCCAGCTGTGTGTGTTTGTGTGTGTGTGTGTGTGTCCGAGTGCAGGGAGAGGAATGGACGAGTGAGGAATCAAGGATGTAAAAGAGGACTAAAAAAAAAAAGCAGCTGAAGATGGAGAGTGAGGGACAGAGCAGCTGCTGTGGTCTGTAACTGGACAGGTTTTCTGCAGGATTGCATTGCTTCTACATTTAGCTGTAAACATGGAATATAACTGCAGAAAAAAGGGACGGTTCAATATTTTCAAACTCTCAAATCTAAAGAAATCACAACTAAAACACACACACTTACTGTAAAGGAAACTATGTAAGTATTTTTCTCAGAGTAGCTACCATCTCTCCTGACGGTTTTGCACATTCCTGTTAAAGTGGATATATTAAAAATAAATAAATAACAACACCATACACAAGAGCATATACTGTATTTGGGCGTTTTACATGACTCCCAAATCCAAAACTTTAACATAAAATAGTTTGCCACTTTGTTTGGGAACCCATATGTCTGAAAATGTAGTGAATGGTTCAGAATTACAGGGTGTTGTGACATCACAAACCCAGATCAATTAAATATTATCTGGCATCCTCATCTATATTCTCAGGCAAAGTCACCTCTTGCTGCATGTCCTGCACTTTGGAAGTAGATAGTGAAAACTATGTGACAGGTTTCGGAAGAGAAATGGTCCTGAAAGAGGTGGAGCAAAGTTGAATGCTTGACTCCACCCACTAAAAACCAGATGTTTTTAACACTGCTATGAAGTAGTCATTAAAAAGGGAGCTGTTGTTCTCTATCTTTGTTGTATTTTAACCAAATTATGTCGCAGATATACCATTAAGACCGTAGGAAATCGTGTTGACTTGTTACATTAACAGGATATCTCCTATATCATCTTTATGAGTTTGTCATTTTGACAGAGATGCAACAAAAGCTCATTTTCAAACGTGTTTTTAAATGTCTGTTAATAATTGTCAGTTTTATGGGGTGGAGTCAAATCCTTAATTCAGTCTTCTTTTCTGCCTTATTAGATGTATGACCTACAGTATTGTCTTTCCATGTAAATGTACATTTTAAGACACTGAACTCTTAAAGAAGGTTGTTAGTGAATAAGAAAGCACACAGTAGCTAATCTGAGAGTTCAGATCTGCACAAGTGAAACCAAATTCACTGACATTTTCACAAATACTTGCATTTCCCTCATCTGCTGGTCATCTGTAGACAGTTGGGTCCACTTTTACGGAAAATCTTAACAGGATAAATGCAAAGAGCCACAGATAGGAATACTGGAGCAACATAAAAGGCACCTGGTGAGTAGTGCACCAGTCAAAAATCCTGTCGTAATCCTCTGTCAGACATCACCGAAACCAAACAAATCCTGAACTTCACTCACACCAACCAAGTTCATACAACCAACAGAAAAAATACTTTTCTGGCAGTTTTATATTAAATATTTATACTTCCTCTGCATTTTGTTTCAGTTTGTTTTAAAGACAACGTTACCGTTGTTTATTTAGACAATGATTATGGATATTTGCAAGTAGAAATAACAGTGCAGCAATATTTTACATCTACAATAACAGAAATTAGATGCTGGATTTCCTAGATGTGACGTAACATGTGAAACAAAGTAGTGGTAGAACATTACAAGCTCAGCTATTTTGCGGTTTAACATTGTAACTGCTGATGATTATACACCATTAAAAGCAAAACAGAAACTAAGTGCAATAGTTTCATTTTCACTTTGACACATTTTCAGACAGAAACAGACTCGAACAAAGTGACACTGTTTTGATTCTTCAATGTCTGAAAATACTCCAATGTCTCTCAAAGACCTGGGATAGGCTCCAGCAGACCCCCGTGACCCAGAAATGGAACAACGGGTTTAGAAAATGGATGGATGGATGTCTCTCAAAGACAGATTTTTAAAATAATTTTTTTAACATGTTCTCTTTAAGAGATGAGTCCAAAATAAAAAACACACATAACGCTTCCTCAAAAAGTACCAAGATTAAGATAAAGTTGTTCTGAAGGGGACAGCTAAAGAAGATTAGGAGAAGAAATGTTTTTAAATAATCTCAGATTAGTTTCATGTCAGTAATTTCAGGATTCTAGCAGCATCAGCTCTTGGGGGAGATCATATCAATCAGGTCATAGTGGTTTATCTACTGCAGAGAAGCCATGTAAGGAAACCAAGAACAAGATGAAAGGAGATCCAACCAGCAGAAGCCCGGATGCACAGAAGGTGGACAGATGATCTACATCTGTGGTTCCAGTTGTGAAGCATGGATGAGGAGATGTGGTGGTAAGGAGGGGGGCAACACAATTACCCATCATGCCTAATCTGCTTATAAAACAACTTGCTGATCAATACATGGATTTGGAGAAGTATTCATTGGTCAGGAGCAGCAGCCACATAGACTACATACACTGATCCAGTTCAGACCAGTTTAATGTTTTCTGACTGCAAATTCTCACTTTAATAAATGACAAGAAAATATTTGCCGTCATATTAGAAAACATAACTTTTTATATCAACAACTACATAAAATGAAGGAAATGACATGCACATGATCAAATGTTTGTGCTTACCCTGGAGATGTCATGCCCATCGATGCGGATGCAACCACTCTGAGGGTCATAGAACCTGAATAAGAGACGCAGGATGGAGCTTTTCCCTGATCCAGATGGTCCCACCTGCACGCATGCAACACTAACTTGGAGGCTTTAACATCCAGCACAGTAGCACGTCTCAAGTTGATACAGGAGAAATCAAAAGTTTTATTTATGGATGCTGACTGAAACAAGCTGTGCTGATTTGCAGGTTTGTTTTAAGATATCGGATTCTTTTTTTCCCTCCAGTTACAAGGAAGTTTGTCTGCCAACAGTTGTGTTTATTTGTAAAAGAGACTCATCAAACATGACTTTATAGATGGCAGGGATGTGGATGTGGTGCAGCGAGGAGAACGTACCAAAGCAACTGTCTGTCCTGCCTCCACAGTGAACGTCACATCCTGGAGAACCTCGGTGCTGCATTCAAACACCAAACATAAACAGAAAGAATCAAAATTAACTCTCAAAGCCAGGAGCAGAAAAGGAAAAAGAGTCCACTTTATCAAAGATCAGTGTTAAATGACTGATGTTCATTATTAATCATAGTCATCAACTAGAACCCTTTCCCTTTGCCCATCCATTAGCCTATTATTTATTGTAAATATAAATGCTTCTGCACAAACAGGTAAAAGTCATCAGGTTCTCAAAGTCAGTCATCTTTCAGCTGATGGCAAAAAGATGTTTTAAGGCTGGTAAAGCTGGAAAAGCACACTGAAGAACAATGGAGCTACTCCATTCTTACAACCACCGATGGCCACTTTTATAAAACCAAATACACCCTGTTGTTCTTTTTAAGTCTTTAATTTTATGCAGCTTGCATGTAGTGTTGAATCCGATCTTGTGTTGGCTACACACCCAGGAACGTAGCTGAAGCAGACCCTGTGAAACTCCACCTGACCTGCTGTGAGCTGCAGGTCCTGTGCATCTTCAGCATCCTCAACCTGTGAATTAGCAGAGAAAAAAGAAGAAGAAGAGAGGGAGGAGATCAGGACCCAAGGAAGAAGAGAGCAGGAGCAGATACGTGGTGATCAGGAGGAGTGACAGGGTAGCAAAGACATGAAGAAGAAGAACAAAGCAGGGGATGAAGCTTCATGTGTTCCACCGCCAGAAAAATGAAAACAGTTAACTCACATCAAGATGTTTGGAGGTCACATGTCAGGGTTTCTGGCACTACAAGTCAGTGTGAAAGGCTGTATTTAGATTTGAACCCACTCATCTAACTTTATGAAGTCAAACCAAAATCTTTTCCCCAGCCCTCATTAACCAAGTAATGAGAAAATGAAACAGTAAACAAAAAAAGTCATGACAATAATTT
The DNA here is from genome assembly GCA_028564865.1 of Zenarchopterus dispar. Lineage (NCBI taxonomy): Eukaryota > Metazoa > Chordata > Actinopteri > Beloniformes > Zenarchopteridae > Zenarchopterus > Zenarchopterus dispar. The sequence continues at coordinate 14,003,492 of JAOWBL010000014.1, read as the reverse complement.
AAAAAATATGATAGCTGAGTAGCTTTCATCAGTTTAACTACTTAGCACTGAGCATTTTGATCAAATTTGACATTGTACCTGTGGATTAAGAGTTAAGGGAACATAATTTCTGTTTTGAAGATATGGCTTATGCTTTACTAATAGGCTGCAGTTTTGTTTTTGTTTTTTTACAATTGTACAAAGAGAGTCAGTTTTTGGTTGAATAGCTAATAGATTTCTGTGTCCAGTATGTGTGTGTGTTTTTTCTTTTTATTTATGTGAATCTTTGCTATACTGAGAGAAATTGGTGGCTTCTGTCAAAATGTTTAGGACATTTCATGGATTTAAAAATTTATATTTACTCTTTCTGCCTCAACTTTCATCATCTTACACACATTCAGTGTATTTCTCTCCTTCCACAATTCTACTTTTCTTCTTAAATCTTCACTCCTTCCGTCATTTACATTTTATGACCACCGGTGTCTGCAGCCCGTCTATCTTCATCCTCCTCTTTCTCCTTGTCTGCTGCTTCCCAAGCTGAAGAAAAGGGCCGCTGTGTTTTTAAGGTGCTCAAATGCTTTTGTCTAAATTCATGCGGCTGTTTACCATATCAAGGGTCTGAATGTAGGACGCTTTAGTGAAGCAGCCGAAAGGACGCCTTTTCCCACCAAAACACACACACAACTAAAAGTTCACTCAGACACACACACACAGACTGGGTTATAGAGTGTGTATAAGTGCACAAATACACACAAAGTCACACACACAAACACTTGTTGACCTCCTAATCCACCAACTTCTGACTGTGTGAGACTTTTTGTGAGCAGGAAGCAGAGTGGTACTTATCTATGATACTTACCTGTCATCGTTAATGCTTTTACTTTATGTAATAATAGATTCGCTTGTTTTGTATCAAAGCCAGTTTAAATGTAACTCTGAAGTCAAAAAATAGAACAATTGTTACTTTTTATGTTATTGTAAAGAAATAATGTTTCATACTTGCATATACTGTAACTGTAAAACTGTATTTTATAAAACCTCGGTCACAATGACCCATACCAACTGCTGCAAACACTCTAAGAATGTTTTTTGGATCATTTCCTGCGGCCGCTTTAAGGAAGCTTTTAAAGAATCCAGCATTCATAGCCCATTCCTAAGTTTGTGGCCAAGTCGACTGTTATGTCCAAGATCTTCTGCAAACACACCATAAAAAGTCGCATCAGAGGGCCGATGGACGAATACCTGAGGAACAACCTAAGAGAACAACGCACTATGTTCATGGAAGTATGGTGCAAGAACACATTAAGTTGTTCTTGGGGGGGCCCTTACAGCATTCCCATGATCACCTTTCAAATGGAAATGCATAAGGCAGAAGTATGCATCTCTGTGGATACTACTGCCTTATGACATACTTCCAGAAGTACATCATTTGTGCGCCCCTCGGCTGTAACCGAGTAAAAGCAGCAGTTGCAACCGCTAGACCTTCTTCTTCTTCTTCTTCTTCTTCTCCTTCCTGCAACTGCAGCTGTAGAAGGTGCAACTGCAGTCTTCTCGCCACAATTGCCATCTAGAAAATTACAAACATTTCAGCGAATATTCTAGCATATGAAAAGATCAAAACACAGATGTTTGGAGGTATTGAACACTTATACAGCCCAACAAAATGTGCCGAAAGCTGCAGGATCTTCTGACCAACATGTTGAGGTTGCCATGAGTTTCGAATCGGGGTACAGTGCAGCCACCTTCCAACAACAGTTTTTGTGGGATGGCCATTAGTATGCCATCGGTAGGTTCTGGGGCACCCTTACAGAGAACATAAGAATTCTACGCCCAACATGCAGTAGAAAATCACCTCATTTTCTCAAGAATGGGACAAATTGCTCTTACAAACTGAACAGCAGCTATACCGAGTTCTTTGATGGGCAGTTCTTTTGAATAAATAAAGACGTCACAACTGGGACCACCAACACCTCACCCAGACAGTTCTTGTTGGACCAGAACAGCAGGACTTTGACTTTGTCATATGACTCACCTCTCTGTGTTCAGCCAGCAGCGACAGCATGTTCTCCATGTCGACAAATGCGCTCTGAATCAGCCTGTCAACACAAACGACACTCAAACATTTTCACAGTTTTACACACTCACAATGGTGCGTTGCTAATTTAAAGGGGTAGAATAATTTTGAGTGTTCACTCCAGTGGTGGCGATTCAATAGTTTAATCCTTATGTTAAAATGAAATTGTATTAGAATCTGTCATAGTGAAGCATGACAATAAATCTGAAAGCAAAAAGGTTTAGAAAATGAAAAAAATCAAGAAATTGTGGTATATCTGAGATAATCTTGAGACTCTGTAGTTTGTCAGGATTCAAACTGAAGCAGTTTGGCAACACTGAGGTTCTTTGTACAACAGCTGCTTTGATGCAGAGTTTTTATTGGATTTTCTTCAGGTTTTTGTTGGTTCTCCTGGTTTAGTTCATTTGTGATTTGAAAGTCTGCTTCTCAGTTGGCTAAGTTCTGGTTTGACCTCCCCTCCAGTTGATACCTGTCTTGTTCTCGTCAGCTCCTGCAACTTTCTTGTCTTTTCTTTCCTTTTTAACTGACCGTTTTGTTTTGCACATCACCATGTTCCCTATGATCTTCTGCTGTTTTTCTTTTTTGCTTCATTTACACCTGATATTTTTTGGTGTTGTGTTTTTGTTTTTTGTCTTTTAGACTTCCTGCAACTCCTACCTCTGGCTCTCTTCCATTTGGGTCTTCTAAGAGAACAAAAAGTATTTGTGTATAAATTGGTTTCAGCTTGTAGTTATTGAACTGCCAGATATTTAAAGCTGGAGTTCATTTTGAAATTTCCACTTAAATTAAAAAAAAAACCAAACAAACAAACAAAACCATTCAGCTTCACCACTGACAAAACAAACAAGCTAACATGGCCTTCTTGGATGAGATCTTTTTTTTTTTTTTTTTTTTAATTTCAGTGGAAATTTCAAAATGAACACCAGCCTTTAAATATCTGGCAGTTCAGTTATTTAATTAATTGTAATTTATTGATTCTTGACAGAAATTTTTGTTTAATAAAATGAGTCAAAGAGCTAATATCGGCCTCATGCCATTCAGCCTCTTATTTATTTAAGCTTTTTTTTTTTTTTTTAAATTGCAACACCACCAAATGTAGCATGAATAAAATATACAATTAGGGTATGTGTTGTCATCACTGTGGCACTCAGACGCATCTTCGCAAGAACAGAACTTGTGCTGTTGATGTGTTTTAAGAAATAGAGACAGGAATGTGTTTCTCCCTGATCTGTTCGTTTGAGTTCTGTTACTGCTTTAAAAAAAAATCAGCTTTTATTTATGAACACTAACCAACCCAAAACAGGAAGTGTGAAAGCTCTGTCGGTGAAATTGTTCAAAAGGGGGAAGCCTCATTATTATAAACTGCTGAAAAGTCAGAAAATGTTCTTCTGTCCTCACCTGTAGTAGGTACCAAACCAGTTCAGGGGCGTGTAGAGCTGAATGATGTAGGTTCCAAACAGAACATAATCTCCAACCTGCAGGATAATAAAAGTATCCAGGTATTATTTAATAAAAGAGCTGTTAAACCTCAAAACAGAGTTGAACCTTTGAGTGTGCATGAACAACATGCTTATAAGTGCTTCAGTGATCAGCACAGCTAGGTCATCTTGTTCTTAGGGACAGCCAACATTTTTGTGATAAAGGGTTTGAATCAAACATCTGAGAAATTTAAAAAAAACATTCTTGTTTATAACCTTAGATCTATTGTTAGATGGTAAGAAGTGTAAATGTGCCATGAAGACCAAAATGACATGAATCAAATCAGTTTTGAGTTTGAACAGAATATGTATGGGACAATCTACCTATGTCAAAAAAAAGCCATTTTAAACCTCTGGCAAGACTCAAAGCGCTGCACCAATTTAACCGCTGATTTCCTGCTCCCTACTTCCTGAAGATGAAGCTGAAGACCATGACTTCATGTAGCCAACAGAACCGCATCAACAAAAAGCAGAGATGTCACCCTGAGGTTGCCAAACCAGATTCTCTCTGCCTTTTGGCTGCACCTAGACATTCTTTTCACAAATGCTATGAGCAGAATTGATGACACTAGCAGCCAAGTGACAGTCCCACTCCCACCAGAAATGAGTCCAACAAAGGACCAGCAATGTTGGCCCTCCTCAAGTCTAGAAAGTACATGTGGACCAAGTCCCATGCCCTCTTAAGGATTCCAGGAAAGTTATAGAACTCACTCAGAGAAGCACAGAGCTCATGGGTTCCTCATAGAGGTTGGGTTCCTGGACCTCAATCTCCATGACTTTACATGTTACTGCACAACCACATTATGTATGCTTTGGTGTCCATGTTTACTTACTATTAAAATGGACGACCCATCATGAAGATGCAAATCAGACAATGATGACCAGAACATTTAAATGAGATGTTCAACTTTAAATGAAAACTTTTCCTCCACTGATACCTGGAATTGTCCCTGAGAGACAATGTAGGCACAGAGCAGCGATCCAGCCAGCAGTCCTGATCCAATGATGATGTTTTGGGTTTGATTCAGAAGAGCGAGAGATGCTGAGCTCTTCCATTCGCACCGCTGCACAACGCAAATAAGAAATCAGTTAAGTGCATCTGCAAATATGAAAGAAAGACAGATGAAAAACGTACCTGGTATTTGAAAATGGCTTCTTCAAAGCAGTGGACTTCATAACTTTCAGCATTATAGTATTTTACCTGCAAGAAACATTAAGAATGTTCAGGAATCTCCAAAAGCACTCAAAAAGTTCAACTGACGTTCTCGAAAACAGCTGAAACAAAAACTCAACATTTGCATTAGACATCTTTAACAAGCATGTGTTATATCAATTACTGTATAATGAACTACAGAGGTTATACAGAGTAACACAGTTCAAAATTACATAAGTGACTTTATGCAACTGCGTTCCCATCATTTGAGCAGGGATGTGGTGGTGTTATTTACCGTCTCAAAGTTGAGCAGTGAGTCTACGGCTCTGGACTTTGCATTGTTGTCCTGGATGTTCATCTCTCTTCTGTACTTTGTTCTCCATTCTGTGATCAAGATGGTGCAGGCTGCAAGCAGAAAACAGGCTGCTCAAGACCAGCTTGGAAGTAGTTAGAAGACAAAGCAGAAGATTATTTTATCTTGGGCTTTGGTGAAAAATTAAACAAAATAAAAAAAGGTTTTTTAAAGAACTGAGTACGGCTCCTACAAAAACTCCTATCAGCTCCTTGCATCCCATTAGTATCCATCTATCCAAGCTGGTGGATAGATGGGTCAACGGACACCATAGATAGAGGAATATATACATTTTCATTTTGTGTAAATAGTTTCTTCTTTCTCAAATGACCTCTTGGAATAAAGATTTGTTTTCAACAGAGCAAGGACATCCCTCTCTCTGCAAGAACCCCTTGAAGAGTCTCGTCACACTTTATTGGTGTTTTTGAGTATAACGAGCTTCAGTGGTTTGAAAAGTTGGGAGTGTCAGAATGAAACAGCTGTTTAAATGCTTGTGAAAATGTTGGAATGAAAAAAAAGTTCAACAGCGAGTTGTGTCAGTAGATCAAAGCAGTTTTAGAACCTGATTTGCAGATCTACACTCTTCTGTCAGCAATATTTATGATTTGAAATATGGAAAAGGCTACTTATGTTTCTGTCATATTTGCTCTGTAATTGTTTTTTTCTTAAAAAAAAAACTGAAAGGAAGTCTTACTGATATAGAGGACCATGCAGGTGAAAACAATGAGTCCAAACCAGACACTGAAGTAGGAGACAAAGTAGATGATGGCGATGATGATGTCACAGATGGTGGGAAGGATACTGAACAGGATGTAGCTAAAGACAGAAGCAATCACAGGTTGGTGGGTTTAAGAACTGCTGGATGTAGCTGAATGTCTCCATCTGTCACACCTCAGCAGGTTGTTGATAGACGAGGTGCCACGCTCGATGCTCCTCAGCACGTCACCTGTGTGTCTTTCCAGGTGCCATCGTAAAGACAACCCATGCAGGTGAGAAAACAAACGCACCTATAGAATGGAGGGGGAAAGATAGGTCTCTAGTTGTGCCCAGAGAGGAGTTCCACTGGGGCAGCTCGGACATCTGTAGCTTTCAGCTCCTCAGAAAAACAGCTAGTGCTTTTGTGATTTTAACTCTGCTAACATAACCTAAAGTTATTTGACTGCTGTTGTTATATAACAACACATCTCCTGGCTGGAGGTCCTTTGACTTCAACCTTTAACACCATCTCAACCAGTCATTAAAAGACTTGAAGATAACAGCTCTTTCAGATGCAAACTTCAGGACCACGGAGGAAGCTTCATTATATGATGTATTTTGAAAAAGAATGCCTTACTCTTGGTTTATTGAATCACCTAGAACAGAATTGTTCTGGCATGTGCTAAAATAATGAAAAACTTGTTTCCTATGTGTGGCTTTGAAAGCAAAATATTAACAGTACTGTCTTCATAGTGGGTTGTCTTTAATATACTTAAAGGATGAATCTGGATAAAGAGAGGATATAGGAGAGTGCAGAATGAAAAAAACTGACAAGTACCTGAACACCTCGGCTGGTGAATTGCTGAACTTTGATCCACAGAAACTGACGAAGGTTACTGATGAAACCAGAAGTACCTTCAAATACAGGCGAAGCAAAGATGGAGGCAGAGTGACAACATTAAGGTGGAGGACGAAAATGAAAACTGGGGGATGAAAAGCTGAAAGATGGATGAAAGCAGCTTTTGTTGTCTGAAGAATGATTTTTCACTAACATACCTCTCATACGTACCTGCTCCTCCTCCCTGCAGGAACTTCAGCAGTGTGTAGATGCAGACAGTGGAAATCAGGGAGGTCCAGGGGCCTCCTGCAGAAAGCTCATTCACTGCACACACATTGATCTTTTTATAATGGGCACCATAACCTTTGGTTTTTTAAAATGACTGACCAAACAAATGTTGGAGGATGTTACTCTGGTGTTTTGTATCACTGTAGTTTTCTTCACGATTCATCTATATACGTTTCATTGGACCTGTACCAAACCTAAATTTCAGCATCATCTCCTCATCCAGAACACCTTCATTATTCCACATTCAATATCACTTTGACCCAGTCATCAGCATTGCATAATTGCTCCTCTTCAGCCAAGTGGAAACTTGTTTCTGCTCTTTAGTTGTTTCCGTTTTACTTTGCTGATGTAAATCTCATTTCCTTCTGTTGATTTCTTACAGTTTGATAAGAAACATTAACTCCCATTTATTTATTCTTATTTTTTGTTGTGCATTTTCTTTTTTCAAGAGATACTTCTTTGTGTTTCCTGTCCTAACATTTTGTCTACCTGTAGGTTTCCGTTTTAAGTTTGATTTGCATGAAATTTAAGACACAGTTGACCAGCAACAACCAACATCTGGATATTTAGACTTGTGCAGATATTTCCATCCATCATCTAAACATGCTTATTCCTATCCAAGGTCACGGGTTTCTGCTGGATGCTATCCCAGCAGTCTTCAGACAAGAAGCAGCCGGAATAAGCGATAAACTGGACTGGTTGCCAATTTACAGACAGACAGCCACACATACAGTCAATTTACAATAACCAAACATACATGTGTTTGGACTTTAGTAGGAAACAGGAGAAAGCCCATGAAAGCATGTGGGGAACATTAAAACTGCACAGAAAGGCCCAAATCGAGATTTGACTCAGGAAGCTTCTAGCTGTGAGACAACAGTCCAAACTACCAAACCAGTCTGCTTTTGCTTAAATTTCAAATGAACAATAAATCTATCACTCTTGTCACTCAGACGTCTGATGAAATGAAACCCCCTCACAGTAGAAACAGTCTCTTTCACATTCATTGCTGTTTGTACAAGTGGTGGGAATCACAATGAAGAGGACAAAAAGAGAAAAACAAACTAAGGCAGAGGACAAGAAGAAGAAGAAAAATGACAAAAGAAGGCAAAGAGATACAAATAAGATTCAAGATGAACAGAACGGAATAAAGAGATGTGTTTTGTCTGCGTTCTTTAACTTTTCAGTGTGTTTTTTTTTATCAGTGGGGGGCGGGAGGTAGTTCTCAGCTCTCTAACATCATGTCTTGGAACTGGGGTGGGGGTGGGGGGGGTTAGGAGGCAGCTCAGTCCAAGACACAAAACCTCCGTTGTACCGGTGAGTTAACTCCACGAAAAAGGCCGCTAATGCTGGCTAAGCATGACTGGCAGGAGGGGTGACCTCTCTGAAAGTCCTCCACGCACACATCAATGACATCTCCTCCTCGCTCACACACAAACACACATGAAAACCTTCTCCACGCCTTCCTCATCTCACAAAGCAGCCGGCTTATTCTTTCATGTCCATCCAAAAGCCAAATGGCCGTTTTACTGAAAAGGAAAAGCAGCTGAAGACAAAGTGGACGCCTACTTCCTCTGAAGTGGAGACTTCTGGGTCGTTGCCTTGTGGGAGAAGCAGACTTGTGTACAAAATAGGGTGCAAAAGGCCTCTGCAGATAATGTCACCCCCTCCTGCTGAGCAGGAGTCTCATTCTGCTCTGTTTTTACAGTTTATTCACTTCCTGCATAAAGTCTGGTCGACATTTTGAAGACTTTCCAACTTGAACTGAGTTTAAGCTGATTTATTTGTTGTCACCAAGTCAAATTTGATGTCTTGTTTCAAAGATTTGATTTACAATATTTGGTTTTGTAGCTAAGGAAAAGGTTCAAATTCCTTCTCCAAGTGAGAGTGTGTAGGTGTGTCTGGTTGACCTTTCAATCTGTTGTTATCAGCAACAGCAAGATGTTTCCAGCAGGACAACGCTTGCTGCCATTAATCACAGCCACTGATTTGCATATTGAAATCAGGCCGAGAGGGTTGAGATGAAGGCTCGAGGAGGAGGACACATTTTTCCCCAATACACTCAACAGTTTGCTTGGAATCCAGCAATATAATTTATCTAATATCTCAGAAAAGTGCAGCAATAACCTTTCCAGTTTTACATATTTTAGAAACAACCAAACCTTTGAGTCAGCAGAGGTATATCTTAATTTGATGATCATACCACACATACCTCAGCTGATTTTACAGTAAGTCAATTACTGTAAAATCAGCTGGCCATCAGTTTGTGAAACAACTGTAAAACTAAATGAAACAGAATGAGGGAGTGGTAGCCTAGTGGTTACAGTGGTGGGTTTGGGCTTGGAGGACCCAGGTTCAATTCCCCAGGTTAACCAAGGCAAGCTACTATGGGCCCCCCTTAACCTCCAACTGCCCCCCAGGCACCTCAGCAGCCTGTGATGGGTTAAAAGCAGAGGACAAGTTTCAGTGCATTTTGTAAGATATGTACTAACAATATATGTATTATCCTTATCAAAACAATCTTAAAGTTTTAGAAAGAAAACCAAAAATGCACCATTACTGTCATATCTTACAGAAAAAACACTGTTGAATACAGGGAAATAAAATCTTACATGGTCTAGTTCCACCTTCACTGCAAAAATGTATTAAAAATAATTCAAACAGATCAACCAGAGCAGGAGGCTGTAGTATCCCACACAGGAAACGTGTTTTTGAACAAGCTGTAATCTTCTTTCAAGCCTCCAAAACATAAAACTTAGTACAAAGTGCTGATTCTTAACTAAGAAATACTTTAAAAATATGCTTGCTGGAAAATCAAAACTGCTATCACAACTTTGTGAAATGTGCATTGGTTTTGTCACGGTTCTTTTATCTAGTGGTCTTTTTATCTATTAGGACGATCATCTTTCTTTTGTCCATGGGACAAAAGATGATAGTTAGCCCTTGGATAAAATCTTGTATATTTGCTATGTTCATACGCTGTCCCTGTTTTAAATGAAATGCACTTCAAACTTCAAACTAACATAACTGTAGTAGTGTTTATGGAATTGGAGACAATAGAGCTATTGTGTTGAGGCTAAAAATCTCCAGAGGTGTATTTGTTCCTTTATGAAACTTGCTCTGGAATTAATAAAGGAAAGTTGTCAAATCCAGCTTTTTTTAACTTCTCAGTAAGATAAAGGCCTACCTCCCTTCACAGGGCTTTGAGAGGGTTATCCATGCTTTTATTACATCTCATTTGGATGATTGAAACTCTTTGTATATTGATCTCAATCAGTCATTGCTGTGGTGTTTGCAGCAGCTCGCCTGCTGACAGAGAAATATGAACTTATAACTCCTTACACTGGCTCCCTGTGTGTTTCAGGACCCAGTTCAAACTTTTATTTTTTTGTTTAAATCCCTAAAAGACTTGGTTTGTTGTCATTGTTTGTTTTATTTGTGCAATTGTACAACATATCTTCAGATGCTTCTTGTAATGTCTTAAATAAATAAATTTCACTTGACTTTGACTTGACTTGAATCAAAAAAGAATCAGATCAATATACGGAATTTAATGATGACTCTTCTATTGATAAAATCTATCAGTTACCATCCCCAGGGATTAGATGAAGGCAGTCATAAGTTACAGCAGAAACCCTTCTTCTTGGAGGAGGTGGTACTTTCAAAAGCAACAGCAGAAGTCTTAGTGGTTCATAATAACTCAAACCTCTGACACTGAAAGTCACTGTAAACTGCCTCAACAAGGGAGACAACATGGAAAACATATGACCACACTACCATCTAGAGTTTTAAGAATAAAATGCAGCAGACGGGCAACAAGAAACTCAACTGTATTAGTTGCCATAAGCCTCCTTTATCAATTGAATTCTAGTTATTAATGATGTTAAAATGTGTAAAAGAAAAATTATGCTCAAGTTTAAATTCCTTCCATTTTAAAACATGAACTAGGTTCCTGAGTTTTTTGGTGATTTTACCAATGTTTTTGGAGTAAACAGGCACCAGCACATTAACGAGCCGCTCTGCTGCCAACAAGCCCACGCACAGCAGCACCAGTCCCTGCAGCGCCGCAGTGCCTTTGGGCCAGACGTACGGCAGAAGCAGCCTCACCTTCCTCCCAAAGCCCTGCCAGACAGAAGGTGACGGGCAGGATGAATGTTGGATCTGAGGACAGAGAGAGAGGAAGATGGTGATGAATGGTCCCTTTCACGTATAGATGCTGACACCTGTGTCTGTGGAAGCTGAGTGATTAATATCACCATATCTGTTTTTTAAATAAAGTCAGTGTTTCTGCTTTTACAGAAACAGGTTTATTCAGATTCATTTAAAAAGAAATTTGCATGAATTCAGCTGATGCGGTGTATCAGTGAGATACACCGCAGAGGATGTTCTTCCTGCGGCAGCTGAGGAAACTCAAACTGCCAACTGAAATGATGGTGCAATTCTACACAGCCATCATGGAGTCCATCCTAACCTTCTCCAACACCGTATGGTACACTGGCGCCACCACCAGAGACAGAGACTGCAAAGCATTGTGCACACTGCCGAGGTGAGCGGCTGCAACCTCCAACCTTTACAGGACCTGTACACCTCCAGGATCTTAGGCCGTGCAGGCTGGATTGCTGCTGACCCTTCTCACCCTGGACATGACCTGTTTAACCCCCTCCCCTCAGGCAAGAGACTATGGTCCATCCAGACCAGAACTTCCTGCCACAAGAACAGCTTCTTCCCCTCACCAGTCAGACTCATGAACAATAGTTAAATGACTCATAAAACAGACTATTCTCCTGCTACTGCCTACACATATATATACTGTAGATTTTCTTTTCTCCTAAACTTATTCAATTATTTTATGTTATTTTGATTTATTTGCCAATTCATATGTATTTATTTTTATTCTATTTTACTTTACATTTTTCCATGTTTTTATCTGCACCATCACATCAGAGCAATTTCCTAGTCTGTAAACCTGTTTACTGGCAATGGCAATAAAGTGATTCTGATTCTGTGAGCAAATCCATCCAAACTAATTAATCCTGGTCAAACTAAGCTTGAGCTCAATATTGCCCCCTGTAGCTAGAGAAAATAATACATCCAGATAAAATAAAACTGGTTGTAAAATGTCTCCATGTATTAATAAAACCTTTACTTTTTGTCTCTTTGACCTTTTCTGCCTCTGAAATGTCCCACCAAGGCATTTCTCTCATCAACAGGACAGCATTAGTTTACAACAGCAGCCATGAAAAAGTTTAATCAGTTTCCATGATGTTATATGATGTTTGTCTGATACACAAATACCTCAATTGAAAATAAAGGTTGAGTTGAAATCAGAAAACTCCCATGTGTCTGAAAACTCTATTAAAAAACAAGAAAAGATAAGGATCAGCAAAACTGACAGACAGATAGAAACCATGGGCCAAATCTGGGCTACCTTTGGTTCACTAACGGAACTGAAAAGTGCTATGTGGCCCAGATGTGACCCAAGAGTTATGAGCCAGACCTAATAAAAGTCATGGCATGTGTTGTATGGGCCAGATGTGGCCCAGATTTCATAATCTTGCTCTGATGGTCTCAACAATGCTGTGAATTTCCAGATCTCAACACCCAAAAGAAATGATTAAAAAAAAAACATCTTCAAAGAAACCTCTGCAAGTAAACTTCAGAGGTTTCTTCTCCAAATCACATTACATATACAACAACAGGGGTCTTCTATTCTGAATTTTTATATGATGGCTAGCACTTTAGCAGCGTGTCATTTTAAGATATACAGTAACAGCATTTTAAGGTGTTAGGGTATCTGATCTTTCAACTTCAAATGCAAATAAGACCATTCCTGCTGTGTTTCTGGAAGGTAGAATAAATTAGCAAAGAAATCTGGTAAATGAAAAACTTACCCCAACATTCACAACTCCTTGTTTTCCTCCTGGTTTGCTCTTTGTGATGACATCTGCCATGTAATCAGCCACCAGTTGTTGTTGTTTGTTTGTTTGCTTGTTTTTGTTTTTTTCTGTCAGGACAAAATCTGATGCAGTAGCAGGACAACAACCAGACGCGGGATTTATTACTGCAAATATTTCGTTAGCTGAGGCTCAGCCAGTCTTTGAGTTTGATCTGCCGTGATGGTTATTCACAGAACAGTCACTCACACACAGGAAAACACACACCTCTGTTGTGGTTCGGGCTTTGACTTTAAAGTAGCTGTGGTCAGCAATTTGTTTTGACCTGCGAGCAGAACTGTGTGTGGTGTGTGTGTGGTGTGTGTGTTTGTTGAGGGCTACCGCAAGTTTTTAACCTTCAGAGTGAGGAGAATTTTGCTAAGTGAGGGCATTTTTTTGTCTGTCCTCTTTTTTTTATTGCAGTGGCCATAGATATACACATATTTATGGCCATTGCAATGTATATATCATATCTATGGCCATAGATATGTATATATTTATGGCAAGTTCAAAAGCTGGTTTTGGTGTCCATAGATAGATTTTATGTCCATGACATCTGTAGTGTAGTGAATTACGAAGCAAAAATAAAATAAAGTAACTAATTCATATATTAGAAACATGGAAGCAATGGTGCCTCAGTGTACAAGTAAAGAGAAGTTTCAAAAGCACTGATCAGGGTTTATTTTTTTAGGAGACTAATAAAACTAGAATATGGGATGCAGTCCGAGGTGAAGTGTATCAAGGCTGAACAAGCCAACATGGAAGCTTACCACCAGCACCTTGATGGGATGAAGAGTGATGCCAGTAGAGAGTTACCAGAGGCCAGAGGTGGAGCGGGATCTGTTGATATTCACACTCTGAAAGAAGTAAAAAAAAAAAAAAAAAGATCCCGTCACAGTAACTGGATGAAGACATGAACAAATGTTAGTAGCCTCCATAAAAATATAATTTTTATGAAATATATAAATATTTATACATTTTTATATATCACTAATTCAGCATGTCAGTTTTTGCTTTTTGTATTTTTTTTATTTAACTTAAAATAAACTGTACATAATAAAACAAATGGGAATGTCATGAACATCAGTGATGATACACTCCAGTGGGTGACTGGATATCTTATATTTTGTTGCTGATCTGTTAGCAAGAATAACGCCTGATCAGTAATCTCGAAATCTCACTTATGAAGTTAGGTTGAAAAAAAACAATTATGCCACTAATATGACTTTAATAATAGTTTTAAACTGCATTTAACTTTAGTACAAATAAAATCAAAATAAACTTAACTTCTCATAGTTGGACTGGTAGACTGTGATGGAAATTTATTATATCAATACATTTACTCCGTTATCCTCCTTCACTGAGGAGTTCATTTTTGAGTATACTGAGTTTCTGTTACCAAAATATTGTGTCTGAAGATCTGGAATTCAGCTGTCTACGTAGATGCAATGATTTACTATGAGAATCATGTTATTTTTTCTAAAAGACCTTGGTCTGCTTTGGAAAAACCAATGTACAATTGATTCTTCAGCGTGATTTACTTCATTTATCTCTTGAAATATATATATGACCACGTTGCATACAATCATCATTAAAATTCACTATAGACTAACCACTGCCAAGTCTTTATTTTTTGAGACTTACTCAAATATTACAGTAAGCTGGTGGTAAGAATATAAACAGAGGTATTTTAGATATATTTTCCGTAACACAGACCCATTTAATGGGGCTGAAGTCCAGCTAATTGTGGCATGTAAACACTTGACTGGACTAAAACTGGCTTATGTGCTCTGCACATAGTGTAGAAAAAGTATTAAGTTTTAAGTTGAAAAGGTATTGATTGGCTTGGAGTGTGGGATAACAGTCAACCAGAAAGGCCCAATGCTGACAAGAAAAAGAGCAGACGCTACTGCTGCAGGTTAAAGCAGAGGCTGACACGCTCTGGTAAATCAATTCTTTTTATGTATATGTATGTTGAGACAACGAAAGACTGCAGTTAAGGGGGAGTTAGCCTGCCCCAATACTGTCTATTTGCAGTTTACAGAGCCAGGGCTGTATATAAAGACTTTTATTATTATTATTATTTTCACACAATGTGCAATTAGCAGATCATGTGGAGGTAATCACTGAATGTGACAAAAAAAAAATCACTTATCCTGCCTTTTAGGTTATTTGCAGCAGCTGTTTAAAATAAACATTGACTTCCAAACTGATCATGTTCACAACATGACTGCACTGTAATTTTGACAATTTTACATAAACCTGGCAAATATAAGCACAAATTCAAAATATTGTCAGGAGTTCTCTGGATTTTCTAACAAATATACTAAATGAAACAAACCAAATAAAAGAAAAGAAAGCTGTAATGGCCTTTCTTTCAGTTTGAGCTTATCTGTGAGGCATCTGCTGACTTTAACCCTTGAACTGGATGTGGAAGGTTCTAGCAACACCACATAATCTTCTTGCAAAGAGGGACACAAACAAACAAAAATACAAACAAGCAGGTTCTTTATTAGTAAAGAGTAACAAACCAGCAGGTTTCTATGGAGCAGGAAGTCTGTACAGACATGTGCTGCCTCCTAGTCACATGAAGCAGAAGCATAATATTTGTCTATGAAGCTCAGCATGAACAAGCAATCAATAAGGTGGAGCCACCACAGTGCTACGTGGCTCAACAAGTTATGACAGATGCATTGTGGGATTGAGGACTGGTCTCAGGTGCAGTCAGACTAGACTTCAACTCGCAGACAGCGTCTATTAATAGATGGACTTCCAGATCTATCTCCTCACCTGTGTCCTTGTGTCCTCTCTCTGAGATGAACTGGCTTATTCTGGTTACAATAAACTCTTTTGTATGATCGTTTAAACCTAATTTGGTCCTTTTGCAGTGATTAACACATGACAAGGTAAATTAATTGATGCTGGAAACAAACTGATCAGAAAGTCTACGACTGGAATTGGAGCGTGGCTAGAACTATATGTGCCACAAAAATGAGAAATGCTATGAGTTCTGCTTTAGAAAGAAGAACTATTTGGATATAAAATTTATGAATCAGGGATGTCAGTTCACAGACATTTATGTTTTGTTTTATTTTTTGTTAACTAGGAAGCAGTTTAACTTATGATGAGAAAGGACGAGAGAGAAGAAACCGCTGGGAGAATCCAAAAGCCTTAGGATGAAAATATCCACGCTTTTAACAAATCCTTAGTGAAATTGTAAAATACTTTTTTTTTATGGCTAGTACACTTTATAACTCATGAAGACCCTGAGTTCTAAGACAGTAGATAAAGGACTTTCAAAAAAAGATGCATTCACAAGATAGATCTGCAACTAATTCTGGATCTACAGGAAAATCCCAAATTCCTCTTTAATGTCTTATTTTTTCATTCTTTAATTTACTTCAAGCATTAAGGGTTACTTGCAGGTCTGATAACATTCCACCAAGTTTTAATTTACAGTAAAAGTATTTTCAGGATCCTGTGTCCATGGCTGCAAAACAAATTGAGATGGAGTGCCAAAGTATTTGAGATAAAATGCAATCATGGGATGGAAGCATCTTTCTTGATGTCAGTTACACAGGGATAGCTTGACAAATGGTTCCAGGGTCTCTCAGAGGGTTGTAGGAACTTTCAAGAGATTTTTCTTGGGTTATATTCACACCACTTTACAGCTGCTACCTCACTTTTTATCAGGGTTGATGTCTACCAGTAAGAGCTGTAAGAACAAGTGGATATATTCTTTGCAGAAGATATAACGTGAAAGAGATTGGAGACTGCAAGTTGGTGACAGGAAAGAATATGGCCAGACAGCAGATGATGGGAATATGCAGGATAACTCTGCTGGGACAAATGAAGAAATGACCACAGAAGCAGCAGAAGATCACGCTGGAGGTTGAAGATGGAAAACACAGTGTGAATGTCAGGGAGGAGCTGAGACAGTCTCTGTGTGGTAAAGAACTGCCAGATGATTGACAAGTACAGAAGTACAGAAGAAGCTATAAAGGACACAGGTAGGAGGGTTAGAGGGTGGGTTTGTCATCTGGACAAAGGAAGTAAATTAAGGTGATGTGGTAGTGGAATGAAAAGGTTCAGGTGAGTATAAGTAGGAAAAGATTATTAAAGGAGATAGCAATAGCAAGAGGGATGAAGACAATTGACAAAGGTTTAAAGAGTAAGGTGACGAATATGAAACAGAAGGCTTCAGACAAGATGTATGACAGGCCGAACACGAAGAAGAAAAGGATTTGTGCCGATCTGTGGGACAGACAAATCAAGACTGTAAGGATGTTCAGCAGGTTGGGGGTTTAAAGATTATTTCAGATGAAGTAAGAGACGCCAGATTTGCTTCACTGATGCACATTTCTATTACTGTAGAATGAAGTATTTATATCTGTGCAGCGGTTCTGTCTGCATGGGAGAGCAAGCATGTTAGCAGCATGAGTAATGATTCTAAATAATGAGGACAAAGAAGGTGGAAGAATCAGTGGCTGATGGCATTTTGTGAAAACTTTAAGAAAATATATTTGAGAATCATGTGTAATGAAAATAGTGACAGGTGGCAACATCAATTTTGAAGAAGCAAAGACATAAAGAGGTGAAGCAAACTCATATTGTAAAGGGCAGAAAACCTTTCATTTGTTTGGTTTTTGTCAGATAAATTGCTGCTGATGATGATCTTGGAAGTGACATAAAAAGTGTATCTTCCTCAACAGATAATTTACCACCTGTTTTTTGTGGAGAGCAGGTTGATGGTATTTAAGGTGGTTGCTGTCTTGCCATTGACCACTACATGTCACCAATTGTTACAAATTATAAGTTTTAGATGATGTTTTTCAGGAACTTTTACTGTGTTATGGGGTTGGATTGGAAGTAGCAGTCTTTCACCATTTATCTGCTATTATTTTGTCTTCAAATTGCAATTTTTCATAATTTGGAGATTTTCTTCCTATTTTTATATAATTCATCCAATGCAATCACCATTATTATTAGATTTTTGAAGAGGGTACTCAAAAAAGTTGAGTGTTTTTCACCAAAACTCATAGTAGAATTAAACAACTGTATTTCACAGAGGAAAGTCTTGTGTTTTTCACTTAAACTGCAGCTCGAGAAGAACCCTTTTCTTTTTACTCTATAGAGATGTGCCATTTTTGTCAGCATAGAGATTTTGTTTTTTTAATATAAGTAATGGAGAAAAGATAAATTGGCTACTACCTCTGTTGAGTAGATGAAGCTGTGATCCAACAACACTCACAGGCACCTGAACACACAGTATATCAATACAGCTGCAAACACGATACACTTCCAGGTCTGCACGGATGACTTGAACTATAGAACAATGACATGTTTGCATTTCAACCAGTCTTTGTCCCTTGATCCAAGAGAATCAATTCTTTCCAGCACACTAAATAATTACAGGGAGATCTGCAATGCAAAATGATCAGGGTTGTGAAAGCTTTTGGTGACAGCACAGCACTTGTGACAGCAGAACACATTCTGAAGGAAACTACATTCATTCATAAGCAGAAACAGCATGGTAAACGTCTGTCCCAAAGATCGTCTCAGAAGACGTGTCACTTTTTTCCACAGTGGCTGATGGACAACTCAACGAACCTGTCGAAGTGGAGTTTGTTTTCCATCTTTATATTGCCACATTGCAGGTTTCTTTCTTCCAAAAACGAACACATTTCTAACCTGATTTCAAACCGTCCTTTGTGGTTTTTACATGCAGGCGTTCCCTGATTATTCTACTGTTCTGTAAACTACATACCCACTTTTAACACAGTTTTTGTAAACAGAGATATGAACAAATTGAGATTCTGTGGTGTCCTTTCCATCTTCAGCCAAGTCTTCTGTGTTTCCTCCAGGAGAGCATGTTTGATCCTTCTGTAGATTTTTTTGGTTTTACAGGTTTAATGCAGTTTTGTGGTTGTTCAGTTGAGCATACTTTCATGTAGAATCTAAATTCTGCTGCTCCACAAATCAAAACCCATGCTGTGGTGAACAGACCAGTCCAGCCAGTACAGGAGCACAACAAAAGTCTGAATAGTGTTCGGCTTGAAAGTTGATTTAAAAAAAAAAAAGATTCAGTGCTTAGTTTTCCACTATCAAACATATTGCTTAAACCTTACCATCTGCTTGTTTTTTCAATTTATTTAACCTTTTATGGGTAAAGTAATCATTACCAAGGCGGATGTTAACTTTTTTAATGCCACTCTGTGTTGCAATACCATTTATGACCATATGGGTGCAGAATATCCCAAGAAAGTTCATGTGTCAGCATAACTTGTAAAGTAATGAAACACATGTCTAAAGCATGATTTATATAACCAGCAAAATTACGCCGTAGCTATGGTCCGACAGCATATCTTCGGCACAGCTTGATGTGAACCTCTTTCTAAATTTACTGGATAAGGTGGTGGTACAAGATACATCCCACAATCCCCACTCGCCACTGTGTTGTCAGTGGTTCTTTTGAAAGCACAGCACCACCATGAGGTCAGGAATTGTATTATCACATAGGCTGGCATTAATCCCACAAAACCTCTCTCAATGCTTTCCTCTAGTAGTCCAATCTTTATCCATCTTGTCATCTTCGAGTGCATTCACATCTACATGTTTTGGTTCAGTTAAAAACTCTGATGTGACTGCACTGTTGATGCAGCTCTCACCTAAATACATTCAAAGATCCAGAAACCTTAGCGTACACCAAATAAACCAACTGAGATATCTTGGGAAGATGGTTTTGGTTTCAAATAGATCAAACTATGTCTTTTCAGGTTATGACCACTTTTTAATTTTCTGATGGTGTGTCTTTTGGTCTGTTTTATATTGAAAAGCCAATGTGAATGCCAAATAAATTAAGCTTTTCTACCAGTGAACCAAACTTACTGCAACCTTTTCTGCTTTGGTCCAGACCCAGACCACCAAACTACAAGTGTGAATGCACACTTAGCATGGTGTTGAAATATTTCTGAGGCCAGTTTTACATAAACATGTGCCTGTGGCCTGCAGAACAAGGCAGCATTCACTGTCCACCTACTCTCATTCAACTTGTTGCAAATGGGTGTTGGATTAAATATCAGTTGATTGATACATTTATTTAAAGACATTCCATACAACAATTTATTCTGCTAGCCTCAAAATATTGCTAAAAAGCTGTCAATCACAAATTTTATTGTGTCGATATGTATTGGATTCATTATTTTGGGAATTTGGTGTATCACCTGCTAGCTGGCTGATGCATTGCTTCAGCATTCCCACATGCAGTACTTTAAATACCAGGACTGACTGGGAAAATAAACCGTCTATGGTTGAACTACAGACAAGAAAAATGGAAGACTATCAGAATAAAACTCTACGCTTTAGCACAGTTTAAATACTGTATGTGCTCCCATTCAATCATAACCTCCTTCAAACTTTACAGATCATTTGTGTCCAAATTTATGATTTCATGGAACTTCAAAGCTGCAGGCCAGGTTTCTCCAATAAATCCACTAAATAAAAATAAATATGGAATAAAAATAAAGAGGAGCTTCTGTACTGTATCTTTGAGGTCTTTAGATCAAAGTATGTCACTGAGATTTCATTAAGACCTTTAATAGTGTGTCAGTTTAGAAACTTTATCATTTTTCCTCACTAGTGAGCACACCAGCCTCCAGTTCAGTCTAGACCCAGACCCAGCAGCACCAACATCAGCCATCGAGACGCGACCAACATTCAGAATTTCAGGAGGCCAGAGGAAACCCTCAGTGAAGCGCTGCTTTCTTCTGCAGGACTCTGTGCTCCCAGAGTGCCACTGAGCCACCCTTTGGTAAACATAAATTAAAAATCCATGTAAACCAGACTGATTGGTTTGTAAATTTAACATGACAGAATGCATCACCTGGATCTTCACTCATCACTTCCTCTGAGATATGTTCCAACACTTCAAATATGCCAAGGTACCTTTCTATATGTTTTTTTTTTTTTTTTTTTCCCAGAGGTGAACTGTTTCTTTGTGTTTTTATGGAGTGTAATCCTTGACACCAGGCAAAGAAAAAATAAATCTACAATAAATTAAATTTATACAGCTATAATTGTCCCTTGTTTTCTTTGAATGTGAGAGGCCCACTGGTTCTACAGAACCAAAACGATGAAATGCTGCACCACAGAAAGGATTCAGGCACCATATATCTACGGTTCTCATTCATACGTTAATAAATAGCGAATACATTTTAGAGTAATTGTGGGTGGTCATAGATGGACCGAGCCTTAAGTCTGTCCTCCATCACCATCACAGTGTGTTGTCCATACTGCTGCTCACCAGCCCTTTGATGTTGGTGATGGGCCGAACATCGTGCAGCTGTTTTCTTCTCTCAATGAACGTGGCCAACCGCGAGGTGTGTAGGGGTGTCTTGGAGTACTCCCCCCCACGTGCACCCCCACGACCCACCCACGGATGTTGGAGACAGCAAGTGGCACTGGGCCTCTTCCTGGGATCCTGCTGCAGCACCGATGACACAAAATCCCTGGCTGCCTGGCTCACGTTACAGAAGTATTCATCCGGGAAACAGAAGTCCAGGCGGCAGATGTTGACACACGTTTCCTCCGGCGATTCATCCAGAAACGGGGAAACGCCGCTCAGCATCACGTAGGATAAGACCCCCACACTCCACACATCTGTCGCAACAGAGACTGGCGTGCCACGGATGAGCTCCGGTGCAGCAAACTCAGGGTTTCCAAGCAAGAGGTGGACGTATCGACGGTGGGCAGACAGCTGGACAGCATCGCCTAAGTCAATGAGCTTAACAGATGGAGTAGGAGCACGGAGGTCCACCATGATGTTCTCAGGCTGAAGAAGGGAGAGAGATGAGGATAAAAAAATGACAAATGCCTTTAGTAATCAGTAGATGTACAGACATTACAAAAAAAGTTAGCACTCCATTTGTTAATCCTGTTTTCTTTTTGAAAAAACATAAAAATCACATGATCTTGATGAGTCATAGTACCATGCAAATATAACTTTTGATTAAAAGAGCATGATATTTCCATTGTGCCACTATTTATTTAACAAAAATGAAGTAAAAAAAACAACAACTAAATAATGTGGGGACTACTGAGTACCATCTTGATTTGACAGCTTGTAGATGCACCTTCAGCAGCAATAAGCTGAACTAGTTGTTTCCTTCATGATGTTACAGATCCGAGAATAACCTGTTAACCAGAGTACACCAAGTACGGAGTTTGTGGTTGATGTCTGGGAGGTTCACCAGATCTGTGGCAGCAAAACAACTCCAAACCATTACCCCTCTGATGAAGTGCTGCATTTGGTTTTTGTCAAACATGTTGGGCGTTATGATCAAACAACTCTGTGGTTTGTTCAGAAGCTGTTTTGCAAATCTCAGTCAGACTACTGTAAGGCCTGAGATGTAGTTTGTCCTTGTTTTTTTTTTTTTTTGGATTTTTTTGCTTCACTACATAGATAGACCTTGGCACACTCCTGAGAAGATTGTCAGTGGTCTCAAATGCTGTCCGAGAGTAAATAATCTTTCTCACTGTACAATGTTTAACTACAAATTGTTTAGAAATTGTTTTATAACCCTTTTCCAGATGGATGAGAAGAAACAATTGCTTTTCTAA
Organism: Zenarchopterus dispar; assembly: GCA_028564865.1. Classification (NCBI taxonomy): domain Eukaryota; kingdom Metazoa; phylum Chordata; class Actinopteri; order Beloniformes; family Zenarchopteridae; genus Zenarchopterus; species Zenarchopterus dispar. The sequence continues at coordinate 13,981,083 of JAOWBL010000014.1, read as the reverse complement.
GCCCATTCTATGCTTTTTATTCACATTTATAGAGGTCTGCACACCCGCTAATGATCAGTTTATGAAGAGTTGTTGAATAGCAGCACCAGACTGAAACTGCATCTTTTTACTTTCTGACTTCATTGTTGTTAAATAAATAATGATTAAAAGAATAAAATGTTATTAATCTGAGGTTGCATTTGCATTAGGACCCATTACAATCAGAGGAGTCTAATAAATTTTTCACAAAAGACTGGATTGAAAATGAGTAAACCATCTTTTGAAGACAACTGTTCTTCAATTGTTCTTCTTTTAATTTCAGGATTTTATTTATATGGCAGAAAATCCCATCTTCACCTTGAGATCCAGGTGGGCTACTCTGCACGTGTGAAGGTGCTGCAGGGCCTCCAAAGTTTCCCTGATGAAGAATGCCACCTTCTCCTCCATCAGCTCATCGTGGGCAACCAGGTAGTCAAGTAAACGTCCATCCTCCAACCTGACATGAACAGTAAAAAGCTCAAGACGCTGTTTTAACATTTCAGTTCAGGTAAATCATATTAAAATGAACCTCAAACGTCTAAATTTAACATCTTAGCTGGCCAGCTGCTAACATCTGTGAATCACACTAAAGACCTTAAATAACAGGACAATGTTTGACTCTGCTTCTGGGAAGCTTGTGTAAAAAGACTCACAGCTCCAGGATGAGCATCAAAGACGTGGGAGACTCGTACGTGTCCAGGAGCACCACCAACTGGTGATTCTGCACATGGTGGAGGATGTCTGCCTCGTGAGCCACCTGCTCCTTCTTCTGCATCTTCTTACTCACAAACTTCACCGCCACCTGGACAGAAGTAATAGATGCTACAAGGTGACAAGGAAATAATAATTGGAAGATAATAAAAATGCACTGCTGACTGACAAAAATGTATTTTTAGATAAAATAGACAGTGGACATTAAAGTCATGGAAACATTTTTTATGACTGCTTTGGACTGTAATTGCTTCATCTCCAATAACTAGTACTGACATTCAGCTTTTTCCCCCCTAACTTATGGTGTTGAAACTGAAGTAGTTTAAAATTATTCCATAAGACATTTTAAACTTGTGAAAATCTAGTGTTAAGATTAAATTCATTTCAAATAAACATGTCATTACTTGTAAAGTGAAAACCTACCTGCAACATTTGCAGTAAAAGACAACAGAAACATTTTGTTGTGGTCTCCTACCTCTTTCTTTGTGGACTTGTTGAGACATTTTCTCACCACTGAAAACCGTCCCCTGGTCACGAAGGACAGAGGCAGAATGAACCAAAGTCTGGGTTGTTTTTGGAATCATTAGTGGAGACTAAAATAACGTGACAACATTTTACCTTCCAATCTCACAAATCTCCGAGAAGGTTGACTCAAAGTTATCCTTCCACCGGATCCCTGTCCCATCATAACCGGAGTCTGGACAAAGGAGTGGCAGAAACAAGGAGGCTATTAGGACAACAAAATAATCTGGTGCTGTCATTTTGTGGTAAGAATTTACCAGGCAACCATCAGGAATACACAACAAGCTTATCTGAGAGTATTTAATATGTAGATGAAAATGCTTGATTAAAAAAAAATGCAAAGCTCCAAGTAGCTGATGTGACAACCAGCTGTTAACAGCATAGCCTGAACTACAGCTGCCACTCAGAAAAACACACCTATTTTTATGCCAAACTTTGAAGCTTTATATAGTTTTATATCATAAGGAACAAATAAGTTCTCCCCCTGCAAACCTGTCATAGAAGTCAACCTATAGAGACCAAAACTGATTTTTGTAGCAGACGGTAAATATGTTTGTGATGTGAAGTTGGACGTCTTGGATGTTAATAAAGATTCTTTTTTCTAGTGGTTGTTTGAGGAACTGCAACCATTTCAACTTGTGTGTTGATTCACAAGCCAATGATTTCTGCCACAGAGATCAAACCCACCTCATACTTATGTTCAGGTATAATTTTATAACTTACAAAAGGTTGGTGTTGGGGTGTGAAAGAGTGTATTACTTACTGCAGCTGGCCAGAGTGACCATATTAGAGGGTTCGGATGGTGGACCGACTCCCCAGCGGTTGGAGGCCCGGACTCTGAACTGATAGTGACCTCCAGGGATCAGAGCATCGATCTGAACACACTCCTCCCTGCTGCTCACCGCCTGCTGCCATAGGAATGAGTCTGAGGGTGGGGCATGGGGTTGTTGAGGAGATTTAGTATATTTGAAAAGAAAAACAGTAACATCTGATTGTACTGTTCACACAGACCTTCCTGTCTGTACTCCACAGTGTAGCTGCTGATGGCACAGTGAGCAGCTGAAGCTGGAGGAGGCCAGTGAACCATCACTGTTGTGCTGCTCGCCTCCTGAGCTACAGGCCTCCCTGGAGCTGCTGGGATACCTGCAGCAAAGCATCACCACTCATTAATCGCTGCAGTCCTGCTGAATGATTAATGAAATGTTTGTTTAAAAAAAAAATCACCTTGAACTTTAATGGAGGCTGATGAGGAGGCAGAGCCGTGGTCGTTAATGGCAACACAGGTGTAGATGCCTGTATCCTGAGGCATCAGATTACAAATTTTCAACAAGATGTCACCGGTATCCCTGGGGAACAAAGAGAGAAGAGTTTGAGTAAAACGACAAAGCAGAAAAGAGAAGAGAAATGACATGCATCAGTCGCACCTGATGTCAATGGTGAAGCGACTGCTGCTGGTCACTGGGATCTGGTCAGGACCCTTCAGGGTGATAGAGGGTTTGGGTCGTCCACACACTTTACAGCAGAGGACCACAGTCTCCCCGAACGCACACGTCACGTCCGACAGCGGGACCAGGAACTCTGGGGCCACTACACACAGGAAATGGCCCATTTCAAAACTGTGATCACAAGCTTTGCCCGACTTCTCATCTGCAGTGGTATCCACTGTCTCAGGTCAGACCGGAGTTCTGCTGAGTCCTCCCACCAATCTGGCTTAAACCAGGCCACCACACTGAACCACCATTTAGTGTCGTGTTGTGTGTTTTCTGTATTTTCTTTGTCAAGATTTAGAAAGGATTCCAAAAGAATCCATCTCCTGAGCTGGGATACCTGCATGGTTGTGGTCGTTGGCAAACTTCTGATTTTTTGGCAAACTTCTGCTAGAGTAGCAAATCAAATAATGTGGTTTGGGATGCATTTTTACTTATCTTATTTTTTGGAGTTTCCATTATATAAAATTTGAAAGGGCAACAGTTCTATATATCTCCACTGGGGTTCCAAAAGTGGTTTAAGGCTGAGGTAAACCAATTTTGGTTTAACACCTTCAGTGTGAGATGGAGGAAATCACAAGACTCGTCGTTTTAAAATCTTTTTAACTTCTCGTAATACATGCCATGTCAAGTTAAAGGTCTGGATGTCCTCTGTTGCTGTATTTTCTTTTCTTTTCTTTTTTTTTGGGAAACACTGTGGTTTGGGTGTGATGTAACTATAGTCATCTAATCTATATATCAAATGATAGAAATGCACAACAGATCTAGGTTTACCATTCATATCACACAGAACCGTATCATTGCGTGAAAACACATCTTTAATGTCCACCTGCTCCGTTTCAGCCATGTCCAGGCTCTGGTGATCAGGTTGTTGGTAACTGATATTTGGGGCATCATTGCTGAGATCTTCAACCATGGAGATGTTCCACTTACCAGTCTCAGTTTTTGTAACGCGCATACTAAAATGACTAGAAGTTTGTCGACTCTCTGGAGTGCTACTGATGTACTGGGTGGTGTGTGTTCATGTTTGCTGCTTTCTTTTGTCTCACCTTGTTGGATGAAGTTTGGGTTGAGAAGCTGGAAAACAGATCCAAGATGTAGTTTAGTTTGCAGCACTCCATATACATAAATTCATCTACATTATGCTTTTAAAGTGCTTTTACAGTCTGAATTTTGCCTTTAGGACAAAAGCCAATTTTTTTTTCTTTCATGGTGACACATTCTTTCAACTTAATGTTCGGAACAAAGTCACCAGTCACCCGAGACAAAAGAGCTCATACCTCCATACCAGTCTTTGGGTCGAGGTCATCACAGTCCGACTCATCTGAAGTCTGGAGCTCCTGGTGGAGAACAGAGGAGGAAGACAAGGATAAAGAGAGAGAAGGAATGGAAACATATGTAGGTGCAGATAAAAGAAGTAAGTGGAGGTAAATGTAGGGGAAGGGGAATCCCAATGAGGAAAGAAATTCAGAAAAGTGGGAACAAAAGGGAAAAAAGAAAAAGGAATAGACAAAGATGGCAGCAGATGAAAGGAAGAGGACGAACATGAATGTGTGTTGAAGATCAGAGGGAATAAAACATGGATACTCACCAGAAATGGTTTAATTGCACAAACTTAATGATTACAACAAACCTCTGATTATCACATCTTCATTTTTTATTTTCCCTCTTAGTTCATGAGCATCACCTTCAGCAAAGAGAAAGCATGCATGTGTAAAAGCAGCTGCAGAGCAATACTGCTCCATGTGTCCTTCAGTGGTCATACAAGCCGAAGGTTTTTACGATGCAATAAAAACTTAAAACCAAACTACTTCATCTGAACTTTAAGAGACAAAAAGAATGAAAAGGAAAAAACAAAACAAAACATTGTCTTCACTGATCACATTCTTAGTATTTGTGTTTGCCATGGACACCGGTGTACCCAAACCATCGCAGATGCTGGATTTCTATTCATCGTCAGAGAACTTGGTGATGGATGTTTTCTCCTTTCAGATGGAGGTTACGTTTTTGGATGCAGCAGTGGACTGTTTTGAGTCATTATGGTTTTGTCAGGAACTCCTGAGTCCTTTAGGCTGTAGTAAACAGTCACATGACAGTTTTTATGCATTCCTGCCTGAGGAGATGGAAGTCATCTAACTTTAGTTTCTGGCCTTGGTGTTTATTTCCTGAGATAACCTCACAATGATATGATCTTTTCACAAGGTTATGAAGATGCGGAACTGTTATTCTTAGTAATTTTGCATTAAGAAATATGTTTTCAATTCATCAATGGGCCTCCAACAAAGTTTGGACAGTGAGACAGAACCCACTGTCGCTTGGAAAGATTAAACATTTGAAATAAGCTTCTTTTATAATCCCACCTGAAATCCTCACCTACACTAATTATTCTGCAGATTATAAATCAGCCAGAATCCTCTCAACTGTACATTCTTTAAACCTCTGTGTTTCTGAGCTTAAAACCTTTGAGCGTTCAAGTTTTACATATATTTTTTCAAAATACAGAGACATCAGTCAGCAAAGACACTGAAAATCATGTCATTTGTCTTTTTTTGTGTCTGTTCCAAAAACAAATGAATTCATGTTCTTAGGCATTATTGCACTGGAAATTAAGTTTGAAAACCATGTTGGAACTTTTTATCATTTTTAAAACTTTAGTTTTACCTTCATTTCATTCCCATGAGTGACTTTAGTAAACTCTTATAAATTCAACTGTGCCTTAGTGACAAGTAAGAAAAGTTTAGTTAATGGTGTAAAAGCGATGTTCAACATGTAGGGTTTCCCATTTAAACCCACAATATTCTAGCTTCAGTCTCAGACTCACTGAATTATTTGTTCAAGAAATGCTGACTCAATCAAGATTCAATATTATAATTAAAATGAGTTCTTAATCATTTAAAAGCTAATTTTGGCCAGTTGAAGGTAGTGGAGAAAGAGAACGTCAAAAACAAGTTTAAATCGGATGAAAACATCTAAATGTTTAAAACTAAAAATGGCCATCAACTAATTCCTGATATGATTATAGTGACATACAGAAGGTCCTACAGTAAGTTAGTGCCTTTATGTTTTAAAAATGACATAAAAAAAAACCAATGGACAATTAGTTAATGCAGCTTTTATGTTGTAATGCCATAACTCTCCAGCTCTTATTTTGAAATAAAGGAAAGTGGCTGTCTACAGAAGCAGCAACTATTCTCAGAGCTTATGCTGAATAAATCAGTTCTGATGTTTGATCCAGAAATCAGAAAACAAAAGTTCCCAAAATTAATTCCATTAGTTCTTTGAAAATTGGGATTTGAAAAAGGAAACATTTCTTGAACTATCATCACTCGACTACACATTTTAATTTATGTCTGGATGTAGTTCACAACTACATTCATGTTTATTAAAATCTGAATAGATTAAATAAATTTACTCAGGCCTCCTGCTAATTTTAGTCCTTATCAGGGACTTTCTTGCTGAGAGCAGCTGCAGCCAGTTTAATAGCTAAAAGATGCAGATTCATCACAGAAATAAGTGCTTGTTTTAACAGGGTTATTTAATATGTTGTTAAATTATATAATTGAAAAACGCTACTCTGGGTGACATCATAGATCCAATGCTGAATTCTGACACTTCAGTCTAGAAATTTAGAAGATAAAGGTTTGAGGGGTTTTTTGGCCCTCAGCAGCAGGTTCCACATTTTTCTTTTTTCAGATTCTACATTCTGATGCAACTTAAGAGACGTTGCAAAGAACGACACTACAGCTGGAATAAGTTTACTGAGCACTGAATCCACTTCTCCAAAAACAAGTCAAATCTGCTGAAGACTGAGATCAGATGGTGGCAGAGTTCCATTCTTCAATCTGACGAAGTTAATGATGTTACAGCAGATAATGGCAGACTGAAAGCTTTAAAATCAGTGAGTGTCTGGTTTCTAATCATGCACAAAGAAAGACAAAAAAACCCCACAACAAATACACCAAAAAGAATCAAACTTTATTTTCGAGCAGGTGCAATTTCAGGGTGAAAAAAACCCAAAAACACAAATAACAAAACAAAAATGAATAAATTAAAGGAACCGTTCCAGTGCTCATCTTTTATGGTTCTCAACCGTTTCAGATTTTCTAATCAGTTTGAATCTATGTATTTATAACATGAATATTGATACTGGAGTTTGCTGCAGCGCTCGTTTTCCAATCTTTAATATCAGTCTACTGCCTAACTGGTAACCATGGTAATAGCTACTTTGACTGCATTTTAAGCTGTTGCACTCTAAGCTGAGGACTCTGCAGCAGACGGATCAGACCTGTGTTCTGAGGTGGATGCTGGACGGCAGTCACGCCTCAGAAGCGCTCTGATTGGTCGATCAGGAACAGGTTTTGGTGCGATGCAGGTTGAGAACCACTGAGCTGCTGTGTGTTAACACACACACTCACAGACACACAAACGTTAGGGGTAAAAGTAAAATCGAGCGGGGTTGGGGAGGAGTTTTGGCACGCACAGATGACATCACCAGTGAGCACCATTGGGTCGAGATACTCACTTTTGGTTTTGGCCCGGGGACGGGCGAGGCAAGTGGGGGAGGGGCAGCACTGGTGTCTTTGGGCTTACGGAAAAGGCCGTTCTCCTGACCTCTGACCCCCAGCAAGGATGCGTCCCGGGCTTCAGCACGCTTCCTAGCGCGCAGTGTGTTCCACGACATAGACTTCCTGTGCGGTGCAGGAAGGACAAACATCAACCAGCCAATCAGAGAGCAGCGTGCTGGTGTCCAGATCAGAGTGGCTGCAGAGGTGACGATGACAGTCAGATAACCACATGCACGTCAACAGGCTAGGGGCCGGGAGTTTTATTCCATCCGTGGTCTTTGTTGCTATGGAAGCAAGCCTCTTTAACATTTTAATTGTCATTTAAAAGATGCTTGTTAAACAAAACAAGAACTCATAAATTCTATGTGCTCATAGTCGGATTTCAAGATACCCTAGTAGCTGTGTGCACTATTACTGCTGTTGCAACTTCAAAATCAGAATATCTCCATTTGAAATATAAAGTCTTCCTTTTATAAAAATATTGACTTCATCATGCATCACAAGTTTAATGAGCATAGTAGCGTTGTGCCACTGTAATGCTGAGTCATGCTAACAACAACAAGAAGACATTTTAGTGTATCTTATGCATTTCAAGTTGTGTTTTTGGTTATTTTTACACTGAAACAGGTTTGTTTAGTTGTTGGTTACTAGGGGGATGTTTCCATTAGCAGGGGTTCTGGGGGGTTTTTTAGGGGCCAGATCGCTGACACTTGTCTCCATCACCAGGAACAGCCCTTCAAAAGAGGTCTTAAGTATCACTGGGGGGCAGAAAATGTTCCTGTAGTAGTAGAGGAACTTAGATTGCCCTGGAGGAACGACATGAAAGGGGTCCTTGCTGATCTGTAGACTAAATTATGTTCAGCACTCTCACATGAACATAAATCATGTGAATTTTACTCATTTATACCATTTGAAACAGAAACAATTTTTGCTTCAAGGACATTTGATAAAGTTGTAGATAAGGAAAATAAAAGAAGCTAAATGGATCGATGAGGAGGTCCAGGTGTCGCTGGTGTATGACTCAAACAAAGAGGTCTGGCAGGGATTTTTATTCATCTTAATCGCTGCCACGTAGTGTGTGCTAAGGAGCAAACAAAAACACAACTACTATTTCCTTTTCTGTGCTCTTCTAAAAAGCATTGAAAATGCTAATTAGCGTCATGTGGTCAGCTGTGTCATTTGCTCAGTCAATGGTTCTGGCAGTACAGTGTAATAGAGACGCGATGGCTGAAGAGGGTGAGAAAGGAATCAGCCTGATTAGAGGTTTCTATCTGGGGGTTACCCAAAAACCCCACAAATGGAAACACACCTTAAGCAGTCAAGTCTTCTGGAAACAGCATCAAATAGCTTCTCCACTTCTTGGTTGTAGATGTCCTGATTCATTGTGCTGACAGCTTTTGAATCCGATTCTGATTCAAACACGGATAGATTTGAGTTGTTGAAGTCATTTAAAAGAAAATATTGGCAACAAAGTAAATAACGCGTTGATTTGTTGAAAACGTGCATGTCTGTGTGCCACCAGGAGTGCTGAGCATTTGTGAACCATTAGGGTGCTCAGCTGGAAGCCTCCAGGAATTAGACCCATCAGCAACAACTGGGCCAAATCTGCTTTGCTAGCAAAGTCTCCTTATGATTCTCTGATTTTATTGTTCAGAAACTGCTCTTTCAAGTTAAACTGGGTATAAATTACTGTAAATAAGCATAATATGGCTAATTTAAAGGACAAAATTTTAGAAAAATGTCCCTTTCATTTGTGATAAACAACTGTAAGCCGTGAAGCAGCCTTTTTGTATTTTTAAAGCTGACTTCAAGGGTTCAAGTTGGCATCTTCTGTAGAGACTCAAACCGTGGATGTTAGTACAAACTAAAAGAAAAAATAAATAAAAACATCACGACACCAAATAGAAAAAGCTGAAATGAATTAAAAAGAGCAAAAGTACAGACAGTAATTATAAATGCTTAAAAATCTGATTGAACAAGTCTGGCAAAAATACAGAAATCTCCCTAAAGTCTTTACTGGCTTTTGTTCTTCCAATGAGAACACATAAACAGGCAGTTTTTCAGTTTTCTCTTGTTGTTTATTTACAATTATTAAAAACTACAAACCACCTTCATCCTAACGCAGAAAAAAAAAAGAACATCTTCACCTTCACGCTGCTTGGCTAACTCATGCTCGAGTCGAAAAGATTTATTTTACAAATTTAAAATACATTTAAAATCATTATCAGACTACCGACAGTACAATGCTGACCGTTGCCATTAAATGAAACATATTGCACAGCCTGACTTCATTTTTTTTTTTTTTATCATAAATAGTGCAAATGGGATTTTTTTTCTTTTTCTAAACAGGAATGTTCTAGAGCCTCAGTCAGATAACAAAATTAACTCTGTACAGTGAATCAACACGAAAGAGGAAATCAATCCAACTTTGTCCGTGAAATAAAATAATAATTAACAAGGCAGAAAAACAATAACAAGAGGAATAAACAAAACTTTGTGTACAGATTGCCACAGACAACAAAATAAATCTTCTCCTCTGTGGAGAACTGAATTCACCTGATGAACTCAGGTGAAAAAAAGGAAAAAAAAAAATCAAGGACAGTAAAAAGTAACAAAAATGTACAAAAAAGGAAAAGCACGTTGTTAGAACGGAAATAAGAGTCCGGTTTTAGCTCCACATGGAGTCTTTGAGTCAGCTACAACTTTTTCTATCCGTTTCTACTCATGTAGGATAAACTCTGCTTCAGTGTGTGTTATTTTCATGTGGTCGCCATGACAACTGCCAAAAGTCACTGCAGCAGTAAGAAACCAGGTATGTACCTTAAAGCTCCGGGGAGCAACGATGCAGGTCCAAATGGAGGGAGTGAGTGAGGTTTTAGGAGGGGAGGGCACAAGCAGTGAGGGGTTAGGAGCAGAGGAAAAAAAAAAAAACAACAACAAAAAAAAAAACAGGCAGGAGGAGCTTCATCGTTGAACTTCATCACTCGTCTGGTCCAGTGGTGCCTGTCTGCAGGGAGAACAAGTGCTGGTGGGGGTCGCGAAGGGGACTTACTTGATGTTGTTGGTGTCTGCCACCGCTGCTGGGAAGGAGGAGGTCGAGGAGGAGTCTCTTATGGACTTTGAGGATGGCCCTAAGACATGTCCCGGCACCCAGCCCTCAGCAGCGGGCGACTGGCTGTCGGCCGGCCGGTAAACGAGGTACATGTTCTGTTGATTAGTGGCCAGGATTTGGACGGTCTCCCCCTGACTGACGCAGATCTCGTTCTCTTTGAGCGCCGAGTAGTCCTGAGTGACCCGCATGTTGGAAGAGACGCCATTACAGCCGCCGTCCCCGTCCTGGTGGAGGACACAGAAGAGGAGGAGGGGGCGAGGAAGGACAAAGAACGTGGACAAGGTTAAGGTGCGTCTGCGGCCACATTTACACTACATGGTTCAAGTGACCCAATTCTCTGTTCTTTTTTTGTTTTGTTTTTTCTCTGGCATGTGGCTCAGATTCAATAGTACCAGTGGATGCAAAAATGCATTTAGATATTCACAGAGGTTTCAGAATAAGTAGATCTGTGTTGGTTGTAACTCTTCCCTGTCCATCTAATTTTTCTCTGCTCAGAGGCCTAACCATTGTACCATGTATATTGTTTTCCCAGATGTTAATTAATCTATCAATTATGGGTTACTTTTAAAAGATGATTTTAGCAACTCTTAAAAAAAAAAAATCAAAACTGGCTGTTGAGACCTGCAGGGTAAATGCAGCCTATGTGAGATGGAGAAGTGTCCTGTTGACTGTGACTCGACAGCCATGCCCCAGCTAAAGAGGAGGAAGAGGAGGGAGGGAGGTCAGGGACAACCAGGAGGGATGGGAGAGAGGACAGCAGTGCAATGAGTCAAAAAGTTTTTAGTTACAAGACTTCTTGTATCTACACACATGAAGGGAGAAACAAGTAACCAGGTCAAGGTGGAAAGCATTTGAACAAATACAGGAAGAACAGCAAACAGGTCCAGGCTGCCTGCAGGAACTCACCCTGGACTCGAAACATGACGACCCGCCATTGGAGGTAGACACTTTCAGCTGGCTCCTCCCCCTCTCCATCTCCTTCTCACCAGGGCACACGGCTGAGGATGGCCGGCTGTGAGAGGACATGGCAGGACGGTTCCCCGATGATGAGCGGTTTCTGGTCAGGGTGGAGCTGCTGCCTCCACTGCTCTTCTCCTTCTGGTACTCGATGGGTGACTGCAGAGCTGCATCACACAAACATTCATTCTGTTTCTTTCCTTGTTTTAAGATGTTCAGATGTAGATGACACCCATCAATTCTTTATGAGGTCTTAAAGTGATATACAACATCCCAGCATGTTAGACCTGGGAATGGCCTTTACTGATGTCTTTCATCTTTGGCATTGTGTTAACACATCTGAATGCTCCAGACTAGAAAACTGTCAGAGGTATTAAATTCGAGTGCATTTGGTTAATTGGCTGATTCTTACACTCTGAACTTCCGTTGGATCAGTAAAGGTGGACAATGTATCAATCTCTATGAAATACTATGGTGTTTCTGATTCACATGAACAGAACCTCCTCATTAACAGCTAGTTTTGGACACAATGAGGTTTTAAATTCTTTAAGTTTCTAGTATTATTTTTAAATCGGATTTAAGAGAAATTTATAACCAGCACTGACTTATCAAAAACTAAACGGTTAAACATGTTTGTTTTCTCACCAGACAGGAAGTTGCTCTGAGCATCCAGAACCTCCTGAACGTGTCGGACCCAGACCTGCTTGATTTCCACATTGGCAGCTTGAAGCGTGAATCTCTCTGACGAACCACGACACGACAGGACAAACTTACAGGGGTCGTTGTCGACGCTCTCCTCTAGTCCCAGGTACGATACCTATGGGGAGGCAGTTATTTAAAAATGATCCCCTGAAACTCTGCATCGGGTCAAAAGAATCCATTTTTTTCTGGTACAACTGTGTCTGCACACCTTGATGCTCTTCTTGAACTGGTAGCCAGGCGTGGACGAGCCTTTCCTGAGCAGCTCGCTGAAGATGACAATCTGCTCAAAGAGAAAGACTCTTCGCTCTTTGGAGCGCGACAGGACACCGGCGTCCTGCTCCGTCACAAAGAAGGTTTCCTGCTGCAGGAGTTTGCCCTGACTGGTCAGTTTACCCTGCACACACAAAGAGCAGGCTGTTCAGGAGCTGAACTGATGTGTACAATCATCACATCCCAGGGGCGACGTGTGCAAACATACCTCGTATCCCTGCAGACGTCCCAGATTCATCATGTCGTTACACAGTTTGGGGACCTGAGACATCAAATCTACAGCTTTCTGCAAGAGTTGGTTTCAGTCAGGGCTTCAGATGAGCTGTTCAGGCAGCACAAACATCCACACACTTTTGTCCATTTAAAATTGATGTTTTGTTTTTTTTTTTTACCTCGATTTGTTCACAGTCCATTCCTGCCTTTGTGCTGAACTTCAAGAAGTCCTGAGAAGATAGACAATGTTAGTGGATTCCTCCATTCTTAACATCACAGGGACATATGCATTGACAGTTTAACACACACACACACATTTCACCTTCACAAAGATGAAAATCTTTCTTTGCCATGTGAAACATCTGCTTCAGAGCTGAGCAGCTATATAAAATACAACCTGCAGATTGATTCACTTCAGCATTACTTCTGTCCTTTTACAGAAAAAACTGCATGCATCAGGATGTATAAACTTTTTTTTTAAACTTCCCGATAGATATCTTGTAACACACTGGTGCTGTACAGAGTTTCATCTCCTTTACCTTCAGTAGAAGCTGGTATTTGGTGATTCTCTGGATCGGTTTGATGAGGAAGTCACTGATGGACAGTCTGGACTGAATGTCCTGCTGGATTCCCTGGAAAAACAGTGTAAACTATATTTAAATATGAACTTGTGCTTCTCTTTTGGAAGTTCTCCTCAGCAGAGTGTCAGGTTTGTGAGGTTTGCCTCTATGCAAGACAAAAACTCTAAATGTTTTTTACTCCTTTTAAAAAAAAGAACTCTTGAATATTCACAAAAACTAAATATATTCATGTTTATACTTGTGTGTTAGCTTGTAAAGGTTTAGTCTTTAAAGACTCTCATTTTTGTTCTGTTAAAACACCTAACAAACATCCTAAATTTAGTTCTGGTATATTCTTTAAAATACAATGTCTTTCTTTTGAAATGTTGGTGGGGACAAAAGGAATTGCACATGGTGTGCACTGTTTCCTACAAAAAAGTACATTCCTACTATAGAATCCACAAGAAAGCAAAGTAACATTTTAAAACAAAAGAAAGATTGAAGTTAAGGACGGAAAGGACGTAAAAGGAAGCTGGAGCTACTAACGCTCAGAAATTTGAAGGACATGACCTGGAAGGTTCACTTACATCAAAGTAGGTGTCATACTCTGCTACGATGTACTCTGATTTGGGTTTATTCTGACAATAAACCACGTACATGTGCAGTCTTCTTTCCTGCAACACAAATATCAGGTTTTCAGACAGCAGGTTGGAGACAGAAGGAACACGTCAGGGAAATATTTTGCAGTGGTTTTACTCACATGTTTGATGAAGAGCTCAGGAAGGAGTTCATGGTCCTCCAGACATTTCTCCAGCTCTCCTACGAAAAAGCTGACAGACACGAGAGGGATATGATCAGATAGTAGCAGCTACAAACCTCCAGTCTTGGTCCGATTCCAGACCATGGACTCTGGCTGGACTTACTCTCTGTGCCAGTCGTAGATCTGATGAATGTTCCCAAACACGATTTTGTCTTTTCCTTTCATGTCATCAGGAACGCCCTTCTCCTCAATGCGCTTCATGAAGCCCTGCAGAGACACAAAAGTCATCATCCACCTGTTGTCCCAGAGCAGCTCCAAGACAGTTCAGAGACCTCCATCAGCCCTCACCTCCACCACGATGCCCAGGTCTTTGACATAGTCCTTCTCGGTCTGAATCAGCTCGTTCAGAACAAACCTGAGGAGAAGAAAATGTGATGTGATGCTGCAGCAGTACACGTGCAGATGTAGTTCACCAAGCTGCAGTACTCACATCCGTCCTCTCATAGCTTTCGCTCTCTGCTCCAGTTCAGGGTTCCTTGGCTGGACTGGAGTGCTTTGTTCTGGTGGAGACAGAGAGGAGAACCCCGGATACGCTCCTGGTTCCACAGTCTGGATAGAAGACAGGGCAGAGGGAGTCAGAGCTTAAACCAAGGTTAGGGTCGAGGTTGGTTCTTGACAGCAGGGGGCAGCAGCAGCAAATAATCTAATCCGCTTCACTCAGCTGTAAAACTACCAGCCTAATGCTGAACAGAACTACATCTCCATGAAACTATGAACAAAAGGACATGAAAATAGTCCAGTGTGTCTTTAAATCTGATCGTGGAGCAACAATGCCAGTGCAAATGTGCAAGTTAGGCAGCATTAGAAGTCAAATCTGAAAACGCACACAGTCATAGCCAAGAGACACAACTTCAGTCCCTCAAGAATTTATTTTTTGTGTGTGGGCATGTCCTTGTGTTTGATTACAGTCTGAAGTCCATAGTGTAGCCCTCACTTCCATCCAAAGAGCGTTGGAATATGGTCCAATGGATGGATGGATAGATGGATGCTGTAGCCAAAAATGTTTCATCTTGCACCAACTTTTCCAAAAAATGAAGTTCCAGGTTGCAATTATTGTGTTTTACCAACAGTGGAAGCAAAGGAAATCTACGAAACCAGCCACAGATGACAAGGCAGTTTGCCACATCGCACACCAACAGATATTGCTTCAGTCTATAATCTTAATATATTCATTACTCAACACTGTTACATCATTAACACTGAGTTAGTACAATGCTAAACTGCACAAGATTCTTAAGAGTGAATGCTAAATCAATGACTCAGCAAAACTACATTATAGTAACCATTTATGCAGTTAAGGCAGTGGAACAACATGTCTACTGATAAACAGTTCTGTGTGTATATCTGACTTAATGTGAATCAAATAAGATAGAACTGTTATAAACAGTAAAATTATTTTTGACTTTAGTGTTTACTCTGTTGATGTAATTAAAAACCATATTATATTCTGAAATTAATGTAGGAGAGTTTTCTCCATCCTTCTGATTTGAAATTTCAACCTCAGAGCGTGCCGCAACTGAAATTTCTGAATGGGAACTCAGAAATTCCCACTTCCATGAATACTCTGTTTGATTTGGTATATTGCTGTTCTGTGGTTTCTATTGAAAATCTTCTACAACCAAAACACATTCCCTGGTAATTGCATCATAATGATGCATTCATTGTCAAACAGGTTAAAAAAAAAAAAAAAAAAAAAAGGACTGATTCTGATCAACACATCAATCAGTGTATTTATTGTCGTCACACAACTGATGCTGGTGTCAACTTGTGCATTACCTTTGATTAGTTTCTTTCAAATGGTTATAAGGTTAATAACTTTTTTGTACAACAAGAACACAAATGGCAACAAATGCAGCTACTACTGTTCAACACAACAAATGAACACAGTCACTGTTGCGTTAGCTTGGTGAAATAAACACAGACAACGCCACCCATGCATGGTGAGGCAGCTGTGGTACAGCTGCTCTCAGTGCACATCACACACTCACCATCTTGGTTTTAACCAGTTTCTCTATAGCGCTAACTAGCTCTGCAGCGCTGGGCACCTCAGAGGATGACTGGAGAGATGTTAGCAAGGACGAAGACTGACAGGAAGAGGAGAAGAGGGTAAAAGGGGGGAAGATCCGTTACAGTACAGCAAGAAAAGACTAGGAATAAGCTAGAGCAAGGCTGTTAATGAGCAGAAGATCAGTTTACTGTCCGGAAAGCATTAGAGGTCCATTAACACAACATATAGATATTCTGAATTCAAGTCTAATAAAATGAGAAAAAAAGTACTGTGTAGACAAACTGCTTAGATGTACAAGAAATAGCAGAAAAAGAGAGACAAGTGGGAATGAGCTCAGATGTCTTACTTGTCTAAAGTTGTCTTGTTATACTGTATATATGCTTAGTTATATTCCTTCATATTCATTTATTTATTCTTATTGTTGAAAGTATACTGTGGTGAGGGGCTTGTCTTAAAAATTTCTGTCGTAGTTCTGGAGCAGTGCAACTGCACAAAAAGCAATTTCCCCTAAGGGATCAACAAAATATTCTGATTGTTATATCTTAGTACTGCATTTGATATTTGATCACGACATTTCATTTCAGAGGTTTGACTGTGTTATTGGGATTAAAGGAACCATTTAACACAATTTAAGATATTTATCTTAACAGTTCCAGTTTCCTCATGTGAAACAAGCTTCATCATCTTCCTCATACACCAAAGTTAGTCGCAGGGTTCCACAGGGTCCTATGTTTGGACCCTGATAAATTTCATTTAGTCACTTATGCCATTATTATGACCATTATTACGCACCATGGCTTAATTTTTATTGCCATACAGAGGATCTCTGTATCGCTCTGTGCACCCAAATGAGACCATTTAGCTGGATTACAAGCTAGTCTTAAAGACTTGAAGGCCAAAGTGACTTCTAGTTCAGGGCTAGCAAACACAGATACGACTAGGCACCTCAGGGATAGACCGTTAGACTTTGTTATAAATATAATGTACAAATAAAGCATAACAAAACTTTTCTTTGCTAGTGCAAAATAGTATGAAAAATTAGCTAATTGGAAAAGCTATAACAAGACAAACATATTTAAAAAGAAAGAGCTATAAAAACAACCAGAAGTTACTGTGGATGACATTGATTTGGCGTCTTGTAATGTTGGGAGGAACCTTGGAGTTGTTTTGACCAGGATTTGACTTTAAACTGCACATTAAACAATTTCTGAGGTCTACTGCAATTCCTTATCATTAAACTGTCCCAAAACTATTCTGAAAAGATTCCGGCTGATCCAAACACTGCAGCAAGACTTCCTTTGAGGATCAGCAGGAGATATATTTCCCTTAATATCTGCTTCCTTTCCTTGACTTCTTGTTATATCCAGGACATACTTTAAACTTCTTCTCCTCACATACACAAGCCTTAAGGTCCAAGCTTTATTGTATCTTATAGGACTCCCAGTTCTGCATTATGCCAAACAAGGATTTCCTCTCTCAGACTGCAAGTTGTATTTGTTTCAAGAGCAGAACGGGAGACAGAGCCTTCAGTTATCAGACTTGTCTCTTGTGGAACCAGCTCCCTGTGTGGTTCAGCAGGCAGACAACCTCTCTAACTTTCAACTTAAGCTTAAACTTTCTACTTTCTGACAAAAGTTACAGTTAGGGATGACTCGGGTGACCCCAAGGCATCCTTTTCAGTCATCGCTGCATTTACTTAGCATTTTCTGTTTTTATTCATCTCAAAGCAGGTGCAAGTTGTTGCTTTATGCAAGGCTTCTCTTCACAATAAGGAATTAAACACAAGTGGGATCAAATCAACTTTTATTAAATTTGTTAGCTTCCTGTAAAGTTTCCTAAGATTAGAGTGGATTATGATGCATTCAAGAAGACATTTCATAAGTCTTTAGAAAAAAAGAGATGTAGACAGTAGAAAAAAAGCAATACTTAGCCTAAGTAGATGTTAGTAAAAACAGCTGAGCAGAGGTTACTTAAAGTCAGCTGTATGTGAATATGAACAGTCAGTAGCAATGCTGAGAGAAACCACACCTCCACTAGTACCTTGTCATCCTGAACCGAGGGATCCTTGATGATCTCCATGGGAGGAGGAAGAGGGGGGTGCACTTCATCTTCCTGCTCCTCCTCCCCTCCGCTCTGCATCCCGGTAGACGTCTTTGACAGTGGGTTTCCATCCTTACTCTGAGTGAGGAGACGTGAAGCAGCTCATCAGTAAACTGTCCACACCATCGATTGACGAGACAATATTAGACAAGTTGACTCGTGGTGGCTGAATAAGACGTGATGAAACCCTCACATGACAGTCCAAACAACCCAGGAAGGCTCTTATTAGCCTTCACTCCCACTTTTAAGGAGGTCATGGAAAGATTTCTTTCCTTCATTGTGTTCACCGTTCTGGTGAAAGCCAGTTAACCGTTTATTTGTCTATCTAATAATGTCCCTAAAGGGATAATTGAAGCATTTTAAATAGAATGTAATGTAGTTCCAAAACTCCAAAAAGTGATCACAAACAAGGGATGCAACAAGAGCAGCAAGGAATAAAGAAATGAGATCATTAGTAAACTTTTGAGTTTTTTTTTTCATGACTGTGACCTCAGGTGCATGTATGTGTCAGAAAAAATACAACAACCTCACACAGAAAGAGGAAGTTCTGCTGTTTATTTTGCAGTGTGTAAATGTAAATGAAGAGAATGTGTTTACAGCTGTTCACCTTTAATCTTTGAACTCTGCAGACTGGAGCAGCTTCATAACTAGTACTGATGTGACTCGGATTGGTTGGTTGAAGTTTCTGTTTTTTTTGCTTAAATTTTAAAATATTTTGTTTTCTTTAGTTTAGCATTGATGCAAATTAAAAATCACAAAAAGTGTGAATTAGTATCTGTTTAAATGGTGTTAATGAACATGAGATTGGATCACCTAGACAAGTCTTTGTTTCTGCCGTCAAGCCAATAAAATTCTGACATGCGGTCAATCGTGATTATGTTGTCAAAGTCTAAGTACACAACTAAACTGCTGATAGGGCTACACAGACCTAAGTTTTCTTTTCAACAATAGTGGACTTGAAAAATCGTTTTGGTCTTATGGGCTCAAAAATAAATAAATAAATAAAGATCATTTTTCTAACTCTCTATTTTACCTAAATACATTTATTTTACACATATTTTACTTCATACTCTAACCTAAATACAAGAAATGCATCATTTGCATTTTTCTCGACAGATTCCACTAAAAAAACAAAACAAAACAAAAAAAAAACGCAATGGAGGCTGTGTGCTCTACTGGCACTGCAAGCTCTATTTTTAGCTTCTTGGCTTTTGCTGGCCTCATATTAGTCATGATCAACAGGGTGATGGTGATTTCTGTATTGAATTACATTTGTAGCCGACGGTCCTCGGTGGAATATTTTTGGCTCACAGCTTGTACAATTATATTTGGGTATTCTGTACCCGTACTGGGAAAAAGCTTTATCACTGAAGAAAAATGTATAATAATGAGAACTGCTCAGCATCTTCGCCATCTTACCTCATCGATGACATCATCCTGGTCAGGTTGACCCAGCTCGTTACCCTTCCTGCCATCCTCCCTTCCTGATCCTGGCCCTGCCAATTAAACAAACATGTACATGTCAAAATGTGATTTGGGATTTGTATGCTGTTCATAATGTCTCCTTATTTTTGCCTTCGCTAAGTGTCTCAGCTGGTTTTAGTTCCCAACAAACCTCGCATGGATGGACAAATGGATGGACTAGTGGAGGTGAAGTTGAAACAAACTTCATGTTTTCATTTCACTGAAACCTTCAGCTCTTCATCCTTTTTTTGATCTGAAGACCAAGCGTGGCTTCATCTATGTCTTCCCTTTACCTGTATGTGACGACTGGCCTAAATAATCCTCCAGCTCCTTCAGGTTTGTGTGTTGAGGTTTAATGGTTGCACTGGTTGTTCTTCCTCTATACACTTTATTTAAATTGACTATTGTTGGATGTTTCGGAAGAGCCACAGATCTAAGAGCAAATACAAGAAATGTTGCTGGTTTTGGTTTCTTTTTTTCTTCTTTGGATAACTGGAAGGAGGTGCACTTGTGCAAGACACCACCATAACATTTTTGGTACATGTAGCATTTTTGTTTACCAATTTGCTCATTAACCTTAGAACACTCAATAGTGTAACATGACCAAAGTGTCTCCATGGAGGCCGGAATCACTGATCAGTCTGAAACCAGATAATGCCCGTTTAAGTCTATGTGGACATGCTGCTACAGGACGTACACGTGTGAAACAGACAACCTGTTTGATTCGTGTCATGCTCAGACACTCCCAGTCGGATTCCAGAGATGGTTCAGATAATCTTCTGAGTTTTTTGGGGTTTTTTAAAAGCAAAGATACTTTCAGTTTCAGTCTAAATATGTTTGGTTGTCATTACATTTATGCAGCCACATGTTACCTGATTAAACAGCATTTCTCTGCTCACTTACTCCATTGCCTGTGGCAGGACTTGTCACCATGGTAACAGTGTTGTACGATCTGATACACCTATAATCATTTTGACTTGTCCATCTATGAAGAAATTCCCAAAAAGGACTACTATAAAATTGTGTCCAGATGTTCAGGTTAACCAGACTTCAAAAAGTGGGGCTGCTGGGGGTGTGGGCATCTAGAAGCTGCTTACATGCTTGGTATGGACATCATTTTTAACACTTTGTCAAAACAACAACAACTGCTTAAGCTGAGGATAAAAGATTTGAAAGGAACAATGATTCTAATCTTGTTTCTATAACATCTGTCAGTTGCAGAAGTAAATCTTCATGTGTCAAGGTTTTTGGATAAAATATCTGACATTTAACCTATTAATGCCTTAGTAAAGTCATGATTTGATAGAAACCTCTACTTATTTGGAGAAAAATCAAGGAGCTGAAATGCTAAATGTTATTAGATCTGAGCCTACGTAAACTATGATTAATAATTATATTTAATTAGATCAGACTGGACTAACAGACTGTAATTGGATTCAGAGTAATAAATGATATTAGATTTTGTGTTTATAACAAACAGAATTACATGGTAATCTGTAAAGAATAAAGAGTGTTAAAGTAGCTTTTGGACACCAGTTTCATGCTACAGATGCACATCTAGGTTTCTACATCCATGCATTTAAAAGAACTGACCCTCCTCTCTGAAAAACTGCCTAATAAAAAAAATCAGACTAAACACTTTACAGTTTGGTTCATCACAATATTATAAAACAACGACAAAAACAAAACTAATTAAACTGGCCTGGAAAAAAATGATGGACCCTCAACTTGAGACTTTTTTGCCCAACTTTTAGAGTCAATGACTTCAGTCCAGTGATGACTAACTCTTAGTGAGACCTGTGCACCTGCTGACAGGTATCCTGGTCCTCATGAACAAACGTCTCCAACTGTCTCAGGTTTCTTCTCCAGACTGCACGGTTCAGATGTTTAACAGTCTCTTGCTTATTTACATGTGTTTATTTTTATTCTATTCATACTTTACATTATTCCATGTTTTTACCTCCACTGTTACATCACAGCAATTTCCTTGTCTGTAAACCTGTTTACTGGCATTGGCAATAAAGTTATTCTGATTCTGAACAGGATTTAGATCAGGACCCTTCAGAATAGTCCAATATTTAGTTCTTAGTCATTCTTGCCTGGTTTTAGTTGTGTGTTTTGGGTCATTGTAAAGTTGACTGAGACTAAGCTTTCTGCTGGCACATTTGTCTCCAGAACATCTGGATGGTCTTGACATTTTATTGTACCAGTACAGATTCAAGACACCGTGAACCGGACATGGCAAAGCAGCTCCAGATCAAAACCGAGCCGCCTCCATGTTTCACAGTAGATACAGTCTTCTTTTCTTTGAAGGCTTCATTTTTGCATTTGTGAACATAAAGCTGATATGACTTCTTAAAAAGCTCCAGTTTTGTCCAAAAGAAGCTTTGTGATTTGGCAAGATATATTTAGACAAATTCCAGTCTTTTTTTTGTATGATTTTCTTCCATCAGTGGACTCCTCCTCTGTCATCCACTTTGGTTCTAACAGTGATAGAAGGTGTGATCTGACGCTGATGGACCTTGACCTTGCAGTTCACCTTGAATCTCTTTGGCTTCCATTCATATTATCGACTCTTCGTCAGCAGTTATCCTCTTGTGTCCACGTCCAGGGAGGTTGTCTTCAGTCCTGTGGAGTCTAAACTTGTGAATGAAGTTTCCAACTGTAGTCACAGGAACATAAAGTTCCTTGGAGATGGTCTTCTAGTCTTCACCTTTAACATGCTGGTCTAGAAGGTTCTTCCTGACCTCCTTAGGCATCTTTTTCCTTTACTTTCTCTAGTTCATGTTCAGTGTAGTGAACACCATGATACCAAAAACAGCAGAGTGATGACTTTTAACCCTTTAAACAGCCAGACTGACTGAAGATCAGACATCTAAGATGTTCATTACAGGACACATTTTTATTTAAAATGTACAATGGTCAAATTATTTTTAGTTTTTTCTGTGGGGTAACATCTGAACTGTCCAGGCCAGTTTCATTAGTCTACTTAAATAATTCTGTTAAGACCGCAATTCAAAAACATCTGATTTTCACTCAGTGTTCAGGGAATTATCATCCATAATCCCTTTAGTTGTTTCAGTTACCACTGGGAGTTTTTCTCTTTATTGGAAGCTTCATAAGCACCTCTCTGTGTGTACTTTGCCTTCAGCAGAGGTTTTTGGATCTGGAGATCTAACATGCCATTCCCACAAAAATATGGCATCCATCTCAACTTCCCAATGCAACGTTAAGCTGCATTTATATCACATATTTCTATTGAATATTCACTTTTGAAGCAGATGGTTTTATGATGTGCAGGTGATGTAATTTCACAAAATGTCAAAATGGACTAAGACCAGTGAAGAGAACAATTAGTGTGGAGTTTTTCCACAGAATCAAAATTCAGTCAGCTGTCGCCTGTCATCATGACCCTTATCTTACCCGTCTTCTTCTGTTTGTTGTTGGGGAGTTTCTTGACTGAGCTCCCGTGGCTGAGGCGCCGGACTGGACTGGTCAACCATTTCCTCAGAGTGTTTCCAGAACGTTTGGGTCCAGGAGAGCTGGACTGGAGGGAGCTCAGGGACGCCTGAGGCTGCAGGTTCGCTACCGACTCCGTCTTCCCATCAGAGCTGCTGACATGGTAGTTCTCTGAAACACACCAAATGTTCTTTTATTAAAAAATGTTGATTGTTAGGACAGAAGCAACAAGAACACAATGAAATCAAAATGTTTAAGGACTCCAAAATGCTTTTGTTGGGTTTAAAAAGGAGCTTTTGTGGATGATCTTCTGAAGGAGACTTCATTGAATCATACACATCCTCTGAAGTTAACCAGCAGTCAGACTTCTGTGCTGTTATTTATTATGTTTCTCCTAAACAGCACAGAGTAATGGGTCTGAAAAGGAGTAACAGATCCACATGAGTTTATGAAAGAGAGACTTCATGATCAGTTGCTGCTCTAATGTCTCAAAGCATCTCTTCAGAAGCGTAAACCCCTCCTCTCTCTGCTGCAGTGTCACATCAGTGAGCTGTGAGAGATCATTCATGTGGTAAATGTCATTCATGGGGGCATAAGATGGAAAAGTGAAGATCACCAGATTATATTTCAGTTTGTGGCACTAGTTTGAACCATCCGGTTCATAGAAACTATGAAACACGTGAAGACATGTGATTGTGTGAGCGGCAGACAGCGGTCATGCATCGATCAGCTGCGGCCTCATGCAGCTGGCAGCTGTAGCCACCGTGGTCTCTGGCGTCGCCTCAGAGCAGGAAATGAAAGGTCTAAGGTCAACAGCATCTCCTCAGGTGTTCAGCTGCACTAACTGCTCATTTGTCTTTTTATGTCTCCATATTCACTCCTCCTCATCTTTGATCTGCTTTTTGTTTATTTATCAGCTGCTGAGTCATAAATACCAGAAACATGTGACATTTTCTTATCTGTGTGACATGTTGCTCACTGATAAGTAACAAAAAAGTATTACAAGGCTCAGCATGTCAAGAGACTGCCGCAGCACCACCCTGAAACCCTGTTTGTGCCACGTTTGTCATTTCACTCATGATGCCTCCATCAGCCATCAGTTATTCCATTTTCATTTTTCTGAAATGTGTTTCAGATATGAGTCAACTTCCCCATCTGCTGTCTCTCTGATCTTCCTGTTGTGAGTTCATTCGTGTGTATTAGTGGAAGTTGTGCATTTTGGTTGTTATCAGATTGTTTTGGCAGTGGAGCCGAGATAAAAATGTTCCCAACAGTGGCCAAGGTCATGCCGCGCTGCCGAGGAGTCTCTACTCCTCTAACGACACACTAACTCATGATACAAAACACTCGACAGAACAGAAACGTGTCCATCTGCAAAGCCTAGGTGCCCAGAACCCAGGACAGGACTTGTACATGCTCTGTGACCACATAGAGGGAGGATTCATCCTGGGCCAGGACAATAAAGTCAAGCACAGAAGAAAACTTTAAACTGACGACAGCAGCCCGTCACATGACCTCAGCCCCACTTAGAGAAACATTCCTGACACTTATAAGTGATGCTGAGCAGCTTCAGTCAAGTGCTTCTACGCAAGAAGCCATGTCAGGGGTCACCTCTACACCTGTTAGTCAGCAAGAAGCCGTAACAGACAGCTGAGCTCAGACTACTCAAGAGCTTCAGAGTGCACCAAAAACCCAGAGGGATGAAGAGACGTCATGCCTTCCACATCAGAGTGCATACGCTGCTGTCAGCTCAACAACAAGCAGCAACGAGTGTTGGAAGAGGATCACACTCATGACTCACAACCCCTGGCAAAAGATGAGGAATTATCTCTCTGGGGAATGTTCATTCAGCTGCTTAGTTTTGTAAGACAAATCAGTCAAACACATTTAACAGGTGAATGAACAGCTTTCTCTGAAGAATCCCAAATCAAAAAGAGAAAAAAATCCAGACTTTAAACCATCTTGATGATTGACAGGAAACATCACCAACAAGGGAATTGTCAGCTGAATGAATTTCAAATGATTACTAAACTTCAAGAAGGCAGATTAATAACGTGGTCAAAAGGTGTTGGTTGTTTCCAGTCAGTGATGACTAAAATGCAGAGTTAATAGGAACAACATAGTCAGGTTGTAAAATGAAAACCCACGGATCGGCCAACAATGATGTCAAAGTAATGTAAAAATAGAAACGTAAATAAAGGCTTGTGAATGAACTGTAAAAATCAGCCGGAGAAAAGGCTATTTACATCTAGAAAAGCTGAAATTAAACTATCAATACGGAAGAAAACAGAGTACAGTGGGCTAATCAGAAACAGTGGTGGACTGTGGATGATAAGAGATATTCAGAGCCGAGTCATTCATTTACATGTACAAGGAAATGATTCAGTTCAATTATACCCAACTAATCCAAAAAGTTGAATTGTATGTTGCAGTAATTGTCATTATTTGAAGTTTGTCGAAGGATCAGTCTGAGGGAAGAACCTTCCCACAGAATCACTGAAGATACTCTGTTACAAGGTTTCTCATGATCTCAAGGTTTTCTATGATCTTCATTTTATGAACCATCTTTCTTTGCACAATGATCTCCAGAGGCTTCAGAACAGAACCAGCCTTCTTGATCAGTTTGTTCAGTTTCTTTAAGTCACTGGCTCTGATGTTGCTCCCTAACAGATGACTACAGGTATGACTGAACTCTCCACAACAGACTTCCAGAAGATAAACAGCTTGCTGCACACAGTGAAGGACCTAAGCTTCTTCAAGTCTGCTCTTCTTGTAGACATCATCACTGTTGACAAGAGACTGGGGAAGACATCTCTGTTGTATTGTCCAATTTCAAATGAGATTCAATTTAAAGGTGGCATCTTTTGGGAAAAGATAAATGTTAGTATGTTTTTAGGTGTCTGCAGCCATCAAGGGAAATTTTGTAACACTTGGCAAGTCATTGAAAAAATGAATAAGGAGTGGAAGTAAGTGTCCCCTAAAAACACCTGCTATGAACAGAGCTGTAAACATGCTTGAAAACTGGGCTTTTAAAGTCTCTCAGAAAAGCAGTAAAAAGAAAATGTAGAGGTGGGTAGCTGAATTTACTGACTGTTCTTTGAGGCTTCCTTACTGCCAGCAACAGCTTCAATCCCACTTTAATATTTCAGTGTGAAGGAAATGATCTAGTAAAATCTAGGAATTTCTAAGAGGATTTTTTAAACTTCTGTGGGTCAGCAAATGTTTAAAACATTAAACCTCAGTCAAGTAAAAGTGATATGATTTGTACTGAAAGAGCAAAACATGAATCCCACAACATTTTATCACCAAGAGTCTTGATAAGAAGAAGGAATGAACAGACATGCTTGGAGGTCAGTAGGTGTGGAGGTCAGTAGGTGAAGAGCATTACTTCTGACCAGATAAAAACAGGTTTCCTTATCTGTGTTTTTGATTGACTCTAGAGATTGTGTGATCACCAAACTGATGTCCCCACATCCACAGCCTCAAATATTTCTGGTTTGGTTTCACATTTATGTACTTTAGACGACTGATAATGTTTATCATCACTGAAGGACATTGTAGTCACAGAAGAAAACCAAACAACATCTCAGTTTCTAGAGAGGAAACGGTCTTCATGCTACACGTTCTCACTCCAACTCAGTCTGATTTCATGGTTCAAATTCACCCCTACAAGTGTCCTGCATCAGACTTTTACGAACATTTCAAGTAACCTGTACTGTTTATGAGCTGCCAAGACCAAATCTGAACATCCCAACCCTGCCATAACCTCTTCAGAGCTGACGTGTCATGTAGACACATAATCAATACCAGTCGTTTCCATCAGGTCTTCATGGGTTTAGGTAAAAGAGTAAGAAGATATTAACCCTTTCCTCTGCTAACCGTCTCTTTAAAGTCTTCTAATTTATGTTCTGCAGTCATCCTACAGCCTTTGAAAGTCAGTTTTCTGCCACAGCTTCAGTGGAGGTCAGATTTCAACTGCTCCAGATAGGGTAAGGCAACAAGTTCATTACACAGATCTCATTCACAGACAGCAAAGAGGTGTAGACGACACCTATGCAAAACATTTCAGGAAAGCAGCGTGTCAAAAATTTGAGTTTTTGACAA
This sequence comes from Zenarchopterus dispar, assembly GCA_028564865.1. NCBI lineage: Eukaryota > Metazoa > Chordata > Actinopteri > Beloniformes > Zenarchopteridae > Zenarchopterus > Zenarchopterus dispar. Next base: position 13,954,011 of record JAOWBL010000014.1, on the reverse strand, counting down.
CTTTACGCAAATCACTATATCCAAGATGAAGGTGTTATGCAATCAAAATAGATGTGGTTTTCCTGTGCTGCTCTACTCAACTAAACAAGTGAAGTTTATTCTTAAAGGTCTCTTGATATTAAAGTCTGAACCCTAATGATTTTGATCAGGCATCGCATTCTTAAAATGGCAGCGGGACAGCCTGAAAAAGTAAGTCTATGACAGTTAAAGTTAGTTTTGAACCTTTAATAGTCAGGAAAAGCCTAATAGCGAACATTTAACTGTATGTGAAATCTCTCGTGGTGTAATGGACATGAGACTTTGACCATCACAAAACATCCAGACACGAAGCTGTCCTACATTTTATTTTGAAAGATCTTCATCCCTTCACTCCAGCAAAATCAATCTGGTTAAAGTCAGTTTCTGTACATAAGTGCTAATTTATTGCTATGAACCAAGTAAATGATGACTTGATGACCAATGTTTTCACTTGTACGGGAACCACGTTTGTACTCAGTTGTTCCATTTTATGTTGGGTTCAGATTTGTTCAGATGTCCTGCATGTCTGCATCCCTACACGTGATGATGAGCTGATCATTGGGTGGCTGATGCGAACACACGTATGAAGTACAGTGAACAATGCAGTCAATGTAAATCCGAGGTCATCACATTATAAAACAAGCTAAAACTTGGTGGACTAATGAGGAGCAGCAAGTGCGTGTGAGGACATAAAAACATAAAAATGAGATATTAGTGAGTATCATCAAGTCTCAATTAGCAGAGTTGACATTGATAAAAACTTAAAGATAACCATCCCAACTGAACTGAGTATTTCTGCTTATACTTTCCACTGGATGTCCTAGCAAGCATCAGCTCCCTAACAGTTTCTATATTGATCTGCTGTTCCTGCAGTGCATTCAGTTATTACTGCCATTAACTGAGGAGAAGAAATGAGACGGAGATCTTCATTAAGTGACGTCCACTCTGGACCTGAAGATGAGAGACTCTCATTAGCACTCTGTCACAGCTTAAGTAACACACAACACTGCAGACAAAGTCAGGTGAGAGCTGACAAGGACGGTTTTGTTCTGCAGCCACAGACAGACAGAGCATCTACTGTTAAAACTGCCATCACTCACCATCTTTAAATCACACAGACACACACACGCACGCACGCACGCACGCGCACACACACACACACACACACATCTGACAGTCTGCTGATACCAAACCAGTAGCCTGAATGCTGGAGAACAAGGCTTTTTGTCTGTTTCATGCGCATGCATGTGTTTGCGCACACTTCATTTTGTAATTACACCACACACACACACACACGCACACACACACACACGCACACTTGCACACACTTCACTTATGAATGGCTCTATTGACAGGACACCATTGAAACTCACTAAACTCCACATACACTCTCATCTCAGCTTCCTGTTTCATCTCGTTTGTGAGAAATTTCGATTAATCGATGATGTTTACTCCAACCGCGGAGCCTCACCCAGAGTCAGCAGCTGACTGTTTGTTCTTTCACCCACAGTTTTAAACTTCATATCTCTGTTTTGCCACATGTGGGAGTTTTATTTCCTGCTGGAGGGTGACACCAGCATCGGCGGATGTGCCAGCTGTCCTGAAGGGATGACGGTCAGTGATCCCAACAGCATTCTGACTCGGCCCAAAGAAATGAAACAAGCTACCACACCTCATCTAACTGCAATAGTAGTGGTCCTCCTGGCATGAACATGAGCAGCCAAAAATTAAGATGCCAACCAGGCCATCTGCTCCTGCGTCACTGGTGAACAAAGGAAAACCAGGGAGAAGACACGCAAAGGTCCAAACATCCACTGTGCTGTGTACTGGACCAAACATCCAGCTAAAGTGAGAAAAAAGGAACCCAAGAACTGTTTCAGACACTGTGGATATAAAGAGACGTGGATTCAGAGCTCCTCTTAAAAACATCACAAATGCTCTTTCTGCAGTTTAAAAAAATATAGTGCTGTATAAAACCTAAGACCTCAGCATTGAGCAATAGTGCTTAAGTCATATACAAGAGACCGACATAAATGAAACCCAGATAAAAACACATAATACAATACAGTGCAATAAAAACCTAAAACCCTCAAACTCAAAGACAAAAGACTTCCAGCCTCCAGCAATGAAGAACTAAAAGAAAAAGCATAAAGAGCACCAAAACTAAAAAATAAACAATATTCTGTTTTGATGTTAGGAAAAAAACAAAACAAATGAAATGAGATGGACATTTTAATTATTTCATGTTTTTCCCCCCATTTTTTTTAAACAGTGAGGACTTTAAAAAGTATCTGATCATGTGATCTGTTTTAGTAAAAATAACAGGAAGCAGATGATATACAACAGCTCCTTTTTTATCCTTGCCTTCATAGCTTTCATCAAAGCAGCTGGTTAAGGGTAGCATATCTTGGGAAATATGCCACCTGACTCCGCCCCCCTCATGTGAAGGCAGAGGGACCATACTCTTCCTCCTTCTTGTGAGGGGTGTGTCTCTTTTGACATTAGTCCTGCAGCTTAAGGTAACCCATTTACAAGCTACAGCGAATGCAGCATGATGTGAGGCTGGGTGGAGATGAAGATGGGATGCTGGGTAATTTTACTTTATCTCCAGAGGTTCTAACATATCGCAGAATCTAACAACAGCTTATCAGTACATTTTAGGGAAACAGGAGCCTCACATGAAGTTAGAGTTGTTACATTGGAGCTATTGTGTTCGTGGCCACTGCATACACCCAAATATATGCCAACAAGAATGTAAAATTCATCATGTTTTAAAATAATATGCTCTCTTTGATATGGAAACTTGAAATGCTGAGAGTTGTTTGATCAAATCACATTTTACATAAACCACCAGGGTTTGCCAAACAGCGCACAAATGTGTGGAATAAATCTAGGAAGTGCTATAAACAACATTTAAAGTACAAAAGACGAGTAAGACTAGATGCAGAATGTGCAGTTTAAAATCAAATTCTGGTTCAAGTCACATCTCAATATAAAAGTTGAACATATGTCACAAATGTTTCAGATTCTTTGCTTCTAATCGCAGGGCTTTTTTTGCACTAAAAAGGTTTTCAGGGACCTTTCAGGGACTTATTTTCTGCACAGTAAAATATGAAGCTAAATAGAGCTGATGTTTTGCAATGAAACAACTTTTCACAGCAGTTTTGTTACAAATGAAATGTTTTAAATTCTTCCTCCATTCCTGGCTACCTGTTGCACCAGCCAGGTTTACAAAATCACAACCAGGAAGTCTCTCCTTCAATTCACATGAGATCACATATGAACGCAGGTTCTGCTGGACACACTCATCTGTGAAGAGTTTCACCCCACCTGTCTGTCACACACACACACGCTGCGGACTTTCTGGTAAACTGCCAAAACAGCTTAGCGATGAAGTTACCAGTAAGAATCACATTCCAGCGACTGGAATGTAACGAAGTGAGGAGTAAAAGCTTCATGAGGATTCTCGTAAAGAACTTTTTCTTTTGTCAATGACAGGAAGAGACAGTAATCTGGGGAGAGGACATTCCTCGCATAGCTATCTCTGCCTTGCATCTTAGATCTGACAACACCAACCACAGAGGACCCACATGACACTGAAGCAACCGACATCCAACTGACAGATGCTTCAATTCAGGAGTTCAAGAAGCAGGATGTTCAAGAAGGAGAAGGCTTGTGTTTGCTTACTATTTGTTCCTAGCAGGCATGTTGTTGTGACTGTCCTCATGTGATCAAATAAAGACACAGAGACTCCTGCTTGTCTGAAAGCTGGTTGTAAATATGCTGATGTACACACATGGCCCACAGCGCAGATTCAAGGAGCTGTGCTCTGAGACTGCTCAGTGATGCAACAAGCATGTATGATAGCAGATCTACGCTCACATCCACAGCAACCGACACTTTCAACTGAGAAGCTTCCAGTTCTGGTTTAGAGCCAGTTCCTGAATTCGAGCCAGTTTTCGCTGGAACTGGGTCCTCAACACAAGCTCGGGACGAACTGGAAGTGGTTTCAAACGCATGAACCGATCCTTACAGGAAGAGGCAGGTTTGTCTGATGTCTCATACTTCGCAGAATCGCATCAGTGTTAAATTCCTGCTTACAGCTGTTTGTTTCATCATCAACTAACATTGCAACAGTTCTGGTCCTCATGAAACACCTCATAACTTTGTCACCAAATCGACTCGTTTCCCAATGCTGCAGGCCGTCTCTCATCACATCACGAAGCTCACACCTACAGCCTTGCTTCCTGTCATAAAACCGTCATGGCCTCGTAACTTAATCCCAGAAACAAACTCGGCCTTGTGATCCGCTGCTTTGACAGAGAAGTCGATGTTTGAAAAGATGTTTTGTAAACCAGTTAATTATTTATTAAGTCTAGTTCTTAGTGTTTGACGATATGGATGTTTGAGATCAAAATGTGTCTCAGGCATCCAAATCGCACATTTTTAAATTAAAAGTAAAAAGATGTATTTACAGCAAACTGATCTAAAATCTGCTGCAAATCTGTCCCAGCAGCAGAGCAGCCAGATGGGTCTGTAGAACCAGACGTGCTGAGATGTTTGCTGCATGCCGGCTCAAACCGTGTAACTGATGACAATGAAGGATGCTGCTGGTGCTGCTTCAGTCCTCAGTGTGAGTGGGTGTGCTGGCTTTTCAGGAATTTATTTGGTGTAATCACTAAAAGTGCTTGTGGCAACCGAAGCCCAGTTCTAAATAAACTGAATAATATTTCACTGATCCACAAAGACAAATCATGTTTTTGCAGTATAATTTTACAATACGTAACTATAAGTAAGCACAGCTGGCACAGTTTTACAATTTTTTTTATCATGGAATCAAACTATAAAATGTGCCCAAATTCTGTTTAATAGAAACATCCAGGTGTAATGCGGTAATTTTATGACAGTGCTGCAAGATTGGTTACAGCTCACTTTTTCCTTTAAAAAACAAAACAAACAAACAAACACAACTTTACCAGTTGTGTGAATACACCTGGAGGCTGTGAAACTGACAAAAAAAAACCTGTGAATGAAAGCAGAGAAATGGCTCATTTGCATAGAACTCGTATAACAAGAGACCTGAATGTCTTGAGTCACCTTTGAAATATCAATCATTTTATTCACTGCAGCTGCATAATTTTGCTGGAGAAAAAGCAGATAGCGTTGCTAAAGGAAGCAGGATAATATTGATTGCCACTCCCAAATCACGTCATTACTGAAACATACATTTGCGAAGGATTAAAATAGTCCCAGGAGCTCCGTTTGCACAGGTAGAAGTTGTCGAGAAATTGACACTTTTACATGTTTTAGGCATGGTTCATTTACACTGGATTCTTAAGTCTGTTTCAGAGGTCCTTCACAACTATTACCAATTACCATGATACCCCATGTAAAGGTCCTTTGTGAACAGGGCAAAGTTGATTGGTTTTACATGTCTCTACGACAGGCAGCAGCCCACTCTCAGTCCTGGTAAAGTCACAAGTACAGACTGGAATAATTCAATCGTCCGATCTTCTCAGAAGGTCAGTGAAATGTCTCCACTCATCGTAAAGCTCAAGGACTTGTTTACAGGGAGAAGGTGGTAGTTACTGTACCTTATAGCCTTTCCCATGCAGGAGGCAAACTTGCTTGTTAAAAAGGGGAAGATTTTAATGAGCTACCCATCTTTAACCGAACACACCAATTTCTTATGTATATATTAAAAAAAAAAACAAAAAACAAAAAAAACAGAAAGACAGTTATTGATTGAAGATTTATATTTTGTTCAGTGTATGGAAAAAATTTTTTTAAAGCAAAATGAACCAATGACATCTTCATATCCCAACTCAAGAAATAGGAGGCTTTTAACCCTATCATGCCAGATGTACCATATTTGATACATGAAGCTCTGAGACCTTTGTACCACCCAGATATTCAAATAAGGAAGAAAAGTTTTATATAAACAAATAAAAAACAATAAAGTAAAAAGTACATAAACATACCAAATGAATTCATAATGATAATAAAAAAAATATTTACAAATCATTAAATGCAAAATTGGAATTGTTTTTAATTTAAATATAAAATGAACACTTCAAAATATTTTTTTTAAAAAGTTTTTGTGTTATGTCATGTCAGGCAATAATGGGTTAAACAACAGTTATGTGATATTGTTTTAGATATATTAATGTCACTGATATGTAAAAAAAATATTAAATTTTAGTTCTCTCTATATTGGCCAGCCTTAATGCTCTTGATTACAGAAAATACATATTGTTCTTAGACACACACGACATATTCTATCTTGCCACCTTTTTCAACCTGCATGATAACATGTACAATAAAAACAGTTCAGGTGCAGAGTTACAGTTCTCCAAATTGTGTTTGTCGTGCAAAATGATACACAACATGAAATCTTAACATGCTGGTCGACATTTTCTCTGAACACCCTCCATCCTTCTGAATGGGTCATTTCTTTGTCAATACCACGCAGTCTGACTGTGACATGAAGGTGACTGGGAAGCACAAATGGCTCCTCCAAAAACCAGTGGAACCAGTCGAGCTGCATACCGAGCAGTACTCTAACCTGCAGAGCTCTAACACAAAGCCAAAGTCCACTGTTGGTCCACATGCAGCTGAGTTAATCTTTAAAAACGGCTGCATCTCAACTCACACATGTGTTAAAAGAACCGCACGGAGAACCGCTGTCGACCTTCAACACCACAGCAGAGTTCAGGTCTGGACCGTGAGAAGAGTGATTCAACTGAAATGACCTGCACCGTTAGTTTACAACAGAACCGGATCTGTTTAGAAAGTTTTACACCACAATGAACAGCGCAAAGACCCGTCCATCTAAATGTGATTGTTTCTCTCATTTTTCCCAAAGAGTTTCAGCCTTCACTCAGAGACATTTTATACGCACTTGTCATAATGTGGATGTCAGAGATGAAAAATGGAAATATTTATCATTTTCATGAAACCAGTTTCGCATTTTCTGTGCATTTTTTCGTATTTTGTTCTACACTGTCACATTTGTGATATTGTCTCTTATGTTGTATAAAACTTGCATAAAAAAGAGAACCGAGAAAAAAGTACAAGAAAACATACAACTATATTGAAATCTAGAATCATAAATGAAACAAAATGAAATAAATACTTAAAATAAGTTGTTTTATATACAGTCTATAGAAATATGTACAATTAATTGTAAAAAAAACATAAAAGTTTGGACTGTAAAAATGAAACTGCTTTTCATTGTTATGCCACTTGTCTTTTTTCCCCACATTTAATACATTTCCACACTCATTTATTTAAAAATTCCCTCACTGTTTTTTTAAAAAAATCTTTCCATACAGTTCAGTCTTTCATCCTGTCGCATACCGTATATTGTACGCAGTTCTTCTTTTTCATGAAATCTCTGAGAAGAGCTGGATGGTTTTTATTCAAACGAAAACTGAGTTTTTAACTTGAAATGAAACGAGAAGTGTTACTTTTCCAAAAACGGTTTTACCCCGTCACAGATTTTGCAGTGTCTTTCTGGAAACAACAAAAACAAAGACATGCTTTATGGATGCTCTTGTCATTTTCATTGGTATCTTTTAATTTTCTTATTGACCTCACTGAACTTCCATTTACATTATTACAATGGCAAACAGTCACCATCATAGTGAGTCATGTTTAGCTTTAGTTTCCCATTAAGTTGTTTGTAAACTGTCATAAATACAAAAATAGTCTATGTGGGTGATTATGTCAGGTGTTATTACCTGACATTTCCCTCCCAAAAAACAACCCATCTATTCAGCAGTCTTTCAGGGAGGGTCGCCCACCACCTGCCTGCTCATAACTGAGGGATTACTGTCACACAACCAGTGCTCAGAAAGAAAAGCACCAAAGACACACAATCTGAGTCTAAAAACCACTTTGAATCCTCCTTTATCTCATTCCAGATATTCACCTTTGCAGCCGGATCATGTGACCAGACTTCTGATTCCCACAGCTCAGACGAGCAACCACACAGCAGCCACTCTGGTTGAGAAATCACTGAAGAGTTACTATACTGAGTTTAGAAGTTGCTACTTAAGTGCCAAAGGCTGTGTCACACCCACCCACACACACACAAACACACACACCCAGCGCAGCAGCGAGTTGAACTGCAGAAAACAAGTTGCTCAATCCAACTTCTGAATCTCCACAACAACGGAGAGAAACTGTCCGCTCATGTCCTGTCTGTCTGTCACAACTTCCCGTTTTGCACCTCATTTTCCAGTCAAATCTGCGTCCGACACCCCAGCTGATCACAGAATTTCTCACAGCAATTCACACACCAGTGCATGCCATCACACAGCAACACCAATGCTCCGCGTCTACATCTGGTCCCACCTGTATTGTAGCAGCAACAGCAGCAGCGATCCAGGATCCATCCACAGCAACGCCGGCCTCGCTTCATCCTCACACACACATCCTAACACACACCTCTCCCTTGCGCACAAACACTTTCAAAACTACCAAAAGGTCAGCGTGCTGATCAGGGCGACTGAGTGTGTGTTCACAGCAGCAGTGTCGTGTTCACACTGCCGATATCTGGTGAGAGGGAGAGGCAGCACGAGAGGGAGGAGGAGGAGGAGCCTACACACACACTCAGAGTTCCTCCTCTCTTCTTTTGTCTAGTACAGAGGTCTCTTAATTATTCTCGACAACTCCTTTTTTATTGCAAAGAGCAGAGACCTGCGTTCCAACGCTGTGTGTGGTTTTCTGTGTGAATGGAATTCTTTCTGTAGGACATCACATCTTTTTATCACAAACTATTCATGTTATTTCTTTTACTTTGGATAACTTTTTTTTTTTTTTTTAGAAAAAACATGTTTAACATGCCTTATGTTTAATTATGTTAGAACATCTTTGTCATTTTTTAATTCAGGGTTTTTTTTGTTGTTTTTTTTTCCATTTACTGAATTTTAGAGAACACTGAGGTGTGTTGAATGATGTAATAAATACTCCAGGCATCCTCAGTACCATTTAAGCCTGATATTGATGCATTTTACTGAGAAAATAATTGTTGACCAAGTCTTCCTCCATAATTAAACACAGCTCAGAATAAAGACATTTAACTCGCTGATTCTCTACTGGTGGATTGTGACCCAAAAGTTGGCTGCAGACCCACTTTCACCCACTTTGCCTCAGATAATAATATCTAGTTTTACCTTTTGAAGTCTTTTTAAAACTTAGTTCTCAGTTTTTGCACCTATTCCAGAGAAACACTATTGGAGTCAGTTAAAAGTGGCTGCTGCTGAAATGTTTTATTATGTCAGTCTTATGTTTAAAGCTTGATTAAGTGACTGAATAGTTTTACTTGTTAAGTACTTGTTTTATAATCAATTAGGCGATAAGTAAAGCCATATGTTTGAGTCTTGCAACTTCAATTGCTGCTCTTCTTTATTTTACATTTGTGCATGAAAGTATTGTTAATGCTGCACAATCTTTTTTATTAAATAAATGAGAAAAACTAGCAAACATGTATATTTGCGATACATACAGATTTGAAGATCAGCAGTCATGCAGCGAATTTGGACTTCAAGTCGAGTTCTACATGTGCAACTGAGATCAGAGCAACAGGTTGACCCCCAGATCCATGGTGGGGATGATGGGATGTGATATGCTGTAGACAGCATGTTGCTGATGTCCATGCTTCACAGCCAGAACAGACATCTGCATCCCATTGCCTCACATGTGGGGTTCCTCAAGACTGAGTGCTGGGAACCCTCATCTTTGCAGTATGAACCATTTAGTTTGTGATTGTCATTCGCATAACAGCAACACAATGACTCAACCATACTACCATCCTCACCTGAAGACCCTCCAGCTTCACACAAATCTCAGCTTGCCTCTCACATTAAAGAGCAGCATGAAAGATCAATCCATCCAAACTGGCCGTCCAACACAAAATTGATTAAACAGGCTCTTCAACTACCCACCCAACAAGAAACCTAGATTACATGATGGTCCTTCTTTACACTTCGCTTTTCACAACCTCATCAGGTTCATGTCTTCTCAGTCTGTCACACAACTTCTGGAATAGGCTACTGTCATCTCTCCTCATGATGACTGCAAGGACTCTCAGTGTGAACTGTGACAACCTTCAAAATGGTCAAGAATGTGGCAACACGTGGAGTTTTATCTTCTCACACTCACCAATGTACAGTGATGGGAATCAAAAATACTGATGTCTGCGTTCAGAGGAAACTGAAAGTTCTGACTGTTCTCATTTGCGGTTCCATGATGGCTGAATGACCTACCAAAAACTGTCAGAACAGGGCCACACGCCTCTAAAAGAGTCTCCTGAAGACTCATCTCTTCATCAAACTCCTGCTCCCATCGCACTTTTGCACCTGTTCTATTTTTATTCTGTCATTTAACTAGATTTAGCACTCACTTTAGCACAGGTCAAGGTTTCTTCCGAACGTGTTTCACTTGTAAGTAAGCGTGGGATTAAAGCATCTAATTGACTAAATGTAAATGTCTTTTAGAGCTGAGATGTTGTAATGCTCGACATTACTAACTATAACAGAATCAGGAGTTCAGTATTTACTTGTCACCTCCTGTTTAAGTGCAATTTTCTCCACAATGTAAATATCATTTCTCTCTGGAGGCTTCAAAAATCTGACCTGAGATCAACCAGGCCAAAACATTTGAAGGGATGTGAATGTTTCCCTGCAGTGTGTGTGTGCGTGTGTGTGTTTGTGTGTCTCAATGCTGCAGCAGCAGGTGAGAAGCCCACATGTACGTAGCCTAAATAAAGTGCTTCAGCAGCACTGTTTCGCTGCAGTGTCCCACTTTTTTACTGCGTACTTTGACTGATGCTCTACAGCAAAAAAAAAAAAAAAAAAAAACAAGGAATAACGAATCCATCTGCAAACATTCACTGATTTGGAAGTTCCAGATTGAAACAAAGACACTTCATAATGTCTTGGATGTTAAAATCTTGAAATAAAAGCACAGAAAGCAAGAACAACCAAGACAACTGGCAATATAAAAGCAATGTGTTCCTGACCTTGACCAGAAATGATGTTCCAGGATAGCGTTTGTGATCTTAGGCTGATGTGACACAATTCTGCATTTAGTTAACTTGAAAACATGCACAAGTGTGAAAACCTGTTTTCAGTCTTCAGGTGAGAATGTAAAAACTGTTTTCCAAAGATGTCATTGTTAACATTTTCTTCGACAGAAGAAGCAACCTAAAGAAAGTTGAGGATTTTTTTTTTTTTTTTGGTGGTCCTGATTAAAGAGTTAGCGTTGCTTCTGCTCCCTCCGTCCTTTCAGCTCCGTTAACTTTAGAGTTTCACAGTCTTTCGAAAAGGACAAGGAGACCTACTTTACAAAGCAGTCACAAGACACCCAACACACACAAACACACACACACACTGAAGCAGAAAGGTTTGAAGGCGCTCAGTGGCTTGTGCTTCATTTTAATTAATCATCTGTAGTTAAGGTTAATTAACAGCTTTGACACTTTCATTAAATGGACAGTTAATTAAAACAATCCCAGTTAATTCAGCAGTTACACAATCAAATCATTAGAGATAAGTTCGAGTCATTTTTCACAATTTCCTGAGGTCTTACTGAAATATCTGACAGAATGTTACAGAAATTACAGCAGCTGCCTTTGCACATCGTCATAGCAAATGGTTTTAAAGGACAGTGTCGGATACCCCACCCATCTCGTCGGCAGGGGCGTACCTTAGGAAAATTTGGTTTAAAATTACGCTTGATAACTCTTTAAGTGTATCATCAACACAAAAGAGAACATATGGTTCATGCCTGCATCTTTTGACATCTTGGTATAAATTTTTGTCAACTTTTTCCGTTTTCAGTTCGTGATCATTTTGACTCCATTACAGCTCCTGCCTTAAAATCTTTTTTCACTCTTAACTGTTTATTATGTTTTCTATATACATTTACTACACTTTAAACTTAGATCAATGTAAACATTGTAGTAAAATCTTTAATAAGCTGTTTAAGAGCTAAAAGTGATTTTGGACATGTACATTTTTGCCACAAAGGTGTCCAGAGGAAGCACTTTGTACTACATTAAAAAAAAAAAAAAAAAAAAAAAAAACTAAGAAAATCAAATCAATATTTTTTCTCATC
>JAOWBL010000014.1:13893628-13941770 GCA_028564865.1 Zenarchopterus dispar | reverse complement strand
CATTTATATACCGAGTGCCAGATGAGATTAGATTTGTGGAAAGTCCAAAGTGAATTAAAAAAAAAAAAAAAAAAAAAAAAAAAACTAAGACAATCAAATCAATATTGTTGCTCATCACTGATATATCCAAGCTTTTAAATCACCAACAAAGGATAATTTCATTACCATTTATTATATGGGAAAAAAATCTGTTGGAGTTTTTTGTCACAAATAATGCAATAATTTCAAATACTTAAACTGTGATTTAAGGGGTTAAAACCATGAAAATAACTGAATGTTTAGTACTTTCAAGTAAGAAGTTGTTAAAGAGGTTTATGAAAAAAAAGACAGATGATGATTTTATAGTAGTTTTTATGAGTGTGTACATTTTTGCCACACAGGTGTTGAGGGTTGTAAATTTGAGGATTAACCTGAGAGCTCTCATCAAACTGACAGAAAATATTTAGTTTTATCCTCAAATATTCACGGTTTCTTTGTTTGCAGTAAAGATCGTAGGTATTAATATTAAGTATCAATATCCTGATAGGTAATGATGCAATCATTACCTATCAGGATAGGTATTGATTTTTAAAATCTTTTAAAAATTATTTTCTGGAAAACGTACAACCATGTATTTAATGATTTTATTCCACAGGTTCTCAAGAAACTATAAACATCAAAGGCATTTGAGAAGCTTTTGTTCTCTTAGTTTATCAATACTTCATAAGATTATGAAAGCTCATTCATAGTGGAAATTTTAATATAATATTTGCATTGCTCCAGTCTAAAGGGGTTTTAAAGTTTGGTCTCTGACATGGATCGGTACTGACCAACTGTGACCAAACTGCCACTTTCTATAAGTTTTTCTTGGTGTATCATCTATTTCATCCTCCGTTTCCATCTTAGCTCATCTTTTTCATCTTCCTCTGTCACACCAACAAATATCCTCTTTCACCACATCCAGAAAGCTTCAGTTTGGTCATTTTGTCCTTCTCCTGCCTGGCAGCTCCATCTCCAGGATCCCAACATCAATGTATTCACTAACCTCCTCCTCATGCCTCCTCCTTTTCTCTTGTTGTTACTCTTCTGTCCCAGATAAGCCCAGGGCCTCTCCTCCACCCTGCCTGCACTTTCTCCTCCACCCCACTCGCACGCTCTCCTCCACCTCCTAAAACCAGCTCTATGAATATAGCTGGAATCCATGAAGTACTTCCTCTCCCTGCGGTACTTTGAAAATCAGTCGTGTCAGACATTTGATTAATAACTGAGGAAAATCGTGTCATCTTAGCAGAAGCATGTTTTAGTATACTGAATATACTGTTTGTGTTTCTGAGACATACAGCTCCAGAGTTAAACTTTCACACTGGTTCATTTAATGTACTTGTAGTATTTGTATCAGACTGAGAACTGTCGTGCAGCTTGTTAGAGTAAGTTGTTTCAGAAATGTTATCTTCTTGACTGGAAACATTGCAGCTTCAGGGATCTTTTTACCTAAGTTCTTATGCTTGCGCATATTTTCATGTGTAGCGGCTGCAGTTGTTCTATTTGCATCTCTACAGAAACAAAAAGTATCCTTGTCATCCATGAAAACCAGGAAATGCTGTGGCTGCAGCAGGCAAATCAGCTGACCTCGCTCTATGTGTGTGCGTGTGTATGTGTGTGTTTGTCTGAGGGAACGAGACACTTCAGAGAAAAATAACCAGCAGCAGACTCATAATCCTCTGGATATTTGTTTTAAACCTGTAAACTGGGTAGAGGATGGGTAATTGAAATATAAAAATTTAACTGGTATGTGTGCAAAGAAGTAAGTTTATGGGTGATCTATTCAAAGTGTGTCACTATGAAAAGACAGAAAGATGAGCTTACATTTCAAGCCCAAACTTCCTCTTTACTGTCAAAAACATCCATAAAACAGCATAAAGCATCAGGCGGATGGTGTTATTGTAGCCTCATACTTCCAAGGCTGCAGCAACGAGTCACGTTTCCAACCTCAAAGTTGAATAAAACGAGTCCTGATCTGAACGCCTGCAGCTCAACAGCGCCCCCTGCAGGACACACCAGAACACTGTGGCCCTAGTAGCAGTAACCACAACAAAACTTGTATCCTCTACACTCATTACTACCATGGTAGCACCATGCACAATTACTCAGGGTATTCACAAAAAAGTTCAAAATGAATGAGTCTCAATGGAGCCAGACCTCGAGACACTTTCAAATTTTTAATCAAATGTTTTACTCCTGGATGTCAAAGAAAAAAAAAAAAAACATTTGGTTCAGGTTTGAAATTTCTTTTCTTCTTCTCACCCTCTCTCTCTGGTTTCACACAAGGAAAAATTCACTTTTAAATGCATACGACTCACTTTCAGTTTGTGAGTTGAGTTAGTCTGTAAACAAATTCAGATCAGGGTATCTTTAACTTCACCTCTTATATTAAAAACTAATGTACAATAAGTTAATCCTCACAAGATTTTCCATCATGGTGAGCCTTCAGATAAATCTTTAAAAGCTGAGTACCATTGAAGACGGAGATCTTGTCGTAAATATCAGCTTTCAAATACTCGCCTTTACAGTCAGTATTTGTCCCAACACTCCTGGGAAATTAATAGATGGACATGATTACATTCTAATTTCAGTTCAGGTATAAAACTAATCCTGTGGTTGCCAAAACTAAAATAAAAATTAAAAAATGGGAGTAACTAACTGTTTTTGCCACCTAGCCTTGCTGACTCACATTTATTGAGGACTGTCTTGCAAACACTCTCTTGGTGAACTGCAGATTCGTTCTTGGGATTAACAGGAGGCACTGGCACTGTTTAAAGATGGACACTCTCCCTACTGTTACAAAGCACCACCATCCTGACACCACCGGCTGCACGCAGCAGCGTACGTGGACTTTAATATTCCCCAGTAGATTTTATGATCGTGTCTCACAATTAATTGAGAATCCTGATCCTAAATTATAGAGACGGTGAATGTAGTGACCTCTGCTGACAACAAACAGCATCCACGTTTCACAAGGGTGAAGTTCAGCTGATAGTTTGAACCAAAACACCTTGATAGCAGACACAAGAAAAAACACAACTAGAACTTTGTCTGGACCTAAAAAGGTGTCCCTCAGTGAGGTGTTCAAGTTTACACGGTTCTGTGACATCACAGACCCAGAGCGGATAAATCCAGTTCTTTACCTTTAAATGTGTCAAACAGATTGTTTCTATCCTGAGTGTCATTATGGAAAAGGTGTTAAAAGTTCAACCTGCAGAACTTGAGATACTGTAATATATGGATCTTTGTAAGAGCATGAATGTTTTTTGTCTGAATAACAGATTAATATTTCAATAAGAATTAAAGGAAGCATATTCTGTCCCTTTATTTTCAAGTGGACCCGGTTTCCTGAGGTCATACTGACACTGTACAGAAGCTCTGCTTTCAGTCGTGTGTTTACTCATCTCATAGCAGTCAATTTTAGGAGGTACTGTCGATTAAGCGCCTCCTATGTTTTTTATGGGGTGTGTCTCCTTATAAAATCAATGATACAGCTTTGTGCTGCCCACTCTGAAGGTACACTGAACACATTATGATCTGAAGCTGTGGGTGGAGATTTACGTCAAACTTCGGACTCTACTTCCAAATCTCACCATAAGGGGGCATTACTGATCCATTCTCAGCCTGTTCTTGCTTAAAGAAGGCAAAGTTAAAGATAAAGTGCAATATTTAATACAAGTCTTCCAAGCTTTGTTTTTGTGCCTAAAAACTGCTGATCCTGTTTTGACTTCCAACAGCTTAAGTCAGGCTTTGTGTAATGCTAAAGACAAATTCTGGCTTTTGACATTCATTAAGAGAAAAGACCTCTTGTTCACCAGAACTCTCTATTCACAGTTTATTTCAGGAGAAATTTCTCAGCTGTAGCTTTGTGCATGTGTGTTTTTTGCTGAAGGAGAAGATGAAGAAACCATGTGAAGAGCTCATGGCTCCATCGTCAAAATCCAGGTGAAGCTCCTACCTTTCCCTGAGCTGAAGAAGCAGTCCATCTCCACGCTGGATCGTGAGTGTGACACGCAGAGAGCCGAGCTTGGTACCAGTCCTTCCTGTGGGGGACTGCGGTCGGTGGTCCGGACCAGACACCAGCCGGGCCGCTCACTGGGCCGCTCCAGCAGCTCCACTGTCTGACCTGGAGGGAATATGAGACGGAAGGTCAAGTTCATGAAAAACACAAGGAAAAAGGACTGAAGCTGAAGCTTGTGCTCGAGCAGAATGGAGGCTGGTCTCACCTGTGCTGACGGACATTTCTGTGCTGCATCCTGCCGTGAAGTCCTGGAGGACGACCGTCAGCTCACAACCACCAGAGAGCTGCCAACAGAAAGACGTTTCATATGTCACCTCTGTTAAAACACACGACTTGAAAAAACAAAAAAACAAAAAAAAACAAAAAACATCCCATCTGTGGTGGGTGTATGCAAAACATACAACCTTGATCATACAAAAGTATTTTATCTATAGTTTAGCATCTGCAAATGGGCCATAAATCCAGCTACTGGCAGAGAACCAGATCTCCAGAACCAATCCTGAGTTTACACCACAAACACTAAAGGGCTCACATGCACAAATGTGCCTGCGAAGATCAGAAGATGCTGTGGGGTTGAACTCCCACCACACAGTTGACTGAGTCAACATGCTGGATGTTAACGAAGACTGGAGGAACAGGATGGACAGGTCACATGCACACAAGCAGACTCCTATTAGATCTTTACATGTTGAATAGAAAATATACTCACATTTTACAGAGAAAACAAATACAAGTCCTACTTTCAAGAAGATTCAGCATTTTGTCACATGACAATTTTACAATCATAAAAATTAGAGAGAAAAAAAACACAGCCTCCAGCTTTGTAAGCAAGAATGGCAATTGCAAACAGAATAAATAAAATACACTGCAAGTAGTCTAAAATCCATAGTATTTTGTATTATTTTCCCCATTTGCATTGGACTAAAATGATCTGGCGACCTGCGGTCATTTGTAATAATTACAGAGGACAGCTGTGGTTTTAATCCAACGTGAATGCTGCATGTCTGTGATTCGTTTAGTAAAATTTCAACTGCAAAATTACCCACCCTATTTCAGCAAACACCCAAGTCATGAGATGATCCAAATCTAGCCCAAATGCATGTCCGTACTTCTAATATGTGTGCGTGTGGGACTCTTCATGTCACTGTTTTTGCCTCTTACCCAGCGTAATTATGGCAGATGTGTAACATGGTGTGATTATTATATTACGACTTTAGCTTTTATCTACTACATGTAACATAATATTCTGGCAGTTTTGGCAGATAAACAAAAAAAAAATTAAGCATCTAGAAACTTATGAAACAAGTCCAGATGAACACAAGAGCCACGACAAAATGACGGCAGACGTGGCTGCATCACGCAGAAGAAACCTTTATCTTAAATCGAGCTCAAAGTCTAGATAGTGTTACCATGGCGACTTAAGCACAGGGCAATACTCTATTAAAACATATTCAAAATGTGAGTTGTTGTCATAAGATGCTTTAAATTTAATATTCAAAGTTAATATTAAATAAAAGATTTAATAAAACCGAAGGAATCAGCATCTATAATTTATAATAAAAACAGACTTCACTTATCCAGTGTGAAAAGGCCTGAACTAAACGCAGATCTTTTAGAATTGCTGCAGGTCCACAGGTCATTTTAGTCCAGTGTCAATAGTACATTTGTTCTTCAATCAATATCTTTTCCAGGGATGTCCATATCTTTATCAACAAAACAGCAAAAACCTCACTTTGCAGTCATTAGAAAAGAAATAGTTGAAGGAAAACTTCTGGACTGGCCTGCCTGCAGTCCTGATCCACCTCCAAACAGAGGATGTGTGGTTAACTTAAGTTAAGAAAGTGTTTGTTTAATCTCTAAACATATACTGACCTTGAAATGTCACTTCTCACTCAAGATAAAAATAGTGTCATACACCCAAATATACCCACAAACAGGTTTACGGCTGAGCCAATGCGTTAATGATCAATACCTTGGATCACTGTTAATATGGAGGGTGGAGCGGTGGGACACTTTAATCACTCATGAAGTACAACTGAACTCTGATCATTTAACAATGATCAAACTAAACTGTAAGTGTTAATATTTGGCAGAGTGATAGGAAGAATCAAACTCAACAGTCTCAGACTTCCTTACTAAAGAGCTTCACAAAGCTGATATATGTTGAACTTTTACCACATCAAACCAGGAAAAAAAAAGTGTGAAAACAAAACTGTGAAACAGTCACGTTTCAACAATCTGAACTACTGCAGTCACACAAACACACAACTAGAGTAGAGCTTCAGAGGAAGCTGATGGATCATTTAACATCATAAACAGGTGAAGTGAAATCATGTTTTCTTCCTACTGCAAGTGTTATAAAAGCTTTCATGGAAAAAAAAAGTTCTAAACAAAGCTGCGTGTCAAAGAGTGAATATGATGAGGGTCATTATTGATCATCATTTAATATCTGAGATCAAAACACACTAAGTACCTCTGTCACAAGAGGAAGATGAGAGAGAAAGGTCAACAGAAAAAGAAAAACGCACGTCCTGAACCAAAGTGACTTAAGTGTGCGTGCTGCAGAGATGCAGTCTGATGAAGTCAGATGTAATAGTTACCAGGGTCATAAACAGCAAACGTCATCTTCAGAGCTCAAACACACTTCTACCTGCGTCGTCTTTGTTTTGGAAAATGTCACCAAGTGCACGTTAACATGTGTGTTCAGTACTTGTGAGCCAGGCTAAAGGTCTCCTAGCAACAAAGACCATGGTTTCTATGAAGATGCAGGTGACGTTATACCTGACAGATGGCCACACACACGCACACACACACACAGTCAAGTGTTTTCACTTCTTCTGGCTGATTAGAGTTGAGGTCAACTCGAAGAGAAAGAGTTTAACGAGTGAATCTGCTCCGCTGTGCTGCTGGTCACGTAGAGGCGATGTGTTGGGGGACTTGGCGTGCTGCAGCCTTTAAATTCACTCCAATCACAGCTTTCTCACATCAGCAGAAATGTGACAGCGTTTCACCGAGAACAGTTGATGAGCAGCGATAAAAAGAAGTTGCAAGACTGAAAGATGTCAATAAAAAGAATTCAAGACTTTCTAAATACATAAAACAAGTCAAATTTTGAAAGTAAGAAAAAAAATAATGTAACATTTCTATTTGATGGCAAGATCACATCTCAAAAGATGGAATAAATGACTATAATTGACCACCATGTGTCTTCTTCTAAAGGACCAAAAACATCTGGGAAGTGAGGAGGCCAGCTGGTGCAGTTTTGAGAGAGTAATGATGTCCCATCCATGTCCGATTAAAGATGGCAGCTACTTAGTCTTCTTTATTGTAGTTTTTATTTCAGGACATGCCAAATGGTTTGAAGTGGTGAAAGTTCTGGACTACAGGCAGGCCTGTTCAGCAGCTGGACACTTCTGCTATGATGGATGGACTTTAGCTAAACAATGCAACACAGACATCTGGATGGGAGCATATTTTGCTTTAAAACCTGTATATAACTTTCACTATAAATATTTTCTGGAGGTGAAAACTGTCCATTCTAAATTTGATCATGTGACTAATCTGACAATGAACCCAACCAGGTTGCAAGATATTTCTCCAGCTGTTTACCCACTTTTTGTTACTAATGCCTGAAATTTAAAAAAAAAATGTTTTATTGCAATCAAATTCAAAATAAGGCAAGAGGTAAAAAAAATAAAATAAAATAAAAGGTTTAAAAAAAAGGGTAAATTATGAGTTTAAGAAATTTGCAAATATTGAGTTTTTAAATTTCCATTTTACACAATGTCTCAGCTTTTTTTGGAATTGATGTTACAGCACACACGTTGACAATAAACCAGAGTGAATTGGCTAGTAAAAAGTTCTAACATTCATCAAACAAGCTGGCGAGAGGATCGACGTGACATCATCGACCCAGAATGGGAAATGCAGCTCAAAATACAGAAGAGCAGCATTTTGAAATAAACTATTTTCAGAGCATCTAAAGTGATGTCCCACATGATAACTCTGACATCACATAACCCTTTCAATTTTTTTGGATATGGAAATTTGTCATTTGGTGACTTGTTTAGATTTGCAGGAATCTGTGATGTCACAAACTCAAATCAGAGTAGAATTATGCAGCCTCACATGTTTACTGTCAAAATTCTAGTATCATCCTGCACTTGCAGCAAGAAAGAAGCCTGAAGCCGTAACTCTGATTTCAACTCCACCCCTAAAACCCGCTGCCATGAACAGCTATAGAGATGTGACTGATAATGGATCTTTTTTGTGCCTTATTTCTGTGGTTTTCTCTGAAGCAGGTCACAGATATTGATGTGTATTAAGGTCTCAGTTCAATCAGAACTATTTAATGCTTACAAGTGGACCCAACTGTGCTCTGGCACACAACACAATGACCATCTTGACCGGCCTGCACAGAGCTCTGACCCCCGACCCCACTGAGAACCTTTGAGATGAACTGGAAAGGAAATCAGCCAGGCCTTCTGCTCCTAAAGGAACATCTGACCTCATAAATGCTCTACACAATTAATTCACACAGAAAAGCAACAAAAGCTTGTGGAACCCCTCCAAAAAGAGCAGAAGCTGTTATATAACTACAGAAAGGAGAACAAACCAGTATTAAAGTTTATGTATTTCAATATGACATTCCAGTCCCTGATGGTGTTTTGTTCATAAAAAATGTGTTCATTATGTAAATAAAGCAAAGCAGTTTTAAATGTGTTTAAAGACAAAAAAAAGTCTTTAGAAGCATGAAAAAAACAGAACTCTGTAGCTACAAAATATGCATGCATGATGTAAACAGTTGGCCTTAACTAAAAGAAAAGTAATTGCCAATTATACCAGTTGTTCTCATGTTTACCAAATGTGGCTTTTCCTGCACATTAGATGGAAGCTTTGTAGCAGCAGCAGCAGCAGCACTGCGACCAAACTTCAAATCCAACCATCTTGTTGTGTTTGATTGTGTTTTTGAGGGCTTGTCTTGTGTTTTTCTTCTGTCATATGACCGTCGTCCGTACAGTGGAAACACACGTGCACCAGCAGGCTTGTGATGATCAGATGTTTGAACAGTGAAACAAGTGTAACTTGTTGACATCTTGAGCGACATTCAGAGCAGATGTGAGGATGTGCCAAGTCTTTTCCGTCCCGCAACGTTATCAGCTGGTGCATGTTTGGACCCAGCCGGGGTCCAAACCAAAAGGACAGCGGGGTGACGTTTGGGAGACTGGAGAAAACAGAGCTCCATGTTTGGGATTCCCAGAGCTCTGGGCTCCACATGGTTAAAACAGAGTGGGTACCTCTGTGGTCGGGCCCATTTGTGAGTCGACCACAGAAAAACCCAACAAGGGCCCAAAAATACAGCATTGTTGTGGCATTCTTAATGAGCTAACCGACACGAAACCTGTGTGGGTTGTTTATGGGAAGGCCCCACTGTGGGCTGTCCAGAGAAAACTCAAGTGCAAAGTGGGCAAACCCACATGAGGCCCGCATGGGTGTTCTGTAGGAGTGTGTGGGTTGCTCCGCCCACACAACGCATTCCTCTGCAAATTTGTGAACCTCACCATTCATGCTGGGAGTTTTCATTTAAACAAGACACAAATTAAAAGAAAATTAACTTTCAACAGACTAAATCTGAGTGTTTGAATGCAGAAAGTCACAAAGAACAATTGTAGAAATCAGGAAGCAGTTCTGTGCTGGTGGAAATGAGACAGATCGACTTAAAATCTTGATTCAGTTGTTCCACCTGAGAACTTTTCAATCGATACAGCCAATTTCAATCCACCAATAGAAATATTAGCTAACTAAAAATCTATTAATTACTGTTAGAAATGCATCAATTGCAATTTTGACCAATTTATGATTTTCTTTTAAGCTCTGTTCTGCAGACTCCAATTTTCTTTCCGACAACTATAAATCAAGTGTGCACAATAAACAAGAGGCTGCAGTATGAGTGTCTACTAACTTTATTTTTATCTTGTGTTAACTCTACATCGCTGGCCATTCTCAGCAGGGTGATGCTGATTTAGCTTGTGGATAGGATTTATTTATTTATTTTGTTCTAAACATTTTGTCTCCTAGTCCTTCACAAGTTATTTTTACTTTAAAGACTGAACAAACTGGGATCTTCTGTACTCAATGGAAAAATTTTAAGAGCCAAAACATGATTCCTGGTGGGGGAGAAAAAAAAATCTGTTATCCTGTGACACTTCTGGATGTCCCCAGGAATAAAAAACAAAACAAACAAAAAAAAAAAAAAAAAAAAAAAAACCCACAATTTAAAAACAAACAAATAAAAAAACTAAGTCATTGACATTTAAAAATCAGAACCACTTGGCCTAAAATTTACTCCTACAACTAGCTGATCAATGAATGCATCACTGGTTGTTATGGTTACACAATTTGACTGAAAGACTGAAATAAATCCATATATACCCATCAACAATGACATTGACATTTCTACCGTCATATGACCTCTTTCTCACACACACACACACATTTGTGAAAATGTTTGAGTGTTCCAGCAGCTTCCAGGGAGTGTGAGAAATACAAACAAACTGAGCAGCATATTGACCGCACACACACACATACGAGTAAAGATTTATTATTATGGACCACTAAAGTCGTCTGTGAGTCCATTCTGACGTTTTTAAACTCGCTGGGGCACCTGAACACAACAGCTTCCACACTCAAGACAGAAAATCTGATTGATTTGATTTTCAGCAAGACTTTCATTCAAACTAAAGCTCAGCTATAGATAATCAAAGAGCATGAAGATGTTACTTTTACATTTATATAATCTTGAGACACTTAATTGAGCTTTGTAACACTTTTCTCAGATAATCACAAATGTTACAGCTACAAAAATAAACACTAGCTGTGTAAAAGCTTGAGAGAAATGACAAATTCAGCTAGGGCTGTGCAATGAATTCATTTTTTATCTTGATTTAACTTTTTCTTACCCTCATAAGAATAATATAACTAGGAGGAAACAGTTTTCAACATATTCATCATTATTGTACTCACATTGGTGTTTCTGACTAAAACATGAAATAGGGATTATTTGAGGAGCTGAAGTCTGAAATTTTATTTATTCCACAAATTTTCTGTTGAAATGTTATCGTCTTCATCTTAAAGTTGATTAATATAGCATGCTTCAAAAGTGAGTGGACAGTTGTTTTAAATATTGTGATTTCAAAGTGTGTTAGGTTTTTTTTCCCTCTGCTCTCATAATAGAGTAACACTGTATTCGACAATGTGGTTCTGTCAACAACGCCAACATTGGGGGTAGATGAGCTGCTAAAATCATCTATTTGAAACCAGAAACATTTCTGTAGCATAAACAGGGCCTTTTGTATAACACATGAATTTTAAAGCTGATAATTCAACAGTTTGTACACACCGTAAAGTAAAAATAACTTGTGGAGTGAAATAGGTACAAAATGTTTAGAAGGAAAAGAGAAACCATCACTTAACTCTAAATCATCCTGTTGAGAATGTCCAATATTGTAAAACTCAGACTCTGCCGAGAAACCTGTGCAACAAGTCTCAAGAGTCATTTAAAAATAAATAAATAAATAAAAAGGAAAAAAAATGTGCCTCTGCTTCAGGGAAGCTCGTCTGCTTGTGTATATATGTTTACATCCAGCAGTACATCCAACTGGTGCCTGTGTGAGAATCAGGACAGAGCCAAGTGCTCGCAGCATTTCATCACTTCCCATGTGTTTGCAGAGACTGCAGCAACAGCAATTATGCAAAAGACCCAAGGTCCTCATTACCCGACTGCGTGATCACAGGTTAGTGTTGGCGCTGCTGTTGCACCAAAACTTGATGTGAGCAGAACCACATCACTGGAACCAGTTTAACCAGTTCAGCATTAGTGCTAAAGCAAGCTTGCAGCTCAGTCTCATCAGAACATGTTTCAAAGGAATATTTTTCAACAAATGTCATAATCCATAATTGGAAACTTGAAGATGGTAATGCATCCAGGACTGGAATTCAAAATCTTCATCAGCCCCCAAAATGTGTTTTTTTCCCTTTCAGTCAGTAAATGCATCTTTACACATTCATTCCAAGAAGTTCGTATTCAATGTGAAGGTTTTTCCATTATAAGTGCAAGATATCCAGAAATTTAAAAAAAAAAAAAAAATACAGCAAAAATGCTTGTGGAGGAGCAACAACTAAAAACATTTAGGAAAATAAACTGAACTTGCATTTAAAACATCATCAACTGGCTGAGCATGCCTAATGACAGGACTAACAGAACAAAAAGCTAAAAATAAAATGGCCTGCAGCCTCTGCTTAATGTAACTGCTTAACTATCTTCAACCTCATTCACACAGCCAGTTTGTTCCTCAGCTGTTGTGCCTTGGGAGGGCGTAACGCAAGAGTAAGAGGGGGTAAAGAGATGGGTAACAGAGTGGGGTAAGAGTGGCATAGCAAAGGTGGAACAGAATTGTAGCAGAGGGGCAACAGGAGCTAACAGAGGCTTAAAATGAGCTACAGAGGCATAGCAGACCTAACAGAGGTGTAACAGGCAAAACAGCGGGTAGCAGGAGCGGATAAGAGGGGTAACTGAGGCGTACCAGAGTGGTAACAAAGGACAACAACAGAGGCATAGCAAAGGGTAGCAGAGGGGTTACAGGAGCATAACAAAGAGGTAATAGGGTGAAATGAGTACTGGGTCAAATGCAGTCAAGAAAGGCATAACAGTGGTATTATGTGCAGCAGATGAAATCAATCAGCACATTGCAGGGATGATGACTAGACTAGTTGTTAGAACACTTGGCTAACATGCCTGTGAAGATGACTTATGAAAATGATTCATCTATATAGGGAGTAGGGGCGATTCAGAACACAGCCAGTCAGTATGTTTACATGCAGTTTAGTGAAGCTTCAGTTATGACATGAAATCTTTTCATCCAGATACTCATGTGCACGAGGGAAAATCGGTTTACTGAACCAAGTTTGTCAGACTCCACCTTGATGCACAACGATACGTCTACTTTCAGCTTGTTTCTAGCTCAGCAAGCAACAGACAACAGCTGCAATGACAAACACATGTATAGCTCTGTATATATTTGTAAGAACTGGATGTTTTAGTCTTTTCTTCTTTTCCATATCGGATGTAACTTCCAGGTCAAATCCTGGGATGGAATGTGCAGAACACCTAGGCCTGTTTCAGTCCAGTTGAATGTTTTAACACACCAACTTCACTTGCACTCACATCATCTGGTTATACAAGTCCAACTATGAAAGTTCTATGTAAAGATCAGTTTCAGTGGGACTATGATCTTTACATATAAGACTGTAGTTTTTAGTTGGACTAAAGCCTTTTTTTCTTAATGTCATGTAAACATACTTGAGAGAAACAAAGTTGTACAATTGTTAAAGGTTTAGCTTAAAACTGCAACCATCTATGCTGCAGACTATAGTTTCTCTTCACATTCTTACAAGCCTGTATATAACATGAACATCCACAGCATTTCATAAACATCCACTGCATTTCATAAACTTTACAAGGGTATTTTAGTTTTTTTTAAAATGTTACATAACCTGTACAGTTTGTTCTAGTCTTTTTAGTATGTTGTGTCTTAAGGTTGATGTAACACTGGAATTTCCCATCATGTGATCAATAAAGTTCATCTATCCAGCAATTAGTGTTGGAAAATTGAAGAAATGTCATAGTTTAGAGACATCTGATCCAAAAATGACAGCACAAACATGAAATGGCTCCCAATTCAAACTACTCACCTGGTCCCCTTTTACAGAAAATGAGGGTAAAAAGAGAAGAGCTGTATGAGGTGAGTGCTGTAGCAGCACTATACACACACGCACACACACACAAACACACACAATCTGCAGCTTAGAGGTCAAAGATTTTTTTTTCTTTACCAGGCAACTGATGTTGTTAATCCACTGTAAAAAAAAAAAAAAGTGAAATTTGGAATATTTTACAAGCTATAAAGCACAAGACTGAAATGTGTGATATTGTCTGTAGTCTGAATAAAACTGGCTTAACGTCACATTGAGTTTGTCCCGTCTCTATGTGGCAGCTAATGGCCTGTTTCCTGTCTGTCTGCAGGCTGTACACACACACACACACACACACACACACACACACACACACACACACACACACACACACACCCTGTTTAACCATTAACCTCCCTCACTGAACACATTCCCTCCTCAAGGAACTTTACTGCACCAAAACATGACATTCAACATCAGGAAAAAAAAAAAAAAAAAAAAAAACCTCTCACCAAAACCTCATACATAAGACTTTTTTAATTTGATTGATGCTGACATTTCAGCATCAGCAGAAGCTCAGACAAGGTTCGGGTAAAAACAGAAACTGAAATGTGTCCTACTTTGTGATAATAGAAACACTTCTTTCAGAATTAGAAGTAAACGTCTCGACTTTTTCCCTTTCAGACGCCAACAGCTCAGGTGTCATATTTCTACCAGCATAATTGCAAAAAAAAAAAAAAAAAGCAGGTAGAAAATAAGAGATAAGCAGCATTGTGCAAAGTCACACTCCTGCGTGCTAATTGAAAGTGATCACTTTCTCCCACAGCTCACCGACTCCAGTTTACACTCGAGTGTTTGAGTCCAGCACGAAAGCAGACGATGACAGACGAGCAGATATTTGTACTCACTCTGCTGCTCTCCTTGAACAGTTTGAAGCTCATCCACTTCGGCATGTCGGCCTCTCCTTGTCCGTCTCCCTCTCTGCCACCCGTTCAGTCTTTGACAACTCCCTCGTTAGTGTCTCCACCACAAAAACTCACTCTGAGCACTCTGCCTCTCACTCCGTCTGAACAAACAATCATTGCTTTGTGTGTGTGCGTGTGTGTGTGTGTGTGTGTGTGTGTGTGTATATGTGTGTGCGCTCATATTTCTCTCCCTGGAAGCTACTGAGGCATTAAAACACTTTCAACAGCCAGCACTAGTAGACTGTCTGTGTGTCATATGATAAGCAGATGGTTACTGTACGTCTTCAGTCTGAATTGAATGCATTTGATTCATGAGAACACACACAAACACACGCACACACACAAGCTGCTGCAGCACCAAACTTCCTTTTCAACTCGATATGACTCAAGTCAATACAGGGTTGCCACAACCTTCTTTAAATATTTTTGTCATCTCATCCTGCAGGAGTTTTAGTTTGAGATGGTTTAAAAGGAAAAAAATGGGCCCAGAGGTGAAGAAGTCAGTAATAAAGATTTGTTGATAAATGGAGACTGCTGTCAGCTGAAGAAGATCAAAAAGAGAGCGCTTGTTCCCTTTGACCAAGGGTAGATGCTGCCATTAAATGCATCAGTTTAGAGTAACAAGATATAGATTTTTTTTCCTCCCTCTCAGTCAGTATGCAGCACTGCAAGGCAGGACTTTGTTGTGGAAGTTTGTTTTTTTCCTCCCTTTTTACGACTACAAATACCCCAAGATGTGGGATAAAAACAACTCATGGAGGAATAACCACCAAAACATTTGAGACATGTCCAAAGTTGAAAAGGTAACAAAAGGCTAAAAATAAAGCTGTAAAACCTGCAGTCTATCTTTCAGCTTAATCAGCTAAAATGAAAATTAGAAGGTCCAAGATTTTAAGAAAATCAGAAACTGCATCAACCAGTATTCTTTTTTATGTATTTTTACTGCTTTCAGACACAAAACCCATGTATTTACCAGACTGCTACATAACAGTCAAGACATGTGGCCAGTAAGAAAAAGCACCCTTCAGACCTATTTGCACCTCAACCCTCTTCCTCATTCTGAAGCCAACTGGCTGCTCACATCACCTGTCTTTTCACTTTTCATTTCATATCTCTACTGTTTGCAGAAATGCCTGATGTGCTGATTCGCTGTTGCAGCATATGGACCTGCACATATCAAAACACATCCAGCTCTGTCATTCATCGCAAATATGTGACTAACAACACTGATTTAATTTTTTTCAAAGTAAATTCAATGTATTAAAGCAACACAAAGGGCTGTATTCATGTCACAGTATCCGTTTCATTTCACAGATATTCAAGGTACATTTCATTGCTTTTAAGACGCGTCATCAGTTTCTTGTGGTGTTTTGCGTCCTAAGAGCAAAAACTGTCCAAAGTAAGTTGTGAATCACGTCCTAGTCTTCTATTTCAGTGGTGTATCTCTTTACATCACTATGTCACATTTCAACAATGAAACTGGGTTTCAGAGATAGTGACATTTCTTTTCTAGCTGAATAATTTCCTGTGACAAAATGATATAAATGTTTTAATTAAAATTGTTAAATTTGTTAAATTTTAAACAATTAGTATATGAGAAGCAATAAGTAATTCTGAACCAGTGTTCAACTTCCAAATAAAACAGAATTTAAGTTAAATTAAAGTGAAAATAATTAAACATGTAAATTCAGATGGCATATAAATTTAAAATGCAGTGTCTGAAATTGAACAAAGAAAATCTATATGTATATGTCAGTAACATGTTTAAAAGTAAACATATCAGTTTTATTTTTCCAATAACTGATCCATATATTTTCTCAACGCTGAAACTGATATTTCATCCCAATATTGGAGCAGTGGATCCTTAACTGAGCTTTGTGATAAATCACACTACTAATTTTCTGTTATTAAGGAACATTGCATCCAATCAGAACATGCAAAAAACTGATTCATTTCAGCACGTTTTAGGGGATTTTCATCCATCACATTACAGGGTTTCTAGGTCCAGAGAATGGCCACTTTTCTGTTCTGGACAGATTCAAACAGGCCACTTGGTGCTAAATATTTGCAGCTTCCAGCATCTGTTTAAAATGGATATGATTCATATGTATGAAAATCAGAGCTACTGAAGACTTGGAGAAAAATTAACAGAGACCTACTTTAAAGCTGCCACGTTCGTCTTAGCTCATCAACATCTGAGCTCAGACTTCATAGAGGGTTGTATAACAGACACTTTAAAAAAAAATCTACTAAAACTAAGACTTTATAAAGAACTTCATGTTTCAACATCTTCTGTGATCAGAAACATGATAAAAATCCTTTGTGACCATAAACATTCAGTGTTCATAACACATTTTGACCTTTATGTTTAACACTCAACACATCGTAATTTAGAACGTGCTTATGCTAACAGAATGCATTCTTCAGGCTCTTAAAATATGTACATTTCGTTCATGTCCACCAAATTTGTTTGGTATCGAGGATCATAGTTAAATTTCTTTACAAAATGTTCAACAAACAGATTTAATTCTCCTTCAGCAGCTCATACCAGTGAAGTTTTATAAGAGCTTATTCATTCTGCTCAGTTCACTTTATTTGCATAGTTCCAATCTATTTTTAAAAAACAGTATTCTGAGAGCTTTATTGTCAGGTCAAAAATGTATCTCTATGATAGACAAGTCTGGATATATGGACTGCTTTAATTCCTTTCAGGAAAAAAAGTATAAAAATGAGTCTAGCCACTGGTGAGTTTTATGGAGCATGAGTTCCAGAAAAACAATTTTTACTCCAACTGAAGGCGGAGGCTAAATAAGCATCTATAGAACCAGTAGCAGCAGAGGCATAAAGGGCTCCAAGTCAGCAGCCGCTGGAATGATGCTTTAAATAACAAAAACCCCAGGCTGAACCACAGCTGACTCATGAAGCCAAAACGCGTCACAGAAAAAAGGCAGATTCCACACATAAAGCAGGACCAGCACACTTATCAGGTTGCTGCAGAAGTCAACTCTCAAAGTGTCAGAGCTGAAGCAGCTGAACAACACAGCAAGACCTCATATGCAAATGACTAATTGTTGCTCTTCTGTGTAATAATGACCAGTTACAACTCCAGAATGATGCTTCTCCAGCGGCAGCCTGCTCCAGAAGCTCTTCTCATATTTATTTGTCTTTGCATCTTGATTTTCCCTCCTTCTACTGGTCGAGCTTGTTTTTCCTCTGTTAAAAACACTGTTTTTTTTCAAACACTAGTTTAAAAGCTTTGCTGCAATACAAGAATTCTGCCACTTAACATCTGGTATTATGAGTAATCCTAACAAAAGGAAAGAGTGTGTAGATGCAGACACAGATAACTGACCTTTTCAAAGACCAAGCAAAGCCCTATTTAAGACAACAAATGCAGACAAATTCGAAAGAAGACGTCAAGGATGTGGAGGAGTAAAAATGGCTAGAAAAAAGGAGGGAGTGTAAAACCATCTTCCCCTTGATCATCAAGAGGCATGTGAGATCATACGTTAATAAACTGATACATGAAAGCATGTCTATGGTAGCCATGGGGGAAGGGGGGCAGTGAGCCTGTGTGTTATCACTACTCTGGGTCACATGACACCACGACAACTTTTATATACATCGAAATTAAATGCTAAATGTGCAACAAATGGTATGCTGCACCATAAGATTTTTTTTAACAACTTGTGAAACAGGAGTTTCAAAGTTTAAGATGACAAAACTAACACGTTTATTCCTCCCCCACATGGTCAAAAGTGAATTTTCTGGTTTAAAATGTGCATGTATGAGAAAACACTGACATTTCTTTACTGATGGTTGAGTAACAAAAACAAAACAAACAAAAAAAAAAAGACATGGAATGAAATAATTTAAGAAAGGTTTAAAGAGAAGAGGTATCAGACATTTGCAGAACAAACCTCTTTTCCCATCATGCTTTGATGGATGTGTTCCTGCCAAGACCTGATGACAGGAGACGGGAGCAGAAAGTCCTTTTGTTGCCAACCAACAACAGCAGGAAGGCTTTTCAGAAGTAGGATTTCAACAAGATACCAAATTGATCCATTTTTAAAGTTAACTGTCCCAGCCAGCATGGAAAAGTTGCTCAGGGACTAGAAATGAAGATGTCCAAGCCCAGACAGAACTCATGGTTTAGTTTAAGTGTGGAGAGCTGGATGTGGCCCAAAGGTCGTGAGCTGGTTCAAACTTGGGTTCTGGCTGGGCTCTGAGGGTCAGATTTGGCCCAAATGTCAAAGATGACTTAGACTATGGCTAGTCTTGTTGGGGTGCGGTCAAAGCCAGAAAAAATAAATAAATTTCTGGTTAAAATTTGACTGAGTTCATGCTGAGCCCACACAGGAAGCTAAAATTGACTAAAGAAACCTGGAGCAACAGGCCATGTTTGGGCTGTTCTTTCCTAAGCTGGACATTGGGCAAATGTTTATTTTCTACAAAGACAAAAGGTTGAGGGATGTTAGTTACTAGGGACAAGCCTGAATTGATCATCAGTAAACTGGTGGGAAGACAAAAAAAGTAACAATGAGTTGACTTGAGGATTCACTTACATGTTTGAATATGAGGTTTTTGCCATGAGCTTTATGGAAGTTAAAAGATTAACCCATCTGCTGGAACTGTTTACAATGTACATCTCAAACGTGGGCAGAGATAGTTGCAAATGCCATTGCAGCATGCTGGCAGCAAAACATCTGTATAAAACCAGCAGAAACAGAAGCTTCCCACACTGAACACACCCTCCAAATCCAGACAGTGGAACATATGACTCTGCCAACGCAAGCTTGTTATTTCAGTTTATGTGAGATGGAAGGGAAAGTAACACAGACAAACGCTTTTTAACACAAGAAACTGACTGGAAATGTAAATGCTGTTACTGAAGGGTAGAGAGGCTGCGTTGTTGTTTTTTTTAAGGAGAAGTTCAGGAACAAACAGCAATTACAAAGTTCCTAAAACAGATGGTTTGGACACCAACAAAGACTCTCACCTTAACTTGAGAGCTGCTCCCATAAAACCAATCAGAGACTAAACTAGTCCAAAAGAAACAGACTAGTTTAACAGACAGACAGACAGAGAATTACTGCTCTCAAAGTTGTTCAAGGACTTGTTTCAAAAACAGCTTAAAAAACCCCTTTTGATTGTTGTTTTTGCACCATTTCTGTTCAAGAACAGACTCAAACACTCAGTAGTGAATCAATACATTTTAATAGTTCAACTCCATGGCAAGCTTCTCAGTCCATTCTGATAAGATGCTTCCAAAGATACGTTATGTCTTCACTCATAGCAGTTTCTTCATAGATTGAAACAGATCCAAAAAGGTGACTGGTCTCATATCTAAGAAATAAATCTAAGATAAGGCTATAAACAAGAGTTGTTGCAACATACCTATATTGATGGTAACTAAAGCTGAACAATGTCAGGACAGAATTCAGTATCACTGTCAAATGTTGTGATGATGACATGGCTTGCTAAAAACACTGTCTGTCTGAAAAAAAGAAAACTTTCACCACCTGAATTTAATGGAGGAAATAAGTCAGAACCTCCCATTGGATAATTACTGCATTGATGATTATTGATTGTATGATTCCACACAATCAAGGGGAAGGGAACTCAAGGGACTAAACAGCCGGGTAGTTTTAAGAAAACTACTTATCAACGAGGATAATCAGGAAAAAAAGGCTTCCATTTGCTATAAAGCATAAAGGTCATGTGGTCTGATCAGTCCAAATTTACCCAGAGCTCCAGAGTGATAGGCGAATTAGAATAAGAAGAGAGGTGGATGAAGTGATGCTCCCATCATGCTTAGCACCCACTGTGTAAGCCTGTGGGGGCTGAGCTATGATCTAAGGGTTGCTGCAGTTCGTCAGATCTAGGTTCAGCAACGTTATGAGATCAGCTGACCACCTGAAGATACCAAATGACCAAGATATTTCATCATTGGATGTTTTCTTCCCTGATGATACGGGTATATTCCAAGATGACAATGTCATCAGGGTCAAGTTGTGAAATAGTGGTTCAGGGAGCATGAGACATCATTTTCACACATAAATTGACCTCCACAGAGTCCAGACCTGAACGCCGTATACATCTTTGGGATGTTCTGGAGCAGACTTTGTACTGCAGTCTGACTCTCCCATCATCAATACAAGACCTTGGAGAAAAATTGATGCAAATATGGACAGAAATAAATGTTGTGACATCGCAGAAGCTTATCAGAATTATGTCATTTGGACTTTTTTTGGGGACAAACAGTGTATATATTAAATAAAAAGTCTTTCTGCCTCATTGCTTATATTGACCTCAGACAGTGAATCGCCTGTACAGAAACTAAAATAACCAACACTTCTGACCTTCCCTGAACCTCTCCATCACCATTCATAAACGCTATATCTGTAGGGCACTTTGTTGGCAAGAAACTCTACATCTGCTCACAAACTAACCACAGTTCCTAACCTAGCTTCCACTTCTGCGCTTTTATGGAGTTTCATTGTGTACCTCAGCTTTATATGTCTGTATCTGCTGCAACTCTGAACATCAACCTTCTTCTTATATAATCAACACTTTTCCTCAGGCATTCTTTCACTTCCCAAAGAAAGTAAGTCAGAAACCCAAAGTTCAGAAAAGGTCCAAAACCAAATGTAAAGCCAAAAATAAAAATAAAAAAGCACATGATCAAATGGGCTGATTCGCAGGATATAATGAAGGATGAAAAGCATCATATGTTTACAGCTACATTAACAAATCCCACAAAACAATGTTTAGGACAAAAAGGATTTTGTTTTTTAATGTTTTCCAGAAAAACTGCAGAGCAGGACCCAAAGACATTGAATTAGAGTTTTATAAATCCTTGAAAAACAATAAACTAGAACTGACTAACAGCACACCCACGCTCCACAAGAACTACACAGGGATGGGTGGGGGTGTGCTGTGTGGAATCATATGGATGCAACACACATGAAGAATAAGTGAGCAAAGACAGGAAAGTAATGTGTTAACTGGAAAGATGGCAAAGTAAAAGCAGACAAGGCATAAACAAGAGCACAGACAAAAGCAGCAATGATGAGGCCAATCTGAGTGAGTGTGTGCTTGTCTGTGTTTGCGAGTGTGTGTTGCTGACATTTAGTGGAAGGCTAGTATGTAGGCGTCGGGTTGAACAGGGAAAAGGGCACGTTGTAACACAGCAAGAAGTGTGGGGTTGTGCTTGTCTATGTGGTGGTAGAAGTAAAAAAAAAAGGGGCATGGGGGGCTTTGGGGTACCACTTGAGGAAAACCAGATGAAAACACTAAACAAAGCTCTGAAATCAAAACCACATCTGCAGCTACACCAAACTCCATTCAAGATCTTGACATTTATGCTTCATAAACTCTATTAAGACAAACCTGCTTCACAAACCTTTACTAATTACTTTTAAAGAAACCCGAAGGAATACCTCTCCACTTCAGCATAAACAAACACCCTAATAAATATCTAATAATTGGAGAAACACTTTAAAACTGTGTATGATGGGGCTTAAGGTTCAAGCAACATGTTACTCTTTTTCGAAAACTTTAAAAATCACAACAAAATTAATTACTACAAGTATTTGGTTCTTTCCTGTTATTCTTGCAGAATAACCTGTCAAAATAAAAGCCTTACTTGGATGTGAGATGCTGGTTGGTAAGAGGTTTCAGCACAAATGCCTGAACACATCCTGAAGAGAGTTTTCATTGCTTCTCAAGTGACTACATTGCTAACTGCTTCTCATGGATATAAATAAACCACAATAGTTGTGTCTCTACACATATCTCTCAGAGCAGGGCTTCCTTGGAGTCTGGACTTGTGTTTGTCTTTCTGTTACAGGCACATGCCCAGCCCCTGCTGCTGCCTACAGAAACTGCATGGGAGACCCTGTAGCACTAAGACAGGTGTGGGTCATCAGCTCGTTACAGACTGAGTCTCCAGCAGCTGCCTCACCTCCTCCTCACCCCCTCGAGGTGTGTTTCCTACCTTGTCGCTGTCTACAGTGTTTTGGGACGTCCTGGACGCAATGGAGATGGTGTCTGGTTGGCTGCTGCCATCTCCCTGACTGTCTCCATCTTCACCTCCCTCCCTGCAAACACACAACATAGTCAGAATGAACGGTCATGACATAAAATCACTGACAAATGCAAGTAATCTAAGAAACAAGCTTTTTTGTTGTTGAATTTTTAGTAAATCATTCTCATTGATTTGTAGACTTTGACTAAAGTAGGTACGTTGTGTACTTTATGCACCACTGTTTTTATCTCTGCGAAGTTTCTGACGGGATGTTTTTCCTCCCAGCAGGAATTCAGACGGGCACAATGATGCCAGTTTACCTCTTTGTGTGGTTCTTGGGTTTGGTAAGTGCTGGTGTTTTAGGCAGATGGAGAGGCTCCTTCAGCGCCCCCTTCAGGTGAGTCATCCTCTCCTGGATCACCTCTCTGATGTTCTTAATCCATTCTTGTTTAGCTTCCATACTGGAGGCCTGGAGGAGAAGCACTCTCAATACAACATCACAGGTGACAGGAACCCTTTTTTCCATTATGTTTCATGTTCACTTACTTTTAGCACAGTTTTATTATCGGAGGAGGGGGTTCTCCCGGACCACAGAGCAAATTTACACGGGTCACCCTCAATGTGCTCGGTCACCCCCAACTCGGATGTCTGCAGAAGAGACCGAACCCAAATTATAAAAATCACACAGGAGAGTAAAAGCTGCAGCTGAAACATGGAAGACAGCTCACCAGTAGTCTGTTCTTGTACTGGTACTTGGTTCTTCCAGTGGAGTCTTTGAACTCCTTACTGAAGACCAATGAGAACTCAAACAGGAAGAGGTGTCGGTCCCGCCCCTTTCGGATCAGCGACCGTGGGTCCCAAACCTGGAAACTGTCCTGCAGGATCAGCTCACCCTGCACCTCCAGATTCTCCTCAAAACCTGATGGAGAAGAGGACTTCAGGTTCACAACAGAGCAGCAAGCTCTGTAAGACTGTTAAGCAGCAGAGGGACCTCATCATACCTTCCAACGTGGCCAGATGCATGGCATCATTCGCTCTCTTCGGAACACTGAGCATCACCTCCAAACCGTCTTTAATCTCTCCTTTACCCTCCTCACAACAAGAGAGCAGCTCCTGCAGGAGAGGATGTTCAGCACAATGAAACAGGATTTGTGTGGGCTCAAATTAGCGTCAATCAGATCTTCAATCTCTAAATTAAATTTTACTAATGTTTCCAGTTTGTTCTTTTAAATTGAGCTTTGTCATCCTCGGAAATAAATCTGGCCGAGAAATTAAAGTTTGTGCAGGCGAAGAGAAATGTTGTTCACAGATAAATATGTGTTCACTGAATAAATAAACACATTGTGAAAACTGTGTCCACTAATCAGTACTTTTATGCTGCTCTTATACTTTATGATTTTATAGGCAATAAGTGGAGGCTATCCTTTGAGCATCTTTGTGTTACAACAAAATTAAAACGTTTAAGATTGTTGCAATTCTTTTGTCTTGTTTCATGCAAGTTGTAAACAGTCCATGACATAAATATTGTTAACACCAAGAGGTTTGTTGGTTGTGTTTGTATAAATAGTGTTCCTGCATGTGTGTGCTGCTGTTTGTGCTCCTACCTTCAGCAGGAGTTGGTACTTTGTGATCCTCTGGACCGGTTTAATGAGGTAGGAGTTAATGGAGTTAGCCAGCCCACGTCTCTGCTGGATGTCCTGCTCATCCACACACCAGCACAAAAAAAAAAAAAGTTTCTTTTTAACCTTGGTGTTCTCACAACAAAAGACAACATGCATGTACTTGTCTACATTTTCACATCATAGGAGCAATAATATTAATAAGCAGTATTTTAAAGAAATGTGTAAGATGTTTCATGGTATCAAAAATAAAAATCAAATGAGGCCTTAATGTTCCATCTTGTAGTCAGTCCGACTTAAGTTTTACATCATTTCCAGACTGATACAGTGGCTCATTATAGTTGTTCTCCATTAACCAGCTGTGTGAAACATGTAAAGTGTTAAACGTCCCGTTCAGAACACGTAGTGTACTTTACACGTGATCAAACAGCTCCGCCTGGTGGCCGAAGAACTGAACTGCACCACCTCACCTCTCCATGCAGACAGGAAGGAAACCAGCAACCACAGAAACCACAGGAACTCTGTTTTTAGACTGATTTCATTTCACCTAATCCTAGGTTTGTTTTAATTTTATTCAGAGTATTCCAAAAATAAATACATGTACAAAAAATGGACTTAACTGAGCTGGATTTAACTGGAAGAGTCTTGAACATGTGTAAAGCAAACTTGGATGTTATGATTTGGGGGTTTTGCAAATAAACTGAATTTAATTAAGAAAGAAAGAGACAGAAAAGTGAACACTGAAGCTAATTCTATACTGATCATTTGCACGATGAAGTTTAAAAATCGTAAAAACAGAACAGATGTCTGAGATGTATCATAAACAATATTCATACTTCCATTTTTACACATTTTTAATCACATTATACACATTATTCACATTATACACTTCAACGTTAACATTAATGTCAACGTTAACATTAATGTTAACGTTGAGAACGTTAAAGGCAAAACTCACATCGAAGAAGGTGCCGGCATTCTCCAGAATGAGCTGGCTAGAATCTGGTTTGTTCTTGCAGTAGTCCACATAAATGTGGAATTTATCAGCCTGGAAAGCAGCAAAGACAAAGGTGCTTCAAACACACAAGTTCACCCTGAATCAAGTCAGAGTTGGGAGAAGTTATGTTTAATTCGGACTCTCACCCAGGTGACGAAGCAGTGACCCACATCTTCTGGAAGCTGCTCGTAGTTCACCAGCTCCTTCAGGAAAATACTGGAAAAAAAGTAATGTAAAAGTCAGCTCCTAAATAATAATAATTAAGAGCCTTTATTGGGTAGTACTGACATGTCTGAAAAACCTACAAGCTCCATTCATCTATTGAAGACAAGAAATTCCTTTAAAATCTAAATGTTGCTCAGAGAAACCAGCACAGATGTTTTGGGGACGTCAGCACTTGAATGTGTGAATTGGCACTAAATATAACCCTCAAAGCCGTATGAGTCCTGCTGAAAAATGTGCAAGAAATAATGTGCCTGAAATAATCTTGCCAACTTTTGGCATTTTTTAACCTAACATTCTCTGCTCATCTGCTGCCTGAGTTTTAAAAAGATGAGAGTAAGATGAAACACAGTTGTTAGTAGATATCCAAGTCTAGTTTTAACTAAACAGAAGAACAAAACTGCTGAAAATATAAACCTGTTTTTCACAAATACTGAGTTTATTAAAGAAAAATCTGCTTGTTACTGACTTGTTGTGGAAATCGTAGATCTCCTGCATGTTGCCAAAAATGATGTTCTCCTTGTTGGAGATGCCTGGAGGAATCTCCTCCACACCACTGGTCATCTCCCACAGGTAGGTCTGTTGGACAGAGACGATAGTTTAACAGGGAAATGTGGGATCAGAAGAAGAAAAAGGGCATTTCCTCACCTCCAAACACTCCTGGAGATCTCTGACATATGTTTTCTCAGTCTGCAGCAGCTCTGCCATGATGGACCTGAGACAATAGGATGGTTCAGACGGAAGCAAAGCTTTTATTATACATCCTTCCTGTTCTGTATGTGGTAGGTCCACGAGTCCTTCAAATGTACCATTCCCATACATTCTTTAAGATAAAACTCCAAAACCTCTCCATGACATATCAAGGATCTTTAATAGAAATGTGAAAGTACTTTTAAATATAGTGCTATGATAACTTAATTAATTTAAAAGGATGGAGTACAAACAGAAAACATACAGAAGTATGTCACTATATGTTATAAAATGCTACATATAATATAATATAATATAATATAATATAATATAATATAATATAATATAATATAATATAATATAATATAATATAATAGATGATATTATATTTTTATAATATGTTATATATCATATGTTATATATCATATATAATATATAACATATTATAGATGATATATAATGTTATATACTGGTATAATATAATATCTGTTGTATATATTTTATACATATAATATGTTATATGTTAGTATCTCAAAGTTTGTATATTAGTATGGGTCAGGCACGTTATGATGTTGGGAGAGAGTTTCTGTTTGAGCTTTTGGTTAACTTCTCATTTTATTTTGAAAATCTGTTTAAGTTCTATTTTTACCTCCCTTTTCCAGTCTTCCCTGATGGACTGCGCCAGTGTCTCATCAGCCCCAGGTGTGTATATTGCCTTGCCTTGTCTTCCCTTGCTGATCAGTACTGTCTTCAATTCCTAGTACTTCTGTTAATTCTGTCCTTTTGTATTTGTCCCGAGGTTTACAAGTAAAGACATCAGAAGTCACCTCAGCTTCCAAAAGTCTCCCAAGGTTGGGTCCTCGCCCCACAACCATGACAAGAGAAAGAAATGAGTCTTTAAAACATTTAAAACACCTCTGCTCTGAGCAAATTTGGGAGCTCATTCCAGTCTGTCGAGGGTGTTTATGTCAGAATAGGGTGGATGTGTATTTTTAAGAACCGAGAAGCAACAAATGCAGATTTACTGCAAGTGAAGACTCACACTGAACTGTAACAAAGTGTGATGAGCTGCACAGCTACATACTCTCACCTGTAACCAAAAGCACAAGTTCATGGATACAAGCAGCTGAAACAAATTCCTCCACAGATGGATAGACTCTGTTAGAAGCAAGGTGAGAAGTTAAGCCAGTTGAGAGGAACTCAGAGTACAGTCTGGCCTCGGCTCACCCCAGACTTCCCAGGGAGGCCTTGGCTTTTCTACTTAGGCTGTTTCCTCTATGACCAAAACACAGGTAAGAGGAAATTAACCCTCTGATGCATGAATTAGAAAGCCTTGGTCAATATTTATTTCTGAAGTGTTTTTATTCTTCTCAGGACATGAAAAAAATGTTCAAAATTTTTTTTTCCAAAAATATATATTTTTTATAAAGTTACTGAGCTGTCCAATCCAGTGGACCATATGCACCTGAGCACTTTAACATTGCATGCAAATGTATTTGGTCTTCCATGTGAATGCAGCATCATGGCATCTATTTGCATTTTTCACCTCAGTGAGTGAGAAAATTACTTTTTAGTAGCTGTCCACTGCAGTGACCACTATGCATTAGAGGGTTAACCGATGATTTAAATTAAATAATCAAGCTATGTTTGGATGTCTATGATCTGCGATTGTATGTCAGACGAACCACACCAGAGAGCTACCTGATCAGAGGCTCTCTGTTCACTTCATTAGTGCACACTGAGGTTCAGATGGCTGTGTTCACACTAGCTCATCAGAGTAATCTTATCATGATTTGTAATAATCAGATTAGACCTGTCAAGCTAGAACACAACCTTAGATCAATCCCACTGTAAGACCAACTAGTCATGGGTGACACCATCAGGGGTATTTTCTCTCATCAACACACCTCCCGAGATCACTGAGGCAAAAGGACACCAGGTACTGAAGAAGTCAGGAAACATTGTGGACACTATACAGCAGTTCCCCAAGATATGAACATCCGACTTACGAACATTTGTAGATACAAACAACTGCTGACTGATATCTATAATGTTCGTAAAATGCCGTATTGCGTTCGCAAGTTCGTATTTTGAACCGCACGCCACACCCAGCTAGTTCCCCTTTCTGCAGCAAACCACACACTCTAATAAACAGTGCACATCGAGGCGTGAGCTCACTGCTGGAGGCAGTGCTGAGCTCCACGAGGAGCCGCTCTCTAATCACAAGCCATAGCTCTGAAGCAGCGTCACTGACTCTCACACTTCAAGAGCAGCGAGTCTCCACTCACTTTACGGTAGTAATGGCATTTATCCATCCATCCATCCATTCTCTACAGCCGCTGAATCCATCTACTGGGTCACGGGGGTCTGCTAGGGCCTATTCCAGCCCATTTCAGGCCAGAGGCAGGGGTACTAATGGCATTTAAATGACTTCAAATGGCAATTATAGATTGAAATTTAATATGTAATAATTTACAAACAATTCAACTTACGAACAGCCTATCGAAAGCTATTGTGTTCGTAAGTTGGGGACTGACTACTTCAGAAGGATTAAAGGCAAACCTAACCCAAGAGGAGACTTCTGGGTAATCACAGCAGGAGTTATAACAGACATAGAAACACCTGATCATCACCTGATAACGTGTTTTTATGTTAATGAATTCCCAAGATGTAAAAAGTAACTTTCTAAATCTTCTTTCTTTCCTCCATTACTTCTTTTCCTGTACTCACTCTTTCTTCCGGGCAGACTTCCTCTTCTCCTCATTGATCTCGTGGCTTGGATCACGCAGCTTGACCTCAGGATCGTCAGTCAGGCTTGCAGGGATGATGTCCAGCTCCAAGTCTTTATTGCCCTGTGGAGAGAAACAACATTTATGTCAATAATCCAAAACAAAAATGTTTAAAACATCATCTCTACCTCTATCTGTATCAGAATTTGGATTTGCAACTCTTCAGTCACAATCAACCAGTGAACTAAAGCCTACATCTACTGAGGGGGACAGTGTGTGACAGTGTTTTCACCTCAGGACTGACTCCCAGGCTCCTCTCAAGGCTCTCCTGATATTTTGCCATGCGAAGGGAGAAGTCTCGGTATCTGCGGTCCACCGTGCTGACCCACCGTTTCAGCTCCGACACGTGGGCGTGGCCCTTCTCCACCAGGTTGTCAGCCAGCTGGATCAACAGCTTCACCTTCTCCTTGGTTTGCTGAGGGACACCATCACAGATACAGATTAGATTCCTCCTCACAGGAGGAGCCCCTGATGTTCTGGAGTCATTCGCAGCTTGAATGCTTCAGGATCCTGACCATCCTCATGTTCCAAAAGTCATTGTAATGTTTTGCATTAAAAACAATAATATCAGCTGAGAAGTGAGAAGCCATGTTAGTTTAAAGCAGGAAATCAATTTTTTTATGTTCCATTTTTTTATATGTTCCATCTGATTCATAAAGACACAAGGAATCTGCCAGTAGTTGATCTTTTCACACCTTAGCAGTGAGTCTAAAGTGATGACAGTCACTAAGGAGCTCCTGCGTCTCTT
This sequence comes from Zenarchopterus dispar, assembly GCA_028564865.1. Classification (NCBI taxonomy): domain Eukaryota; kingdom Metazoa; phylum Chordata; class Actinopteri; order Beloniformes; family Zenarchopteridae; genus Zenarchopterus; species Zenarchopterus dispar. The sequence continues at coordinate 13,911,919 of JAOWBL010000014.1, read as the reverse complement.
CACTGCTGTCTCCAGGTGCTGTATGTGTGGCCAGGTAGACCTCACCTGTCTCCTGGATCCAGTCCAAAGCCTGTGAACAAACGCACAGATGACGCTCAGTTTACTGAAATGACCAGACGTCCTCCCTTCTCAAAGTGAGACGAATGGCAGCAGTGATTTTTTTTTTCAGTTTCACTCATCTGCATAGACGGACCTGTTTGGCACTGCGTTCAAACACCAGGTACTGCTGACACTGGTCCAGCCTTCGTTTCTTCAATGTCCAGAAGTGGAGAACTCGGTTCTCTCTCTGCAGCAACTCATTCAAAATGGCTGCAGACGAAAGGACACAACAACAAAACTTAAGACAGACTTAGAACTTAGTCTTCACTATTCACATGCAGAAAACTATAAAAAGGGTGGCGTGAGAACATATCATAGTATTTCAATTGTTATTGGTCAGATGTGTTCTTGAGATTTGGAACAGAACGTTGGCTATAGGTGATGACGTTTCACAAGTACACACAAGAATATCTGTCCTGCAGCATTTGGACACAAATTACACTGAAATGACCAAACTAGCACAACAAGCTGGTTTGGTCAGGCACGGTTTGTCATGGGTTTGTTTTTTGGTTAGTTCCTGTTTTATTTTGAAACTCTGTCTCCCAGTGTTTAGTATAGTCGGTCTTTTCTTGCTCCTGACTTCCCTGATTGTTTGCACCTGTGTCTCTTCAGTCTGTTAGTATATCTTGCCTTGTCTTTCCCTTCCTCCCTGCTGGTCTGTACTGTCTGTCTCCCAGGATGTTGCTTTTACTTGTTCTTACTTTTTGTTAGTTCCGTGTTTGTGTTGCTCTTCTGTTTTATTAAAGGATTTTTGTTTTGCACTCCTGCCATCCTCATCTCCTGCGTTTGGATCATGCCACAATCTCTCCTACATCATGACACAATTGGTATTGATAACCAGATGTGTTGAACTATCCAAGATTGATCAAATGCATAGGAATGCTGAAGTAATGCAAACGTCAGCGTTCAGTAAAGAGAAGAGGTGAAAATCATGTTATTCAGCTGTCACATATTGACTCGATAAAATCTAAGCTCTTTGGTCATGTCTGTAACATTTTATAGTGCCTGTAGCTCAACTGGCTAAACAGACCATTCGCAAGCAGATGTTTGAAGCTGCTAGCTACTGTTCGAGTCCAGGCCTATCATATTTTTCTGAGTATCATCTTCTCTCCCTTTGCCACGTCCAAAAAGAAAAACTCCAGTAGTTCAAGGAAAATTTTAAAAAATATGTGAAATTTGAACAGGTTTGTTTTTATGATGGCAGCATCCAATGCTGAATACTGTACCTGTGCTGAGTAGCACAAAGGAAATTTTCATCTTTCAAAGGTGTTAAAAAAACACCACCAAAAAGATATTCTGCGTAGCAGCTACGGACGTAGGCGACAGAATGTACGCTGTCTGACATTTATACTTCTGTGTTTTAGTTCTTGTTGGTGTGTAGTTACACCACCAACCACTAGATGGCAATGTAGAGTTTTTTAATGCAGCAAATTATCTCACAGTGCCAAGTTTTCTTTGGTTCACTTCCTTTATGTAGTTCAGACATAGTAACAGAGCAAATAAAAGATATATATGAAATGGAGTTGATAAATGTGAAGCATCGACCACTTTTACAGACATTGCAGCAAACTATCCTTCTCCCCGACTTAAAGAATGAAAAAGAAATAGGAACAGGAAATCGAGTTACTGAGTTACTCAAGATAACTAAATACATGTTCCCAAACACAAGGAACTTTTTTTTCTTTTCTTCTGAATTTTGAATAAAAATATAAATACAAAGTGATAAAACTGCAGTTTAATGCTGCTCCACCAGCATGAATTAGCGGTTTGTCAACATGCCCACCTTTCACCTGCTGCTCGGGTCCTCTGGCATGACCGGCAGCTCCAGGCGTGCTCACGTTGTTTCTGTGAATGTACTTCAGAAATACCTCAGCATTCCTGCGGGCCAGCGTGCACGCCTGAAACACACCAACACAATGGTTGAACATGGATAAACTCTCCACACACGTCTCTTTATTCACAACTTCTGCGGAGTGGCAACAAGAAAAGAGATCGGTCATCAAATGATCATGTTTAACTGCTTTTGACTCATTTCTTATGGATCTGTGGTTCTATATTAGGAATACACTTAGTACACAACAGCCTTTTTTGTTCCTGCACCTTCAGAAATGCTTCTTTCTGCTCCAAATGTTTGCTGATGAGCGGCAGCAGGTGGTCGCCCTCGGTGGAACTTCCCAGTTTGTCGTGACTGCCACACCAGTCTTCCTCCCGACGGTATTCCTGCTCCAGGCTCTCCAACACGCTGCACACCTGCAGAAACGCCGAGCGTCATTTCCACAAGTAGCTACAAAAAACACACACACAGAGTGAGAGTGTGTGTGAGGCGAACCTGCTCTGAGGTCTTGTAGAAGGCCACAGAGGCATTGACCAGCTTCAAGCGGTCCTCCATCTTCAGCATCAGCTGCTGCCAATGGACAGCCACCTTCTCAGCACAGCTTCGGATCGCTTCGGGATCATAGTGACCGGCTTGCAGCATCATCTTGGAGAAGAAGAGAGATGGAGACAGAAGAAAAATACAAGATGAGAGGAAATGTGGTTAATTTAGAGGAATATCTAATAAAAAAAAGACCTACCTCAGCCTTTTGCTGGACCTGCAGAGCGCTCTGGTGAGTCTTCTGGAGGGAGTTGGCATGGAAGAGAGACTGGAGGAGAGGAGATCCCATTACTATCGATTAAATCATGTATCATCAATCAATAAAGCTCTTTGTCAGGTGTTACAGGTGGTTCATACTAAGACAAATATCAAGAGAATAATATAGTCTTGAATATAACCACCATCTCGATTTTCTACAGATAATTAAAGTCTAATTCTCAAAACAAGAAGTCACAATGCTTTCTTTAGGAATTTCAGAAGTAGGTTGAGCTTGCAGTTGAAAATCCATACCATGTCCCAGCACAGGATGATTTCTGTTAGAAACAAGCATGTTTGAAGCTGTACCATGCACATAATCCAGATGTACATGAGACGTGTGCATAAACGTGGACATGTATCCAGTCATTTCATGACATGTAGGTGGGATAGTTCCTCATGACAACCATTTAAAGACACAGCAGCGTAATGGTTACCATAACTGAACAATTCTTGAATTTAACATGACGGCGACAGAGCAGCGATGTTGTAATCTGGATGTAAAAATGTATGCTTGGTGAAGCTGAGGATTAACGGCCGTTTGAGTCAGCTTTGGCATCGGCAGTTAAAGATTCAGACTTTTTCTGTGAAAATTGAACAGAAGAGGGCACTCAAATCGTTCCTTTGTATGGTAGAAATATTTGCTATTTTGCCCATAGGCTGCATCAAAAGTTTAATTTTTAATCCAACACAACCCACTCCTCTTGTTCGTTGCTCTGATTGGTCGTAGCACCAACCGTCTGTGAAACCAGTTTGATCAGAAACCGTTGGTGATTGATAACTACGGATCATTTTCAGACCCAAATCTCTCTAAATGTTGAGTCTCTGCTATTGGGATGCTGATACTTTACCTTTGGGAAATTCACAGTGTGCAATCTATCAAATCTATCTCACATACCATCTCCTATCATGCAATGTACCACTACAGCAGTGCCTGGTCAGAACGATCATGTGACTGATTTCCATCTGCTCCCTACCATAGTTATAGTGGCCTTTTACGTGTTAACAACTGCTAGACCAGAGTACATTTTATGGGTTTAGTTGTGCTCTGTGTTTCAGTCTAGATTCCTCCCTTTGGATTTGCATGTTTCAGGCATTATTTTGTGTTTTACTTTGACATAATTTCTTCTGTTTTTCTATCCGTTTTAGCTTCACACCTGGCTTCTGTTACTGATTGCCAACCTGGCATCACGTTATTCAGGACTGTGTCTGTTTTTATGTGCTTGGCGCCAACTCCTCTTCTTTGTTCGATGTCATTCCTGTGTGTGTCGCGTTCTCCTCTTCTGGTTTTGGATTTTTGGATTATCTCCCCAAACACGTCCTGAATTTGCTTTTGTGTCTTTTTTCCTGGTAGTTAGTTAAGAAATACTTTTTCATTTCAACACTACCCTTCATCTGGGTTCTCCACTAGCTCCCGAGTGTTTTCCTGACTGACAGTTGTTGTTGCCATTTCAGTTCTTCATTCTCCGGACTCAATACAAAGTTTCCCCTGTATTGTGTGCATGCGTTTGTGTATTTAAGCAGTTAACCAAAGCTGCATGACATCATTCTGACAGAGAAAGGAGTACTTACATCAGCTGAGGAAACACAAATCATGCACACACCGATTACATGAGCGGAACGCTACCAAAGGCGCACATGTGTGTTTGTGTGTGTTTGGGATACGGAGCTCACCAAAGAACTTTCACCTCTTTAACGACTCACATTTCTGCAATCAGCTATTTAAAGCTCAGCCCAGAATTACACATATGTACAAAAACACACACAGCTTTTGAATGTGTGTGTGTTTGTGTGTGTGTGCATGCACTCATCTGCTACTATTCAGACCTGTACACACTGAAATAATTACTGCTCAAGTACAGTAAACCTGGTACGAGCAGCAGTAATTAGGCTGTGTGTGTGTGTGTGTGTGTGTGCGTGTGTGCGTGCGTGCGTGCGTGCGTGCATGCTTGCGCTTACACACCTCGATGGCCATCTGGAACTGTTCATGCTCCCTCTGCAGCTGCTCGGCCTCAGACAGAGAGCTGGCGTTCACCATGCTGGCATTTAGCATCGACTCTCCATTTCGGATCCAGCTCAACACCTGAAGAACCGCAGAGACACAGCATCATGTGACAAGATCAATCTCTAAGAGATCACTATCAATCAGCTAAGAGACTTGAGAACTTAGGAGGGAAGAGAAAACGAGACTGTGATCAAACAAAACCTCCACACTCACAGGCAGAGCCGGCGAAAGTGGAAAAAAAAAAAGCAAAAGCTCCTGTGTGCTGCTTTAAGTTCTGGAGTACTCTTCTAGCTGTGAATGTTATTTTCTTTTTAAAAAACAATAGCACCAATGAAATGTTTCAGTCTGGTTTTAATCAGTTTCCCATTACTAAAGCACCTCTTTTGTGAAATTTTAATGACTATTCTTTTAACTTTTTTATTTGGGAAACTCTTCTGTTTAGGGGGTTCAGGCCTGACTGCTGCCTTTGACTCGACGAATCACAAGAGCCTCATTTTATAATTTGAACAATATGTCAGTGCTTCTTATGAGCCGAAGTGACACACGTTGGCTTTTACTTTTTAGGCCAATTTTAAAATACACAATCCAGGAGAATTTATTAAAAATGTTGATAAACACAAGAGCAAAGTCTGTAATTTACAATCGAAGGCTTACGAAGGTTAGAAGGTTTAATCTTACAAATGGTTTATGGTTAATATTTGCAGTTAATTGAAGAGATTATAAATAAAACATTTTATAGTTTTCCAGAAACCCTCATGTGTTAGAGGTTTGTTTTTAAGCAAGTGTCAAAGTTTGAATGGGTTTAAAATGCTATTACACAGTGGGTAAAGTTATAGATGATTAACAAGTTTCTCAGTCCACAAAGATGATTAAACTGTAGTGCATGTGGAGTTCCTCAAGGCTCCCTCCTGGAAACACTCCTGTTTCAACTGTTTGCCTTTGAGACCTATTTTTAGTAAATACAAGATTGCTTTCTGTAGTTATACAGATGACATAAAGATACAGAAAAAATAATGATTCAGTAGTCCATTAGTGGACTGGAGAGTTTAGATGACATCAAAATATGTATGAATTTAAACTTCAGACAATAAAACTTTATAGGTGATACAAAGAGTTATCTTGGATCAATGGATTCATATTAATGATCATTGACCATATAAACTCAATTGCTTGAACAAGATTCACCAGAAGCCTTTTTTCTTAATTAGCTTAGAGGTTTTTACAGATTCTAATTGGTGATTATTGATGAATTATATGCATTGAGTATCTAAACTTTTATTTGATTAAGAAATGTGGGCTCACTGGACTGTGCATTACTGTACATTTAATCATTGACCAAGCCAACTATATGGAAGCAATTGAATTGCAATTTAGATGTGCACTTCACTAAACAAAGTTTTAGTCTGTAGAAGATCTTCAAGCTGCCCCACAAGGAAGACAGAGAACACAACCAACACAGACGTGTGTTTGCATCTCCCTGTTATTAGCATGTGGCCATAAACCTCATTCATTATTCAGTTGCATCCATCTGCGGCAGCAGCAGCTTCCTGTCTGCACACAGCATGCTCGCTTTTGCAGAATAATGTCTCGGCAGTGTGCAGGAGGCATGCTGGGTGTTGTTCGCAGCATTTCTTAGAGATTTTCTAATAAAACCAGCCAGTTATCAATTCACTGATGAACCTCCACATTACTTACATTTGAGGATTTTCAGGTTTACAATCAGGCTGTATAATTTGAGGATATATGCTTCAGCCAGCCACTGGTGAACCTGCTGAGTGCACTGATGACATGCAGTGAGGGTCTGCTGATGTTTGCATGTGCATTCACCTGTTTGACCTCAGCCTGCAGGTGGCGCAGCTGCAGACTCTGCTCCAGGCGTGTGTGCGTATGCTGCGCGCTGAGCTCCACCTCCTGCTGCTTCTCATGGAGGAACTCCAGCAACTCCTGAACCTGCGAGGCCAGGTCCATGTCCTTCTCCCCCGTCAGCTCAATTCCTAAACCAAACACACATTCAAAGCCGTGAGATGACAGACTGCAGCAAACATTTATACGATCTCCATCATATGGCGTAGATGTTTTTCACTTTGAATATAGGCAGACAGCTTTTAATGCCCTCATTAAAATGTGAAATGAGGAAGGAGGTCCTCAGTTCAACCTCTGTGCTTCTTTTTACACTTGAGGCCACCATATCTACATAAGAACCTCTCCTTCTACATTCTCTAGTAACTTCAGACTTACAGACACAAAGTGATAGAACCAGAAACAAAAATAAATTAAAAAAAAAAAAAATTAATAATGATCTGGTCCTTACTGAATCTTAACATAAAATAAATATGGCGTCAGATTAACAACAATGCATGGACTACAACACCATGTCATTGTTTATTGACATAACATCCATTGAGCATTTAGGTTGGGGGTGGACTTTGACTTGGCCGTTCCATAATTTTTCTTCTTCAACCGTTCTTCTGTAGATTTGATAGTATGTTCGAAATTATTGTCTTGTTTGGTGACCCTGTTTCAGCCTAACTACAGCCGTTATATATTTGACCTCATATCTGATTCTGGACACCTTCATGCCTGAGTCTATGAATGCAAGGTGGCCAGGAAAAGCCCAAACCATCACCCTCCTACCAACATACTTGATGGCTGGCATCTTCACCTCTGTTCAAAGACCATTGCTCCAGAAGTCCTTTGGTTGGATCAGATGAAAACCTTTGGAAACCTAAGATGTTCTTTTAAAAGCACATTTCCATTAACGGGGGTCCAGGGTAGTTTTCAGGGTATTGGCCACTACAATAAGTCTACATAACCAGAATTTTCTTGAACTTTAATGAGACTGAGCTAAGACCCTGCCTGAGGTTAGTATGCTGTCAGCAGGAGATGTCGTTCAGGCTTCTCAATGGCTACTCAAAGTTTAAGTCTCATCTTCTCATTAAACAGCACCATCGCAATGCATGTAAATACAGTAAACAGAAATGTAGAAATCAAACAATATACAGCACAGAGAAAGTTTTCACTTAGCAACCCTTCTGAAAACAGAAACAAAAACATATTTGTGTTCTATGTTTCAAACTGTACCATCATACGGCTGAACACTGAACATGCCAAGGCCTGTAAGCGCTAAGATTTAGCTTGTTTGTTTTTTGTTTTTTTTTACAATTTCTGTGAGCACTGCACAGCCTGACCTTGTGGTGAAGTTATTGGGACAAAACTTTCTGAGAAGATTGGTTTATTTCCCTTAATTCCTATGGAAGAAGTGACTGTATTTCATTTAAATTTTGCCTTAATTGTTAAATTAATAATAGCCCTGTAGGTTCATGTGTTGCTCTTGATCTGAGATTGTATTTATTTTTCAATTTTAAAACCTAATAAGGACCAGAAAATGTTTTTATTTTGTTCTGATACACAAAACCTTAGAAGGGAAAAACCTTATTCACAAGACTGTAATTCAATCTACAAAAATATTCTTAAATCTCAGTAATTAAACCCAGTTAGAGATATTTATATAAAATGTTAGTATGTCAGCAAAACCTTCTGGTGTTAAGTTGAAAGAGAAAATGTGCATGTGTCATGTGTACCGTACTAAACTATTAAAGACAGGTTGAGTTTGTGTAAAGACGGAGAGGAAGATTTGTCATTCCACCCACAGTTGTGTGACTGTCCTTGTGGTGATTTTTTAAACTTAACTTTCTCTCCATTCCACACAAGAGGCTCTTCTGTGAGATCGTAGCCCATTTTGAGGCCAAAGCGTCAGCTCTTTGACCGTGTGTCAGTGTAGAGGGAGCAGCTGCAAATCCAGTCACTTTCAAAGGGCAACAAGGACACACTTCACATCTCAAGAGCATGAATGCTGATGCTTCCCTGAGAGCTGTGAAGAACACAGCTGCAGACTTTTGTCTGTAGTGCACACACAGGTCCAACAAACCCTTGAAGCACAAATTACTTCTGAATAGAATGAGCACTCTGCGATGGACTGGCGACCTGTCCAGGGGGTACCCCTGCCTCTCGCCTGTGATGGGCTGGGACAGGCTCCAGCAGACCCCTGTGACCCAGACATGGATTCAACGGGTCTAGAAAATGGATGGATGGATGGAATGAGCACTAGTGCTTTTCAGAGTTTGACAGAGGCACTGCACTGCTTCCTCAGGAAGCATAGGCAAGTTGAATCTTCTCCATTTAAAACATAAAAATAAAAATTCTTGTGCTTTTTCTCAGAGAAAAAAAAGCACTTTGTGTACGTGTTACCTGAAGCCTGGACCTCCATGATGTACTGGTGCAGGTCTTGACCCTGCTGCATCACTTCGTAGATCATGTTGTTCATGGCTGCTTTCCTCTCAGCGTGCCGTTTCAGGCGCTGCTCTGCAAGGCCGATGTCCTCCGAGCTGCCAGAGGAGGCGCCGCCGCCTCCGGTGCCTCCACCGCTGCCACCGCTGGTCCGGCTGGCGTCACTCAGCTGGCGAGTAAGATCCTCGTTCCAGGCATCCAACTCCGCTGTGACCTTAGAGAAGAGAAGGAAGAGCAATCAGCTCATGTCTGAACAAAGCAAATGATGTCACACTCACACTGATTAAGAGCTGGAGTTGATTTTCCAGTTTCTTTGATAGACACACACAAAAAAAAAAAAAACTCATCTTGTCTAACCTCAATGGTGTACTGCTCAAAGATGCGTAACTGCAGAAAAATGTCCAGTTTGATTTTGCGTTCATGGAACAGTTCCTCCATCTGCCCCTGGGCCTCGTCCAGCTGCTGCAACACCCCCTGGATGTGAGCGATGGAACTGCAGTGTGGTGTCTTATTGGTGGACATTGCTGCATCTCTGTGAAAACAGAGGTACAAACGGATGTTTGTTGCTTTTGGGTTTTGGATCAGACAGTGTCTGGTGATCCCTGATGATAACTGGAAATGTGGAGCTCCCACTGACAACATACCTTTCTTTTCTTTATTGCATTTTTGGAACATAAATTAGTACAAAACCACAAAAATTTGTATCTCCTCTGAAAGGGTCTGACCACTGTGCAGGATCTGCTTGCTCAGCAGATGGATGGATAAACATACATTCATCCATCCATCCATTATCTATAGGTCTGTCTGTCTCTTAGGTCTGCACAGCTACTGATGACCAAGTCATCAATGCCTGATGATTAGTAGCACCTGAATGCAACTTATTGTCTTAAATCCTGTAGAAGCAGTAAAGGGGTACTTAGTACTGACCACACGATTGGCTTAACATTTGTTTTGTCGACAATGGCACGGTTAAATGAAAGTACTGTTTTCGCCCTAAACAACATTAAACAATCAACGGCCATAAGAATCTGATGATTTTTAATATGTTTCTACACACAAAACAAGTAAAACAAGTGATACTAAATTCAGCATATGACTACAAACCAATCTGAATAACAACTTGAGCCACTGAATATTTTTTTCTTTCTTATGCTCGCGCTCTCTCTCTCTAATAGCATTATAACAGCATCCGAGATCCTTGGACTCATTTTTGTCTCTCTTGATGTCCGCTTTGAATATTAAGAAGATTTTGATTGTTACCTGAGCTGTTGCATGAGTTCCTCTCCCTCTTTAATCACATTGAGCGTTGCCTCCAGCGTCGCCGTCTGCTGCTGCTGAAATTGCTGGATCAGAGTCTGGACAGAGTCCACCGAGTCGCAGCACACATCATCCAGCAGTTGCTTCTGCAGCTCCTCCATCCACGACCACAGCTGGACGCAAAAATGAACATGAAAACATGAAAAAGCCCCTCACTGCTGTTTCACACACGTTCAGTGTAACAGGAATGAAGTAAGAATTAACAGAGAGACAAATGTGCGCCGTACCTCTTTGGTGTGTGTGTGGAAGGAGACAGACATGTCAAGCAGCAGCTTCCTGTGTTCGACCCGCCGCACAAAGTCCTGGATTCGCACCTCAAGGTGTCGGGCTGCCTTGTAGATTTCCTCTGGGTCACATTCTCCAGTTTGTGCCAGCTGCTCAGCTGCCTCCAGCAGCTTGTCGGCGTTAGTGTACGTGTTCTGAAAGGTGGAAACTTTCATCATCACTTCTGTTTTATACCACAGAAAAGATGTATTTCTGACTGACAGACAAATCAGATCAGAGGCTACAGTCAGCAGATGTAGAAGATTCACTTCAAGACCTGCAAGTTTTTCCAACTGATTAAAAGAATGGCAAAAGAGTTCCTGCATACATATCAGATTGGTGCCGAGTCACTTCATTGGCTCCGAATTCAATATAGAATTATAATTATGATCTATAAATGCATTCCAGCAATGACTGAACAGCTGACATCTCATGCAGCTTCAGCAGGTAATGTAGGTGATCCCTATCAGTAGACAACGCTGAAAAAAACTCACAGATGAATGTTCAGAGATGCTCCTTCACAGTAATATTCCCACGATTACACCACCTTTTATTCCCAGTCATTGCGGTCCCTCCTCGATTAATTTACCGCTCTGTTTGCAGAGTGCAAATATTCTCTTCAATCTAGACAGAATCCAGAATACGATGCTGCTGTCATGTTCCTGTGAAAATCCAGAGCTTTAAACTTGTCCATTTTATTTAAAAAGTGATCTCACTTTTCTCAGTATGAGGGCTGAAATGGTTTAAATATCTTTCCCTCCATTTTGCTCCTTCTCTACATCGTCAGCTTCTTGTTTTCAGTTTGTCTGGATTTGGGGTCTTCATCTTTAAATTATTTGGTCTAAAAAAAAAGTTTAGTGAGCTGGCCTTATATGCAAACAAGTGTCCCGTTGCCATGGCTACGCAACATGGCAGATGTTAAAAAGTCACAGAAATATAAGCAGAAATCCCTGAAACACCACATCCTCCAAAAATGTTTGCTGGTTTTATTTTGATTCCATGATTTTATCTTCTTATATTTGTTTATTCACCTGTGCAGCACTTTAGCTGCCTTATGGTACTCTAAAGCAGTTTATATATAAAGTTTTTATTGAGTGATTGTTTGAAATGTTATTTTTTAAGAAAATAATATCCTTATCATGAAATATCAAGAAGATATAATGACAGAAACAATAAACCACTGTAACATTCTACCACAAACACATATCTTTATAACCCAACCAAACTTTGAAGCTCATCAGAAGTTTAATTGAACCCAAATCAGATACAGGCCTCTGAATATCTTCATTAGTTTTTTATACTTTTTTTATTTAGCAAAGTAGGACTGTGTGTGTTTTTTAAATATTCTTATTCATTTTCAAATATAGAGAAGTAAAAAAATCAAAGTAAATAGCACATAAAGCAACATAAACTGTTACTCCTTTCTTCCTACCCAGTCCACTCCAAAACAAGAAAAGTAAAAAAAAACCTACTCAAAAATAGTGTCCAACTGTGAATATTATCAAATGTTACTTAAAAAGAAAAAAAAAAGAATTATGTGAGAGTATTTAATGACCATGGGGCCTATGCTTTATTGAATAAATTGTGATTTTATTTTTAACTTTGTTGCAATTGTCACAGCTTGGTTTGTGATAATGAACTTCCAAAGATTCTTTTAACTTAAAAAAAACTTCACAGATACAACTTTGGGGCTCTGATCATAAAATCATCTATCTCTTTCTCAGCATCATTGCATCAGTTTTGACATAAGTATCAACAAGAGTTTGTGTCCAACTTCAATTATTTGGTGGGACTAATTTAATAACATTTACACCGACACGCCACTGCCAGAGAGGGATGACATAAAGTCATGCATGTCATGACTGGATCAAGTGGTATTAAAATGTTAATTCTGGTTTTTGTAAGTCAGCAGCATAACATTTGCTCTTTCCAAAAAAAAAAAAAAAAAAACATGCACACACAAAAAGGAGTATAATCCTGTCTGAATATTAATGCTCTCAGCTGTCATCAGGAGAGAAAATGGATTAGTGTCTGTCTAGTCCGGTAAATATGAAAGATTATCAGGAATATGTCATTTCAGGAAATATGTTTACATTAGACACACATATTTGAGGTCTCTCAATAACAGTGGGCGAAGGAAAAGAGTGGAAAAATAAATGCACTATTAAGTGAGTTATTCAAGAATTCAAGTATGTGGGTGTAAGCTCAGTGTGGATATTTCAAATACTAGACGGATTACTCAGAGGATAACGATTATAAAGTACAAGGGATTATTACGCTTTGATACACAACTGAACTGGTTCAGGCTGAGGATTACAGCAGACAGATGACAGTAGAGCAGAAACATCCCTGTCACTTTAATGCAGAAGCTCGATTCAATCAATTAATTAATTAGATGATGGAGGAAAACAGAGACAAAAAAAATAAAACAACTGAAATACACAAAAAATGTTCATTTGTAATGTTTTGGTTTTTTTTTGTTAAGTCACTGGCTTGGGTTAGGTTTCACACAGTCTTAAAAACTGCTGGATGAGGTATGTTTGTGTACTTGGTGCTGATCGGGTATGTTTGATGCCGCCTTTGAGTCCGAGTCTTTTCACCACCTCTGTCGTGACCATGCATGCAAACATAGCAAACAGAAATTCAGCAACAGTTTTTCATATTTTTCCTTCAGGTTTTTTGCTTTTTACTTTATTGGTGGTTGGCAAATAGGACAGTGGTACGTTAAAAGGTTAAAGTGGTATGGAGTGTTCGTTTGCTATGTCAGTGGATCCTGCCAGGTCCAACACTTCACATGACGGCTGAAAAAACCAAGGAAGGGGGTGTTACAGTTCCAGCCTCCTAGTTTTTACTACAGACCCACATTAATGGAAACCTGCCTCATAGAGTACAATCCCCAGTGGTTCTCCTATACTGCTAATGACACACTCTGTTCTGTTTGTCAGGTAGTCGGTCATAATGAGACAACATCATTTAGTAAAAGTCAAGCAGCTCCTTTGTATTTGGAAAGAGGAAATGTGACAGAAAAACATGATCACTGTAAAAGATTTTAGACCTATATTTGAAAGTGCAACATTTTACACACTGCAGACTAATGTATCATTTAAACATTAAATTGTGAAACTGGCAGACAAGTCCCCAATCTGACTTACTTAAAAAAACAAAAAAGACACTAAGAAGTTAAGGGCTTTGTTATATTCCCACAGCTGATTCAGTTTTGTTTCTTTCAGATATTTTATTTATCATTTATCAATCTATTTGTGAATGAAGTACCTAATTTATACAGTACATATCACAGTCTGTCCAAACATATCAAAGTACAGTCCTGCTTTTTCATTGACTTTAGCTTTTTCTCTCTTTCTTGACCAGATGTGTGAGTTTGTATCCCTGAACAAGGAAAGAAGGAAGGAAAATGTACAATAAAATAAATAAACATATGTGGGAGGATACATTGTATTAGGTGCTGGCACCGTTCAGACCATCAGTGTGTGTGTGTGTGTGCATTTTTCCCAATTTTGCTGAGGAATAATTTAAGACTGTCATTTTTGATCAGGATCATTGAACCATCTGGTGTTGTGATACAGGCATAAAGAAAAAGAAATGTACACACACACACACACACACACACACACACACACACACACAATCGTATGTAACTGCACTCTTAAGGACACCACACTGATTTCCCATTCACTTCATAAAGTTAAGCACAAACTCTCACCAGGACCTTAAAAATGAGGTTTCACCTGATTTAGACCAGGTTTTAGTCCACATAACATGCTATTACTGGTTCCAACAAGGTCAGTGATTACACAAGCCAGGGTAACAAACGCAAGAACACAGACACAGTCATACACTTTCATATCATTATGAGGATGAAAACCTAGCAGTTGCAACTCCCCAGAAATGTAAGTATGTGTGCCTCAACATGGACCACAACAACTGTGACTGGTCCTCTTTGCAGCGTTCAGTAACACTTTACCACACGCTCATTGGCACCCATCTTAACCTGAACCATCAGTTGTGATGGTTAATGTGAGGATAATGAGCTGAGGAATGAATTTTGTTAATGTAATGTCTCAATGGAAATACTGAGAAATACTGTGCATGTGTTTGTGTCTTTACACTGTGCAGAGCTGCAAAATTCAACTGATCTGAGGTCTCTTCTCTCTTCAGGGCTGCAGAAACTCTGCACAGTTTGATCACTCGAAGCAATACTGAACACTGTTTCTTTGTTTTTGTTGTTATGACTAAAACCTCTGTTTCTTGCATGAAGGACTGTAGCAGTGAAATTAAGAACATCTTCTGCTGATCTTTCAGGAAGGACTCATGACCATACATGGTAAAGTACGGCCATGTCCTCACGCCTCCTGCTACCAGGCTCGCTCCTTCTCAAAATTTGGGATTAATCACACCAGATGACTTGCAGATGTTTGCACAGCAAGTAAATAAACATTTGATTTCAGAAAAATCCTTTAATTTGAGCATTCGTATGGCTTCTCTTCTTATTTCTACACTAGAGACAAAACATCAGCTGGGATTTTCCAAATCCTGAAGTGAAGTTTTAAAGCTTGTGGACAAATATGTCCTTTTAATAACAATGCATTCAGAAATGCATCTTAACATGAACATAATATAAACAGATAATTATGTAGATGACAACTATTTTTAAATCATGCATTTAAATATTTGATGGGAATCTAACCAGAAGCTCTTGAGGCCTGATGGACTCACCTGAGCGACGTCTTCAAAGTCATCATGTCTTTTCTGCAGGGCTCGGGCTCTGTGAAGCGACTTCCCGACACCCGTGTGTTTGCTGAGGAAAGCCTCACCGTGGTTTTCTATCCAGTCCATCACCTGGACGACAGAAAACATGCAGAGATCATCTTTAGTTGGTCTCCTAACTCCATGTGACCTGGTGAACCTCCTGTTTCAACTCTTTTTCTGACAGCAAACATACAGACAGGCGGACAGACAGACAGACAAAGATCTGATAATAGTAAACTGTAGTTATGAACCTTCCAGGTTTACAAATATCTACTTTTAGTTCTGTTGCTATGAAGGACTGTTAAAAGCTTTTGATACACTTCTTCACCAGATCAGTTTTAAAGTCTGAAGAAAATTAAATTAAAAATAAAACTAATTTTGCTGACTTGTGATCATATAAGGACATTTAAAATATAATCTAAACTGCAACACAGTGGCTGCGGGTGAATCAGGAGGTGAAATTGACTTACTGTCATGACTACACCATCATGGAATAAATACAGAAATTTCAATTTATCTATACTGAATGCTTTTTCTGGTAAATACAAAAAGCAAACATGTATATCATTAAAACCAGGGAATGGTTCCAATGTTTGTGTGAGTTTATTTTCAAGATGAAAAATAACAACAAAAATAAAGCAAGACAAAAGTTCGATAGACTAATGATTTTCCTTTGTTTTAGTGATTTTAAAAACATTTTAACGATTTTATATCATAGAAGTTTCAGAAAGTGAACAGTCTGACATACTTTGAGGCACTTTTGCAAAGACAAACTAAAACTATAGCAGGAAAATAAGAAAATGATAGGAAAAACTATTTTTAAACATGTAAAAAAAAATATACATCTGAAAATACATCTAAACGTTAAGTTAACCACTACAAGGCTTTAAAAACCTAATGAGTTTACACTCCAGTTTGTAACTTTTAACATTAAAAACAATCCATTTTTTGAAAAAGGTGACTAAACAGACATATTTATGATGTGATATTTATATTTTAGATGTGGAAACACCACCAAACATATTATAAATAAGCAGATTTACAATTCCTTCAGAGTGACATTTTTGGAGACTAAAATCCCCGTAATGGCTCTCTTCTTTATATCTCTTCTTTTTAATTTTTTTGTTGTTGTTGTTGTTGTTGTTGTCATTGTTGTTGTTGTCTCTACTAACTGCTGCGGGAACTATGAAATGCTCTGCTGTGTTCAGCTGCTGTTTGGTTCTGAGGAGATGGAGAATCACTGACTGTTATTGTCATTCCAAACAGCTTCCTGCTGTGCTGAAAATGGGACTAAAGTCATCATTTGAAAGCATTTTTTTTTCTCAGCATCATCTTCTGGAAGGCTTATTTTCCGTCACAAATACATGGTGTGCAGTTAATCTCCAACCAGACTTTTGTCATGGGGGAATGAGCACTCCATTACAAATAAAAAGAGTGAGGCTGACGGTTGATGGCAGGAATATGGTTTTATTTAGTCACTGAGGCATTCCTGCAGGCAAAAACCCTGACACCTCTCTGTACATATTTCAGACTTTACCTGAGACAGAGACTGCAGAGAGAGAGAGTCAGAGTAACCCTGAACGCGCTGCTGTGAAGTAGCGTTTCTGCATCCCAGATACTGAACTGCTGCCTGGGAGTTTCTATCCATGGTGTTCCCTTCTGGCTTTTTTTGTGACTTCATAAACTCAGTTGTTGCCAGGCAATCAAGACGACCGCCCGGTGCATTAATGGTGATCTCTGGATATGTCACCCATGCTTCTTCTTGCTCCCATTAGACCTCCAAAGAGGTACAACACATCGTCACATCTCAAGAGCGGCTCTGCGGCCTTGAAAGAGTAGCGTGACTTTGTGACATCAGCCCGCCGTCATCAGTCCAGCTGCAGTCAAGCAGAGCTTAGCGGGAGCTCACAACCCCGAACAACCTGCAGCTGGACTGTCTTTGTTAGCTGAAAGTGCCAAATAAAACGACAGCATGCGCTTTTAAATGTTCTGTCTCCGCTCCTCTCCAGAGTCACATCCATCCTGCAGCTTTGCAGCTCTAGCTGGAATAACCCCGTTTTCGCTGATTTATGAACTGCTCATATGAAGTTACTCTCTCACATTGAGCTTTGTTTCACTTTCTGCGGACGTCTCTCGTCCTGCACGAGTCTCTCCTGGGTGTCATAGAAAGTGAAGCATGACGTGTATAACTGGCAGCGCTCTGCTGATGTGATCCCTGCTTCCCTTTTGGTCTTTGTGTGCCTCTTTAACACACTCTTACACTCCCTCTGGGGTCTCATAATAATGTCTTCAGGGTGCCAAAATTGGAGCATTCATCTTTAAATTTGCACTCTGCTGCCCCACCTCCTCCCTTCTGAACCCTGTTTGTGCATACGCTAAACACACGATGACTGCAGCTACGGGGAAGCTACTTAAATCAATTCAGTCTGCTGTTGTGTTTGTATGCTGCAAAAAATGTTGGAAAGCAAAACGACACAACAGTAGTAAATCTGAAATAGGACTTTCATGACCCTTTATTAACATTACAAAGTGGTAACAAGCTTTGCTGTTCCAACGTTTTGTAAGAATCTGCTCCAGGCCTGAAATGCAAACATGAAATGTGCATTTACAACTGAAAGGATGTTGAGTAAAAAAAAAAAAAAACATGTAATATTATAAATATATACTGTCAAATGGAAAAATATAGTTCATATGCTCAGCAAAGAAATTGGACAAACAAAACTGAAGAATATGTGAGGTATTTTTTTTAGTTGGACTTCTTTATGCTGTCCCCACCTTTTCTGCTTTCTGATCTAGGAACAAAAATCACTTTACAACACATATTCCAGATAGATAGAGATAGAGATAGGGATAGATAGATAGATAGATAGATAGATAGATAGATAGATAGATAGATAGATAGATAGATAGATAGATAGATAGA
>JAOWBL010000014.1:13867809-13893528 GCA_028564865.1 Zenarchopterus dispar | reverse complement strand
ATAGATAGATAGATAGATAGATAGATAGATAGATAGATAGATAGATAGATAGATAGATAGATAGATAGATATAGATACACACACATATTACACCCCTCACTTGGTTCTCCTCATATCTCCCTAGCTGCATCCAGTTCATAAAACTCAGATCTCACGTTTCATGTTCATTCCCCATCACTGCTGGTGTACCCCAGAGCTCGGTCTTTGGCCCCCCGAGTCCTGTACACTGTAATTATAATATTAACTTCCATTCCTATGCAAATGACACCCAACTCCACATCTCCTCCAAATCCAACTCTTCACTTCCACCTACTCCCTTTTCTGACTGCTGTCAGGAAATCAAATCCTTCATCTTTCTCAAACTTAACAAATAAAACGAGAGTTCTTCTCATTGGCACAACCTCCACTCTAACCAAATAACACAGTTTCTCCATCAACATCAATGGCTCCTCCATCCTCTAAACTCGTGCGCTCATCCTCAACAGCATGCTATAATTTAAGCTCACATAAACAGCATCGCCTGCTCTGCTTATCTCCACCTCCAAAACTGATTCGACCCTCACTCCACAGCCTTCAAATACTGTAACTCATTTCTATTTGGTCTCCCCAACAAATTCCTTCATAAATTGTAGCTTCTTCAGAACAGTGCAGCTCCAATCATAACCTGCACCTCTTCCCCTGAACACATCCCCCTGTCCTTCAACAGCTCCACTGGCTCCCAATAAAACACAAAATGAACTTAGCTAAAAATGTACACTCTTCCATCATTCAAATCTGAACTCAAAACATCACCTGTTCAAACTGTCCTACTCACTCTGACACTGTTGTCTATTTTGCAAAGTCTTTATTTAATTATTTTTCTTCATTGTTTTTGTACTTTGTTTATCCTATGTAAGGTGACCTTGGCATAGAAAGGCTCCAATAAATAAAAAGCATCATTATTATTATTATCATCAATATTACTATCACACCCCAATGTATATTTAGGAAGGTAACGTGTGGTTGAGTGTCCTGCCAAAGACCACTTAAACACACATCAGTAGCTGCATGTCTGTAAAGGTTAATGATAATTATTAGAGTTCTTCTGTTTAAACAACTCACATTATTTTTTCTTTTTTTAAAAAAAAAAGAGCTGATGCAGAGGTGTGATATTGGCCTAACCATATAAAGAAATAAATAATCAAGAGTGTTCATATTCCACATTTTCTAAAGTCTGGACTCTTTGCCTGCAGGTGGCACAGCAGGTGTTACATTTCAGAATCTATAAGTCTTTGCTCCCATCGTTTCATCTTTGTCTGGTTTCAGCTGTTTGACATCACGTCCTGTTCATGAAAAGACCTCGTCATGGCAGTTTCAGTAATGCTCAGTTGGACCTCATTCTTACTGCATCACTGATGGATTACAAGAAATATGAACCTCGTCTTCCTCCTCCTCCTCTGATCACGGTCCCTCCAACAGTTAAAAATACAGCTTTGATATTAAATTCTGAGCTCCTGAATATCTCTAAAACCTCCAGGAATCTGACACATCTCCAAAGCCACACAGTCTTCTGAGCTGTGAAGGATGAGGGCCGGTGCCAGTGCAGCAGAGAGCCTTTTATCTCAGGAATTTTCACATTAAACACAAAGCAGCTGGGAGCAGAGCGCAGCAGTGATGATCTGCTGCCTGCATCCCATGCTAACATCCAGTGCTACATGCTCTTCTGTGGGCCAACATATGGGTCAACACCAACTCCTTCTAGGAAGCCATGACTGCCATGAAATACTGACCCTCCCCACCCAATTCCCACCCCCTTTCCTCTTTTGCTGCATTTTGGAGAAACCAGCAATGAAATCCAGAAGCAACAGCATACTCTGCTCCTCCTCTCTCCCTGTTGTTGTCATTCATCTTGTCATCTTGTATGCTGCATGTTGCGTGTATTTGTTGCATGGTTACCTGCTGGACATCTTGCTGGAACACGCACAGCTGTAGCCTCTGGTGCAATCGGACCTTTCGATGCTGCCAAATGTTCTCCAAACGCCGCTGGTGATGGAGAACCTCATGAACGACATCCAGGATGCAATGAACCTACAATGTCACACAAATATATATTTAGTGTGTTCATATTATGTGTAAAAGCTTAAACCACATTTGAAATTGATTCAATATCACTGACCGCTTTAGAGTAATTAGCAGTTGCTGTCAGAGACTCAGAGTTGCTGGGACTCAGAGGCCTCTGGAGGACGTCCAGCAGGGCTTTGCCATCCTGACTCACCTGGAGATGGACAGGGAAATCACTGAGAAATTAGAGGGGAGTTTAAGAGAAAAAGGACAACAAAGTATGTGGCTTATAGACAAAATAAAGGTGGAAACTGATTTCTAGGAAGAAACTTTTAGGAAGATCAAACCAAGAACCATCATGTGATTGTGGTGATCAACCATTATGACAAACACTAGTCAATAATTACAAGGTATCATCCCTATCAGATGCCAAACTCTCCTCTGCTGGCTCACTGGTTCATTTGTACAGAAGGATGAGCCCAGCCACTCTTTGGAAGAAGCTCATACAGTTTGTTTTCCAACCCCTCACAACTTATTCCCAGAGTGAGCTACTCTTACCAGAGGCTCGTGACCTCAGACCTGAAGGTTCTGATTCTCATCCAAAGATGTTTCACACTTGGCTACAAAGAACCCTAAATAACTGCCGGAGGTCTTCTTTTAAGATTGCCGAATTTGAAACAAACCTCTAAAATGTCTTAAGTCATAGAAAATCTCCCCACATGTATCCATCAGCTGGTTTGGAGTGAATGAATGAGAATAAACACAAACAGGAGCTCTGGCACTGCTCTCATTCACATTCACCTCCTTTAGAAAAAGGCTTTAGATTCCCAGCATGTCACTTTTTGCAGCTCTCTTAAGGGAAACAATGCAGTCCCAGCCTGCCAAGTCTGACCGACTCAGTTTGAGCCTCAGCCCAAAACTTTTTATGTGATTCTGTGTATTTGGACTTAACTTTTCATAGATGAGCATAAATTAAGCTTGGACCGCAACAGCTCGTCTAAAGATAAAACTCCACAGATGTCTGACAAGAGTGGGAGTATTCCACACTAAATTTAGTGGCGACTTTTCAGCCAGCAGTTTGATGGGTCGGTGCAGCGACCGAGCAGCGCCACCCTGTCATCACAGCCAATCACCACCAGCAGCACTGACAGCTCTGACGCTCTGTTGTCTGCACCATTTCACCCCCTTCAGACTACAGAGTCTGAGAATCATGGTTTGCCAATGAAAGGGAAACTTTTTGCAGACTTTTTAAATCATATTTTCCAAGACATTTTTCTTATAAATTGCTTTTTGTCTTTATAATCCTGCAGCTTTCAAACTGCTCCAGTGTTGCAAATGAGGACGATTGATGGGCAGCCGGAAAACTTCAAGGTTTTAGAACTACAGATTGATGCTTGTTGTTCTGGCTGTAGCACAGTCGGTTTACCTCAGTGTAGGCCTGCGTCACCTGCTCGTAGAGGCTCTGGTGGCGGTGGATGGCGATCTCCAGCTCCTGCATCTCAGATGGTAACCCTCCCTCGCTGCAGACTTTACACCAGGCCTCCACCTCCGACAGAAACTAGAAGAAGCCAGAACAGAAACACACATGGAGCCATGCGATGCTTGTCTTCACAGCATTACAGCCAGTATGTGTGTAAATTTATCCTTTCACAGCTTACAATGTAATCTGCTCTGAGCAGAGACAACTCATTTATTTCAGAGAATGAAGCGGCGCTTAATGAGACAAAAAATAATCACGAAAAAAACCCATATGGATTTAAACTGTGCTTGTCTTATGTCGCTCAGATAAAAACTACAGCAAATCAAAAAAAAGTGACTGTGTGGTCAAAAGTAAAATGATTTGAAGCACAGAGTTTCTTCTGCTTCACTTATCGATAGATTTCAATGTAAGTGATGTGTTTTATTGATCGATGAGCTCCCACTGTTTCTCAGATTCTGAACATCATTACTGCATATACAAATGTGACTTTGACTGACAGATCTTGAGACTGATCATTTAGCTCAAACCCTTCTCATCGCATCAGATTTTTGCTCGTGCGGTGAGAAGGGTTTGAGCTAAATGATCAGTCTCAAGATCTGTGAGTGGCCATCAATCGTCCGGAGTATCACCGCCAGAGTATTGTTGTGCACGTGTAAAAATCAACATTGGAAAGAGTCCAGAGTAGATTCTCTGAACATTTTCGCATTCACGTTCGAAGCTGACAAGAACCTTTCAGCTGTGACTAGGTGCGCAGTAAAAAGACGTGGTGAGCAGCAGGTTGGTGGCTGTGGACTCATCCATCTGAGGAGCTCTTTGCAGAAGACTTCAGTAATCTGTTATGAGTCAAGTGACACATTTTACTTTTGTTCACTGTTGTCAACCTGACAAGTCCTGATTTCTTGTACCGCCCTCAGCTGATGTCTCCTCTCTTTCATCTCCACTTCACTCAATGATACACTTGTTTCTGATGTCAAGGGCTCAGCAGGAATCAAAGAAGGCCCATCTGTTGCCATGTCAACCTTCCAGGAATCAGCACAAGAGTTGTCTGATCCATTAAACTTAATCAGCTGGTGAAAATGTCGCATTTGCATGCAACATTCAGGGTCAGTGTTTGCAGGAAAGACGCTCTGTGACTGGAGAGTCACCCAATCAGCATCCCGGCAACAGGTGACAGCCTCTTTATTTTTGCTGAGGGTCCTTTACATCAGGCTCCAAGAGCGTTTCTGTCTTTCTCTCAGACATGACGAATGGCTTCCACTCGCAGTAGGTTCACACTTCTGCCTCAAATCTCACCTGTTCGGCCTTCTGGTGGAAGACAGACGACATGGCGAGGATGGTGGAGCGCTCATCAAGTGCAGCAGCAAAACTTTTCCAGTCCTGATCCAGCTGACCTGAGATCTGTTTGATTTGCGTGGAGGCGTAGTGACCGGCCTCTGCCAGGCGGCTCGCCACTGACATGATCCTGTTGATGTTCACGTAGGCATTCTGGGGAGAAAAAAGAAAAGATCAGTCTATTTCCAAATGCCCACTGCAACAAAAGCATTACACTCACTGTCAAGGTGGATTTTTCTGAGATTTCATTTGTGATTTTTATGGCGGTTTTCACAAAAATGAATTTAAAAAAAGCTAAATTAACCCAAATATGCCTCTATATTGTGAGTCTAGTGAGCAGACAGACTAATGTCTCTTCTGTCTTTGAATTACTGAGGTGCATCTCTGAAGACTCAAGCTACCATGGAGTTCATGGCGAAGTGGTTGTGTTGCGTCTGCAGCTCCACGGCGTGCTGGTAATCGCGGCCGATTTCTGTGTGGCTCTGGAGGAACACCTCCTTGTTGTGGCTGATCCAGTCAAACATCTGCACGCACACAATACATGAGAAATAGTAGCACTCAGCACAAAATTAAAATCTGGTGAATTAACACACCAGAACATTTTCACATTTACTTTAAATCAGAGTCAAATGTGGGAATAAAAATCAGAAAATAACAAATTTACACACGAGCTATCTCTAAAAACTGTGAAATGCTGCTAGATCAGGGTTGTCCAACTCCAGTCTGTGAGGGCCGCTGTCCTGCATGTTTGAGATGTTTCCCTCCATCACACATGTGTTAATGACACAACTGTGTCATTAACACAATTGTGCAGACCTTGATGACAAGCTGATAATGATCAAGTCATTTGAATCAGGTGTTTGATGCAGGAAACCATCCAAAACATGATGGACAGCAACCCTTGAGGACCAGAGTCTGACAACCCCATGCTAGATGATCCTCTACAGTTATTAGAATAAACATGACAACATCACACGGCACTTGGATTGTGTTTCATATCGTGTATATTCATACATAAGCTGCTAATATAAGCTGCTTGTCTGTGTCGTTGAGCAGATTAGAAGCTCAGGGAGATATTTATGCAGCGTAACAGGAATCTCACTGTTACTGTAAAAATGACTGTAACTAAATGAATTTTATCATTAGTATGGACGAAACAACTGATGTAAATATACAATAGAATAGAATAGATATTATTGTGATTGTGCACATTACATAGTACTTAGTAAAGCAAAATTAGGTACTCTCTTTAAAATAGGAATATTAAAATGCTGAATCTTAAAATAATGCTAATAAAACATCAGAGTGGAAACATCAACAGTAAAGTCTTTTGCATTCAGTGGCTCCCGTCAGGAGTCGCCACAGTGAATCATCTGTCTCCATCTAACCTATCTTCTGCATCCTCCATTCTTACATCATACAGCTTCATATCTTCTTTCACTGCATCCATAAATCTCCCCTTTGGTCTTCCTCTAGACCTTCCCCCTGGCAGTTCTACATCATCATCCTTCTATCAGAATATTCACTGTCTCACATGTCTAAACCATCTCAGTCTGGCCTCTGACTTTCTCTCCAAGACATCCAACATGTGTCGTCCCCCTGATGTACTTGTTCCTGATCCTATCCATCCCTGTCACTCCCATAGAGAACCTCAACATTTTAACTTCTGCTACTTCCACCTCTACCTCCTGTCTCTTCCTCAGCACCACAATTTAATAAACTTAGAGTTATAAAGTAAGATGTTTGACAAACTTTTACCAAAAAGACAAGGAAAATCTTCCGCTCAGGTGTCTGGATAAACAATGAAGTGATGCTCAAGAAGCACTGCATATACAGTATACCTTGACAAAACCTCAAGAAATACTGCACACACAAGGAAACTGAAGAAGCACAGAGACACCGGATAAACACTCAACAAAACCTGAAAAACACTAGGTGTTTCCGTCACCTATGAAACTTCACAAATAAATTACAAAGAGAAAACATGCCGAATATATATAAAACCCACCCAATTTACGAAAACTGATATAGAATTGTTTCACTCACATGAAGTGTTTTTTCCGGGGATCCAACAAATGGATGTGCGAAATTAGTAAACAATGACCTCTCAGAAATCCCTCAAACACTCCACATATAAAGAGCTAACTTTGTGAAAGTTTGCTGCAGACATCTGTGTCTGTTTAAAGTAAAAAAAAAAAAAATAATAGAAATTTACCAGCCAAGATGAAAAGGCTTTTGAAAAAACCATTGATAAAACTTGTAGAAGCAGTGAAAAAACACTGGAAAGACATGAGATAAAAAAGATAAAATCATAAACAATCAGCACTGGAGAAACCTAAATCCTGGAGAACGATGGCTAACGCCATAACAAATGGTTAAAAAAAAGTTTAAGTTTATAACAGGTGAAGTGTTTCCCAGCAGCAGCTATGACTCAACACAGCCTAAACTATTACATGTGAAACCTTCACATCAGCCTGAGGCCAGGACAACCTCCAGTTAAGTGGTTGCCATAGTACCAGGAAAGTGCAGCAAATGCCTCGTCATATCCTACTGTTTCTCCCCAGCTGCACCACAAGAGCTGACTGAGTCAAGCAGAGTAAACCTGTAAACGCATCCCTCAGTGCCTCGACGTCACAAAGCAACCAAAACTGCCTGTTTTTCTTTTCTGTTTGCTTGGCAGTAAATATTTACCGCTGCCGCGCATACACCGGGTGAGCTGACACCAGCTTTTCTGTGTGTGTGTGAAACACCCACGCAGCTGCTCTGGATCAACTTTACGTTTGCAGTATAACAATAAACAGTATCATCATAAAAAAGCCTGATTAGAAAGCAACAGGCCTTCTTTTTGGTTCTCCTGACGTTTCGCCTCTCACTCAAAAGTCTTCTTCTGTTTCAAGTTTATAAACCGTCGTAGGGACGCTTATTCTTGTGAGTCACTGAAGTCACATATAAATCACTGGCCCAACCATCCCTCCAGAGGGCTGTTAGCATCTTTCGTCAGCCGTAAATTGTTTAGAGATGATCGGGTCACATGAAACTAGGTCCACGTTTGCCACTCCGAGTGGAGCAGAGCGAGGGCTGATAAACACCTGCAACCAGCGTGGAGTTATGCTGCGCTGAACGCTGACGCTACACCAAAGCAGGCAAAAGCCAGATGTTTCTGAGTGGTACTGGGTCTTTGGTGCATTGTAAAAGGTGCTACAGAGGTGATTTTGACCGTAGGAACTCTGTTCTGACCCACTCAATGAAGAATGTAAACCTAGTTTGTTGTAAATGAAGCAGTCTGGAGACATTTGTGTTGATACAGATGTGAAAAGAACAAAGAAGAAGAGCATGAAAGGAGGAAAAATGAATTTTGTAAGCAAATATATTGACATTTTTCCTTTTCTCAACATGTGTTTGTTTCCACTTTCTTGTGATGACCTTTGTGTGAACACTTCATCTGCATGCGACTTCACAGTAAAAGCCTCAGGCGTAAATGAGATCGGCATTTTCCTCCTTTGATTCTCCCTGGCTGCTCTTTCGTTGAGACTCAAGGGTGGCTCACCTTCTCAGCATCTTGCTCAAACAGGCGCAGCTGGAAGCACTGGTCCAGTTTCAGCTTCCTGACGTGCCACATCTGATGGAGATGTTGTCTCGTGGAGTGGAGCTTATCCAGCAGACTGGCCACCTGCCCAAAGGAAACATTCAACTGTTGGACGAAGGCTAGTAGTTAGAAGTTTCCAGTGTGCGTTGAGGAGTCCAGCACTTGATGCTTCACTCTGTTCACACCACCAGGACTGACTTTGCTAATCTGACTATTGACATTTTTAGATCATTTTCTTCTTTATACTTTGACAGAATAATGGAGATGTTTAAAGAACACGAGTGGTGAGGATAACAACGTCTAAATGTCCACAGAGCTACTGGATCATAAACTTTGTGGTTTTAAAGCTAAGAGTTGCTGCTTATTTCATCATGTCTATCTTTTTATATCCCAGGCAGTGGTATGGTTTCTGCAGCTGTCTGAACAATACGGAGAAACTTTTTTTACTCAGACTTTTTAAAATTTGTATTTTTAATAAATCCTTTTTTAAATCTTATTGATTTGTTGGCTCAAGCCTGTTGCAGCTCTGATCTTATTGTTCTTTTTTATGTTTCATTTTATTCCAGATTGAAATTTTTTTCTGTTAAAACATTTATTTTTGTTAAACCTTTGTCTATGCCAGTCTGGATACTGTACAGTACAAGGATTTTCCACTAATAATCCTGGCTCTTTTTTTATCAGATGTTAAAACGTTCCAGATGAGTAACCATGACAACAGGAAAGCTGTTTGCATGTGGTAGCAGCTGACTGAACTTTCCAAAGCTCAAGTAATGACTGGAATGAGTCTTCAAATCTAGACGAGTTGAATAGGAGACATCAAAGCTGTGCAGGAGCAGGAAGGAGGTATTTCTGTTTTAAGAATATATTTTGGACTGCAAAATCTCTCTACAGTGACATTAAATGACTTTAGATGATACAAACAGACACACAGAAAGAGCAGTAAGTGCAGAGGAGGCAGGAAAAACAAGTCATGTAAAATCCTGAACATTACTGTTACTAGTTACTGTGAAGGAACATTGCTGCCCCCCGGGTGGTGGGTGTAGGAATGCTCCAGGACATCATGCTGTGACCTTCAACAACTGACCCAGGGATATGACATCACTGGCTCAGTTGTTCCCAGGCAGCAAATATACCCTAATACATCCATGGCAATATCAGAAGATTCCCACCCTGCCTTTCTCTCTCTAATACTTTCTCTTTCTCTCTAATACTTTCTCTTTCTCTCTCTTACTTTCTCTCTCTAATACTTTCTCTTTCTCTCTAATACTTTCTCTTTCTCTCTTTCTCTTTCTCTCTCTACCTTTTTCTCTCTAATAGTTTGAGTTTTCTGTCACTTTGTTAGCTTGGTTTATTTGTTTTTTTCTCCATTTCAATGTCAATTTAATGGACTCAAATGAAAGTACTACATCCAGCAAACTACTGGTACAAAAGAAAACTACAGATCCTTGACTGACCAATAGCATCTGGTTCCAAATTCAGGTCAATTTCTCTTAATCCCAATGTCTATCTTTGCAGCAGAAGTATTACATACTGTATTATACATTAACATAGTCACAGTTTGGTCCAAAAAATGTTTTGATCGAGAAGTCACATCCTTGTATGCGGGGGGATTTTTTTTTTCTATGTACCTCATTAGGTAAAATTATTTAAAACCACAAATTTATGGATAATAAAGAGGCATGACTTTTTTGAGTGACAATTCTACTGCAGTCTGTGTAAGAGTTGTTTGTCTCTTAATATTAAAATATAAGATCCTAATGTGAGAAAAAGTACGGTCTGCTAAGACAAGGACACTAAATTGTTCTAAGCCCGTACTGTCCATATCTTCTGTGCTAGCTCTTAATTACAATTGCAATTACATTCAAAAAATGTTATTTTATTTAACAGAAGCTTTAAATAAAATTGAAACTGATGCTGACATTTTGTCTTGTTAGTCAGCTGGATGTGATCCCAGCTGGAGGTGGGGAGGCTACCTTAGGTACCAGGCTCTGGAAGTCAGCAGAACCTGAGATGCAGTTCCTCCCTGAAAATCCATCACTGGATCGGATGCACTGAAGCAGCCTTTGGCCCTCCCGGTCCAGTTCCTCCACTGGAGCCTTTAGCACCTGGAGGGGAGTATATAAAAAAAGGACTCCAGAATTATTTGTTTGTATGATACAAGAACTTATACCTACAGGCTTCAGCCCAACCAGGCACTCGCACCTTTTTCTTGAGCTGTGTGTGCTCCTCTATCAACCGACGAGATCCTTCAACATCTGCAGGAAACTCCTTCTTGGACAGCAGCTCCTGCAAAGCATAACAAATATTTGTTCTTTTAGAATCAGTAGTGCCATTGAACACCTTGAAGCCTCACTGTCACATTTCTCACCTGCAGATCCTCTAGTCTGGACAGCAGGTGAACTGCGTTGGACATAAACTCCTCCAGAGACACTCTCAGCTCCATCCACTCCTCATGGTTGTAGTCTAAAGAGCCTTCGAAGTCATCCGTAAGTTGCGAGGGATCCACCAGTTTGGCCAGACCTTCAACCGACACCATGCTGGTCTGCTCACACAAACAGAAATACCGAAATGAGTGACAGACCATCTAGACCAAAACAGGTCTGTCATTCACAAAATATTACTTGTGATGATTACGATATCTGAATGTTAATTCCTCCATCACAGAAAGCTTGAGTATATTTCTCATGTTCTGGGCATTCAGTTTGAAATGTATTGAGATGTGAGTTAAACCTGAAGGACAGATCTTTCAAAACCATAAATTAATCATGCATCTATGATTAATTTATGGTTAATCAACAATTTTAAATGCATCTATGCTCCATATACTCCCTGTGCTGTTACAGCATGAGCCCTCATCAATGTGTCCCTCTTTACCAACAAGAAGGTGGCATTGTGGTTACTGTGGGGTTGAGGTGGCGGTGGGTGGTCCCTGCTCAGCTGTATGTGGGTGGGGAGGTGGGGCGGGGTGGGGTGTCATGGAAGAGTGTTAGGAAGGACTAATTATCACAGCTGCAACAAATCACTAATTAGTTCTCCTGTTTATGGCAAAAGAAGCTGGGAAGAAGAAGGATCTGCAAAATAAACACCGGCGAATGGCTCTACAGTCTTGGAAAAGAGATGTGTTCAGTGTCTTAGATGTGGAAATATCTGTCACGTCTACTCACTGCAATGAGTCTGTCTGTTAATTAGCTGTCTGACTTCAACATCATACTGAATTCAACCAAGTGCTGACGGCACAGATTCCCTCCTGGTGAAGTGGCAGACTCAAAAGCAGTTTCTTTCCCACAGCACTGAACTTTTAACACTCTGATGAAATAACATTCCTCCAAGTGCAATAGATTGCAAATAAAATTATCATTTAAGGGTATGACTGAGTGACGTTTCGATGCTTGGGACAAGATGAGCAGAGCTCATAATTTTTTCTGTGCCTACAAAAAGAGCAGAGGAATTTCAAGAACCCAGAGTTTCTCCTGGTGAAGTGAGTGAAGACTGAAAATTCAGAGTCTTGCATATTCCTGATCACGTTCCTGAAAGAAACGTTGCTTGACTGGCTGAAGTCTCCCGTGTGACAGGAGAGTAGAGTTTCAGGCTTCAGAATAAACTTAAAAACAGCCATAAAGAAGTCATCTGTTGAGGGGAAACATGCTTATCCTAACAGCAATTGGCCCAACCTTTAGGTCCCTGAGAACTAGAATGAAAGAGAGAGATTTGAGTTCCAGCTGCAACAGGTCAAATAAGTTTGTGTAAATTTATTTCCTGTAAATGTTTTGATCACAGTGAGAAGGCTGCCTTGTCTCTGTTTGCAAGAAATGCTGTCAGTTGGATGAACTCCTGCTAAAACTACATGTTCTAATTCAAACAGCAAAGATTTTTTTCTTTTCTTTTTGGAGAATGTCTCAAAGCAATATCATCAGCTCTAATTTATTTCTGTTGTTTTGCACATTGCATCATACATGTAAGTTATATATAGTAGAAAAAGAGGAGAATTTCTTTTCCTGGACTTTTTAAGTGAAAGCATGAATGTTTAAATGGCCATTATTAATTTATGAGATCATAAACTTTCTTAGTGTTTCGGGTAGAATGCAAGCTTTTTATGCTTTAATGTTCAAAATCACTTCATTTTTCACATAGTGCATGTTGTTCGAGCTCCTCTTGTCACCTTGTATGTGAAAAGCTATATGTTCTCTTTTTCTTTTGAAAGATGAATATTACACCAACATGCTTTTGGAAGCGTTTTGCCTTGTGTGCACATAGAAGTCATGTGATTTATGTATTTTGACATTCATCCCGGAAGCATAAATCTGATTCCTAAACTTTTTTTTCTGCTATCTTACTTCAGCAAAATGTAACATGCTACAGTGGCTCAGCAAACTGAGGCTGAAAAACTAGATAAGCAGACAAGCAGAAGCCTTTACGTCTACTACCTGGAACTATGGGTCATTTGAAGCTGATACGATGAAGGATGAAACTGACCTCAAAGGAGAACTTTGCACTTCCGAAGTTGGTCTTCTGTTTCTGCCAGAAGTTGTCGGGTTTGATGATGAGCGCCACGCAGATCTCAGCAGGGAAATACTCCTGCAGAGTCTTCAGCAGAGGCTTGATGAGCTCCCACTTAGAGCCACGCATGTCGATGATGACGGTGAAACCACGTTTACAGACATCCTCGCTGGGGGAAGGAAAGACGGTGTGGAAACTACAAGTTAAAAAAGACATTCATAGCCTAAGACATTTCACGATTTGTCTTGTCAACCTCATTTCTGGTATCCAGTTTTGCATTTTCAGGGATGTAACATGTCCATCAATAGCGTTTTGTTATTAAAGTGACAAGACAAATCCATGAAAATATGTGAGTAATGCAAAAATGATGCACACTTTGTGACAAATACAAATACTGGTTTGATTGGCAGACGAAAATGATTCACTCAGACCTGATAGAAATGCTTTTCTAGGAAGGCGTTCATTAGAGATGCAGCTCTGGTGGTTAAAGAGTCCGCCTTATCGATCAAGTTGCCTTGACATTTACAAGTGAACATTTCAGGTATCAGAGCTGAAGTCTGTTGGCATTCTTCATGGTTCAGAAGGGTCTCCAACAATGAGGGAGGTGTTTTTACTTCCAAACCATCTATAGATACCAATATTTTGTCCACATGTTACAGAACATCTATAGGATTAAGCTCTGAAATGTCTGATCTGTTACTGTCATAGGTGTAAATAAAACCAAAAAATGTCTAAATTCAGGACAGCTACATAGAAACATAGGTTCTATAAAGTAAAGAGGATAAAGCTAGAAAATATTGAACTGTGGCTCAGTTCCTTAAGGGAGAAGTTTCATCAAGGTGTTCATTGATCACTTGACAGGAAACATATAAACAGATAATTATTGGTGGAGTGTAATGGGGTTTAACAACAGCCACTGCTGACTGGAGAGTAAAATCTTCCACCTCCACTCACACAGAGCCTTAATATTAATCCAACAATAGGACATCATTTTAATGTGCCTCAGGGAGGCAAAAACTCCACTCGTCACCATGGAAACAGCAGCTCGATTAGCAGGAGCAAGCAGAGCGGGACTGATAGGCATCAAATGATGCTACAGATTCAGTCACACAGGTAAACTTGTTCCCATGAAAGCACAGGATGGACTGAAAACTGTCCTGTTACTCCACAAAGGCACATCCTGACATCTACGTCCTCATGAATTATCTGGATTTCTGCAATCTGTACATGTCCTTCAGTATGTCACCAAGGGGTTTTCTGAGACTGCAGAGACAGGTGACAGTCACAGCATTCATGATTCAGGACTTGGGTGCATGTTCACATGTTCTGGCTCTGCTGAATGGATTTGAATGAATGGTTGCCAGCTTATTCCAGAAATCTAATATCTGTCTTTGGAAATATGCAAACTCGTGGAGGTTTTCCTCGCTGCTCTCCTGACACACTGACAGTCAGCTCAGCAAAGATCTCCAACTGGACTAATGACAGATATGTTCAGTATTTTTGCATCTCACTTCTTCTGTAACATGGTTAAAGAATTGGCTCTGGATACACTGCATATCGCCACGCAGCTTCTGTTTGATCTGACTTTACCTTGTTTCACTGTGATTTCTGCAGCTTTCTTTGGCTTTCAGGTTGACTCAGGGTGGCTAATGCCACAAATCTGCATTCTCTTTAGGTCTGTGGGCTACAGCGAGCTGTAACAGCTCTAATAGTACTGCAGCATTAACTAAGAGTAATATGTGTCAAAGCCAATGTCTGACATCTGAAACACCTCTGTAATAAATGTCTTAACCCAAGTTAGACCCGGCTTATGACCTCTGGACCACATCTGGTCAACATAACTCTTCGACGGGCCACAGATGAGAGAAAATAACCAAAAATGGATTAGATTTGGCCCCAATGTGTCTGCTAGTCCACGTCTGATGGCACATGAGTAATATAATGATGGATGGTTGGTAAAAATGGTGGTATTTCATGACTAGAAATTACATAAAGTTAACATTGGAGAAAAACATAGGAAATATATTCCAGACAAGATGATATTCCTAAGAGAGAGTTTATAAGATATTCAAAGAAAGCCATTTCTAACATAGTAAGCCTCACAGAGGACTGTTAGAGTAAATTTATGACAAGAAATAAAAAGCTGAACTCATTTGAATCTACAGCAATCAGGATTAAACTAATATACTCTTAGGTTTTGTTTCTAAAGCCTTAATTAGTCTTGGCAGTGTAAAGAGACTTTTTTTCAGTAGTGGCTCCTAGCATCTTGTTTTTATTAACCCGGTCTCGCTCCAACAATGTCTGTTTTCTCAAAACAACTAGCATCACATCTTGATCCAGAAAGTAGCCCTTACATCTACTTCTCTTTTTACCAAGTAAACATGAAAGGATGCATTTCTGTGTTATTCAGCTCTCTGAACTGATTGCAGTGATCTTGCTTTTGACAGATTTGGCATGAGAACCAGAAACTTCAGCTCAGTCTGATCTGCTGGCGTTCCTCATACTATATTTGGACAGGTTACTTCTTTTAGCCGACTGTATTTTGGTCTAAATTGGACAGAAATTATTTAGCAACGCCTGGGCCAAAAATGGACTATGTGTCATGGGCTACACCTGGTTCATTTTCAACAACCAGCTTTTCTTGCATTGACTCCTCTCTTCCTCTAGATTGTAGACATTATACCAATTGTCTTATCTTAAGATTGATCACACATTTGGGTCTAAACTGGACAACATTGAGATCTTAAGATTTACAGCACTGGCACGCTACTGCCGTAAGTCAGCCTTGACAGGGGTCACCTGCTGTGAGGGCAAGGCATGGCCCCAAAGACCTAAAGAAAATGTGGTTTTGGTTCATGTTTTATGGATTAGTGACCTTGTTTATACAGACACACTCAGCCTGAGTCAGCACCACGATTCAAGGCCAAATGTCGACCCAAAAATAGTGAGATATCAGTCATGTTTGGTCCAAACATTGTGTCCTGTCAGAGATGATCTTTCCACTGTAGTCAATAAATTAATCTGCTAGAATCCTTTGTTTGTCTGTTTTCAGTAATTTTCAGGTTTGACTGTTTGAAATATGACATGCACATCAACTCTCATGCTAAAAGAGAGCTTCAAATGTCTTTTTTTGCCTTTGTGGTTAATGTCTTGCTGCGTTGCCTGCAGCAGGTGTCTCTCCCGATAAGGATGCCGCGCTCCAGATGATGAAGATCTTTCATTATCAATAAGAGAACTGCTTTAATGCTGCAGAGCTTCAAGTCAAACAAACTTCAAAAGAAAACCAATATCAAGAACCGACACGGCTAAGGTTGGGTTTAGAATTGGCAGCCACTGTGACTGACCACTGATCAGCTTTCTCTTCACCATTTCCTCTCCCTCCAGCATCTTCAGAGTGCTTTGAAACTACAAACTGTCTGCTGCAACCGCCTGCAGTTTTCACACAGATGCTAATAAAACGGTGCTCTCCATCTGTTGCTGAGGTGGAGAAAAAGTAGCATTTGATTCCACAGTCAGGGCAGTGCAGAAGCACCTGACATGCACTCGCTTCACTAGTCGTGCACTAGTATCTGTCATAGCTGCTTGACAAGAGGTAACAACAAACCTGGGGACAGTGGACAGGTAGGTTACCAGTCTTCTCAGGTCCTCCTGCTTTATTCGGTCATGGTTGCTCCTGGCAGGAAACGTCAGGATTGGTCCTCCCCTTTTATCTCGCCCACCTGCAAGCACACCCACATCATAGAAGGTGTTTTATATTAGTTATATAGTATACTGTTTATTGTAGTGTGTGGGTAGTAGTAGTAGTAGTAATAGCAAGTAATAGCTTTTTATTGAATTGTAGTAGTGGTAGTAGCTATAACTGGACATGAATGATGGAACTGATGCTTTAACCGTAACATTTAATAAAAGCTTTGAAATTAAAATATCAGCACAGACAGGCTGATCAAGACAGATTAAACCTGACAGTCAGGTTTAGCTGTCATTATCTGTCAGTACAGTTTCAATGAGGGCAGCATCTAAGCGTTTGAAAATGTTGCAAAAACAAATGTTGCATGTTTAATGTGTAAGATAAGGGACTTAAGAGGGCTTTAAGGCTGCAGTTGCTAAGTTTATTTTTGTCATATTCAATGAAATACCACTATTTACAGATAATATTACATAAACTAGGTAATTTGAGAAACTAATCCGCTTCTTTGGCCACGCCTGCATTTTCTTTTTTTCTTTTTTTTTTGTTGAGTGGTGACATCTGGATGAAGGACAGAATGATTTAGAATAAAAGTAACATAACTTAAGTAAACATTAAAGGTTGAACAAGTTAAGCTAAAGTTAAAATAGGTGAAAAATGACTTGTATGTAACTGGACATAAATTAAAAAATAAGGTATTTATGAATGAGTTTCCTCATTATCTTGCTGTGGGATTGCATACATTTCATACGATATTAGACTTTGCTGAATCATCTGTAGAAGAAACACAATGTTTTCAGCAGTTAGGAGGTACAATCCAGCACATGCAGTTTATCTGCATCGCAATCACACTAAAGACAGATGGAGGATATCTGCATTCTGAATATTTGTAGGAATCTAATATTATGCATCCTCAGTAAGAGTAAAAGAACATGCAGAGCTTCCAGCACTTATGGTTGTACTTTAAGTAGCTTATAATTATATTGCAAAGCACTGATTCAATTTCAAAAGCAATAAAATGTTGTGTCTGTTATGTAATAATTCAAATATCATCCTAAACAAGAACAGACTGCACAACAAGGACAAAAGACACATAACTCCAGAGGTCACCCCCCACCGCTATCACTGGTGAGCAGTCCCGTGTTTTCTCGGACAGCTTTAATATCTGTAGATCTGTAACAGGACTCCCCTCACCGCTACGTCAGCCGCTCAGCACGCTTTCCTCCGAAACCGTCCGGAACACAAACCCTCTGCATCTACTCATGATAAACGATGTGTGTAGAGATGTTCTGGTCAGATTAATGCAAGGAACACAAACCACAGTGTTTATGAAAGCGCTACTCAGGCGTGGAAAGGCGGAGTGTGTGTGTGATTTGAGAGAAAGAGTGCTGCTGTAATCTATGGAGGAATCTTGATGATGGATGGTTATTGGCACTCAGTCTTTAGCAAAGCTCTCTCTCTGGCTGTCTCCACAACATTTTAGGAAGGTCTCTCTTCCATTCTCTCTCTCTGATTCAGACTTTTTGTCTCTTTTATTACTGTAACACAAGGAAAGGACCAGCGCACATACATTACAACAGACAGTCCTCTTAAAGTACTAACGTCAAACTTAATGACCTGTATCTTCAGTTTTCATTTCCATGTGGACAGTATTTCATCGTTCTTTCTTGTCATCTTAATTTCATTTGTTTTCAATGATTTATGTCCAATAAGGTTTAAAATATAAATCTCCATTCCATCCTCTGGTCCATATGTGGAAGATTTCTGACTCCAAAAATAAAAGGCCAAGAAAGCGATGGCCAATAACCAACCTGGAGACTTCCAAGCAGCAGTTTACGAACCAATGAGGGACTTCTTATTCACAGTCTAAGACAAGAAGTCATTTATTTGACAGGATGCACTCCAACATGGAGAAATGTTTTGGAAAAGTTTACTCTTGTCTGAATTTACATGAGTTCTCAGCCGCCAATCAGCTTACTGGAAAATCCGCAGGGTTCATTGGAGCAGATCTTTCTGTTTTACTTGAGATGCAGTTCCATATCTCAAATCTGAGTGGCTTCTGTTGGATATCTGAAAAGGATCAAGCCTTGACACGGGATAAAGATGGTCTGAAACTTGAGGTTATTCAGATAAAACATTTTAAACTATTTGCGTGGCATGGTAAAAACTGCAGAGCAGATGACCTCATTGTCTCTTGCACGCACAACCCCAACACACAGCAAGATCCATATACAACTACCTTCATAAAGCATCCACTTTAGTCTTAATATGCTCCATTTATTATCCTGACACTGAGGTCCATATTTACTAGAGTTTTACATCTTGTGCAAAACTGTGTTTGGACATTTAAAAAAACTGATATTTAATGATGAGATGAATGGTAAATTACTGCCTGACACAAGCAAATGCTATAGTCGCAGTAACCAGTCCCATTTTCGTTATATTTATAGGCGTTTCACTTTCAGAGTCCAAAATTCAGAGAGGATATTACTTAAATGAATCATGCAGTTATTTAGGAAGCTTTAGGCTTGCAGTTCTCTGTGCATTATATCTTATTTTATTGCTGAAAAATAAGCCTCATATTTTTTGTGCTTGATGCAATAGTTGCTGTGAAAATGCAAAGGGGTTGCACAGAAGAAGAGAGTTTGTGGATGAAGACATTTACATTAATTCAAATTTATTTAGAAAGTCAGAAAAAAATGTCATCAGAAAATACTGAATTTTTTAAAACCTGAAATGAGTCTTTGAAGAGACCTAAATCATGCAATAATTAATTTGATTAATAAGATACTTTGAATTGAATTAGCCAAATGTGACCCCTAGTGAACTTGATCAGACACCACAGTAGCATCGTTTTACAAAAACTCTAAATCTGTTAAATCCTGAAGGTTGAATCTTCTATTTTCTGTGTGGTCGTGTGAGCTGTGTTCCTCTTAAAACGATAGCTAAATGGCTTCGAAATGGACAAATTACAGTTAAAGGCCATTTATAACCTGTGAAATCTGAAAAAATATATAATATAGGACCACTAATTGTCTGCAGGAAATCTAAAATCTGCTGGAATCTCTAGATTTAAAGCAAGGCTTTCAAACCAATATCTGTGGCACCAAAACTGTCTGCCCTCTGGTGTAAAATAATAATAATAACAACAATAATAATAATCATCACCATCATTCTGGGAATTTAATATGAGCCTTGAAGTCCATGTAGTGAGGTTTACAAGATGTTTTTTTTTAAATTTTCCAAACATTCCAACTGTCTCTCCGTCCATCCATAAATTAGCCCATCCATCCAAAATCAGTTCATCCATCAATGCCATCCATCTATTCAACCATGTATTGATCCATCCATCTGCCAGTCCATCATCCACTCATCTATCCATAATTTCACAAATTAATTCATCCATCTTTCTATTCATCAGTCTCTCCATCCATATTTCAGCCCATCTATCAGTATCCATTCATCAATATCCATCATGCATAAATAATGTGACACATCGTTCATTTACTTTATTTTAAGAAGTGATTAGTTATTTTTATTATGTTGGGATACCAAAAACCTCAGAATTGAAAGACATTATACTTTCTCTTTCACATCAGCGTATGCTCTTATGTGGACATTTGTGGGATTTCTAAAAAAAACTTCTTCTGATGTCAGCTCTTAGTTGTTTAGCTGAAGTTATATTTCATGGCTGAGAGCTTGTGAGTGGGACGACCCGTGGAGCCGAAATGTTCTTGTGTCTGCTTGTGTTGGCTGACAGGGAGCTGTAGAGTAGGGACAGTGTAGTTGGGGAGGGGGGGCTTCCCATAAGTTATGTTCATGGTGTGAAGTGCCCAGGATGATGCTTTTTCCTGGCTCCTTCCTGACTCATGAAGTGTGAGAATCTCATTTTGACATGAACAAACGTTTTCAGACACCAAGTGCATACACTCACTGAACTGCCTCTTCATCAGGAAACATCTGTATTACTATTTTCAATATATCATAAAAAGTTGTGGACTTTTATATTTTCTTTCTGACTGGTTGTTATTCTACTCGTAATTATAACAGTAGGTCTCCAAGAGAGTGTGTAGCTCAGGAGATGCTGATTTTCATCTCCAGCCTACAAGCCAAATGTGAATTTTTACGAGACAAATTTATTCATGAAATAATAAATTACATAGAATATATAGAAATCTGGGATCGACATCAAGACCATCAACAACTGATAATTGGATATCAAAATAAAGTTGTGCATATGTGAAACTTGACTTCCTTCCTTTGGTTTCGTTCCAACACCGGCTGACACTCACCCGACACGAAGGCGACTTTCTCCTTAAGCACAGGCAGCACATCAGACGCCTTTATGCCTTCAGTCCTGAAGGACCCTGGAGAGAGACGAGAGAGAAAAACTCTCAGCATTAATCCCATTATCAGATCAACATTCCTGTGAGAGAGCGAGAGAGCACTCACACACTCACAAATCCAGTTTTCCCTCCTTCTTTTGTCTCCATTAGAGCAACCACACCTCAAACATCTCACACATTTGTCAAGTAAACATTTTATACATTTATGTGTGCGTATATTCATGCATTCTCTCATTTTACAAAATCATGCAAACACAGTAAGTGAAGAAATCATGACAAATTCCTCATCTCTCCATCCTTTATCTTCTCCTTCTTTCTGCTCTCAGTTCATCTGGTCATCCGTCTGTCATGTTATGAAATCTCTCTCTCTTTCATTTGTGTCGGTGCTCTCTCTATCACCTCACCTCTCCCCCTCTCACAGCAGAAAACAAGCCCAAATGTCCACGTCCTGCTGCGTTTGTATGAGTGTCTATGTGTGTGGTTGTTGAACACACGCACACATACACACACACATACACACACACACACACACACACACACACACACATTCCTCAGTGAGAACATCAAGTCAGCAAAAATCTGCCTCAAATAGAGAGAGAGAGACGGGTAGAGAGACAGCGACTGCGACTGGATCTGCTCCTTCATTTCAAAGTGAATTTCCTGTTTCACTGGCATCAACACAGACCAAATTTATTTTCCTAAAAAGTAAAAGACAACAAAAAAGTAGCGCATTGGATTAAGATTGAAGTCATCCATCCTTTAGCTGTAACCTCAGCTCTCTTTGGACAAAAGGACAGAATACCTGCTGGACAGGTCAACCGTCTGTTGTAAGATCAGAGAAAGATGAAAACCACCTACAATCACGGGTGACTTAGAATCACAAATTAATCAAACATGCATGTTTCTGGACCTTGAGAGGAGGCCAGAGTACTGGAGAAAACCCACACAGACAGGTTCCTACTAGGAGTTGAACCAGGAATCTTCAAGTTGTGGAACAACAATACAAGACACCAACCAACTATGCTTCTCCAAGATTGCAGTAAGTTTCAGCTTAAGACATAACTTGAATTCAGATGAGGTGCTTATAATCAATGCAGGACTCTGCTTCCAGCTCATTGCAGTTCTGCAGGAGGTCAGATGTGGGACATAATTCAGAGCTGACCACTAATGACCACAAGGCACAAAGAGAAGAAGTAAAATGTTTTTATCCAAACAGGCTTCCAGTTTCAGTATCTGTCTCCAACCTCGCATCCATATGTGGAACATTTATGAATCCAAATGAGGCTTTGATGGTGACAGCCAAATAATCTAAACTCCGTCCATCCATCTATATTTCTTCTCTGCATCCAGCTTCTCCAGTTCTTCATGGAGGATATCAAGGTATTACCTTACCAGCTTGGGAGATCTCATCTCTCCAGCATCTCCTGGGTCTGTCTCATGGTTAGACATACCTGAAACATCTTCCCTGGGAGGTATCTGGGATGCCCCAAACCTTCTAATTGCTTCTAAACTTTTTTAGAAGTAAAAACAATACCACACACTATCAATTAAAAAGAAGAAAAAAACTCAGCCCAGCAGTGACAATTTATAGTCACCCATGTGAAATCTTGATCTCCTTAAATGAAAGCTGATATCCCAGCAGGAACCGAGGAACAGCACACACAAAGTCCTTCCCAAAAACACAAAGCGAGATGGAGTCGGTGCAGTCGGAGCCCCAGTGAAAGTAAATCCAGACAAAAGATAACTTATGCACTTTGCTTCAAGCTTTCCTTTGACCGCCACTCATAACAGGTTCCTCATCTGGGTTAGAAGTTTGTTCAGGTCCCAGTTCTGAGTCTGCAGAAATTTCTTTTCAAATATGTATCTACTGTTTACTGTCTACTGTAATATTTAGTCACTGTTACCTCTTGTACAATATTGTCACTGTTGTCTTAAATCAACAAGATCATTTGAGTACTACCTAATGTCATCCACTGAGATGGAGGATTATTTCATTACTCTGATGGTCACTACACAACTGTCACAACATCCTCAACTGACTCCTCTCAGTTGTCTCCTGGATGACTGAACATCTCACCCTACTTCTAACAGTCCAGCCACCTGGTGGTGAAACTCATTTCAGCTTCGTGTAACTACAGTCTCCCACCCCAGAGATGGCGCTCCACCCTTTTCTGACTAAGAATAATGGTCTCAGATTTGGATGACACCAACAAAACCACATCACACATCACCAAACAGGACACTCTACAGACCCAACCTCTAAAGGATTTACAACGTTCAACAGAGCAGATTGTTGATCAAAATCAAGGCCACATAATGAAGCAGAAATAATTGTGATACAGATCTAAAAGTCAAAAAGGCTCTTGTTTTTGTTATGATGTGGAAAACTACATCAGAAAATGATTGAGGCATGGCATGGTACCAAAACTGCACCAACACACGGATGTGACTTGCGGTAACTTGAATGGCACAAGCTAAACAATTGGTGCAGCACAGTGAACGGGCCAAGTGTAAATAATGCTGAGTAGATGCCTGGACTGTGGCCTGAGAGTCAGATTTCTCTCTTGAGCCTGAACATGCAGGCTTCTGCTGATCCTTAAAAACCTCCTGAAGCGTCGTTAACAGTGATGCTTCAAGCTCCATCAAGACGCTGTGTATTTCTGGAAATACAGACGATATTCTTCATCAGCTGAGAACATGTCAAAGTTGCACATGCACACATACTGAGAGTTGATATCATTTCCAAATGAAATGTTTCCACATTTAATAACATTTAAACTAACACAGATTCATGCCATATTTTACTGTAAAGCGCCGGCCAACTTGGATTCACCCTCAGGATTCACATCGGGTTTTATTGCTTTCTTCCTAAAACCAGATACAGACAATCAGCACAACAATCCTCTAGCCAACTCAAGCAAAACAATTTTAATGGCCGTCCTCA
Organism: Zenarchopterus dispar; assembly: GCA_028564865.1. NCBI lineage: Eukaryota > Metazoa > Chordata > Actinopteri > Beloniformes > Zenarchopteridae > Zenarchopterus > Zenarchopterus dispar. The sequence continues at coordinate 13,869,618 of JAOWBL010000014.1, read as the reverse complement.
AAACTGAAACCCAGAATAAACTCAGTTGGTCCATTCTAGACAGAATCAAGTATGAGTTCTATATCTTAAATGTTTAATGAAGATTTCACATGTGAATACAGCATAACACAGTTTGCTAGTCAGTCTGTAATAAACAGATTACTGGTCACTAATTGGAAACTAAGCTTGAAGGCAAAAGATTCAAATAAAATATGCTGTTTTAGTGGTACATTTCCCAGCTAACATGGGCCTGCTGGGCTTATCTGAGTAATCACTGAGGTGAAAAATAGGCTCCACCTGGGAGTGTCAAAGGCCCAAGTGGTCCAGTTACAAACACCCATTTGGTTTTGTTTGGATACATGTACTTGCAAGTCCATGTAGACCTAACTTTGGGCACCAGCTTAGATCCTGCACGACTGATACGAGTCTGACCACTAATGAGAATATGTTTATGGGCTAAATACATGTCACAAATGTGACACATTAGAGTTTAAAAAATGGAAGGGGAAACACATGTGGGCCAACCCGGCAACCAATGAAATATGAAGTCACCTGGCCAGTATAAAACCTGTGGACAGAACCTATATGAACTGACACTTTAGCTCACCGATGGACCACATAAACCCAAAGAACATACAAATGTTGGCATCAACTGTTTTCCTACAGAAAGATTTGCAAAATTAAGTAGGATGCGTTTAAATGCATTGGACACTTACTGTTCAAATTAAAAATGTAGATCTTAACAAATCCCCAACAGACAGACACAACAGAAGTTAAAATGTGTTGTTAAAGCCACAGCCAGATGTGTGGCTGTATGTATCTTTATATCAACATTTAAAATGTTTGAACAGGACAAAAATAGTTTGTTCTCCTCAATATTTAAGAAAGAAGAGAGCAAGTGTGCATGAAGAGGAAGTGTGTGTGGATAAGGGAGGGAACGTATTTGTCCTGCTGAGAGGAAACAGCTTTTGACACTTCTACACACACACAGTGAGAGAGAGAGCGAGAGACACACACACAGGAAGTTGTCAGTCTTGTTTTTGGACTCATACACGCATACTTTAATTTTCTTTTGGAAAAAGACTTTTGTTTTGTGCTCAGCACGGATGTGACGATGAGTCAGAGTTGACCGATAGAGTCTTAAATACACACGAGAACTCTACAATGGAGGTAAAGATGAAGACTGTTGAGATGGTTGCAGGAGGACTCAAGCACATAAATGTTGATTAAATGGAGTTTCATTTAATCCTTTATTAACTATCCTTCACAGTGGAAGGGCTGACTGGAAGCAAACTGAAGCAACTGACAGATTGTTTAGCTAACAATTTACTACTAAGTTTATAAATATATAACACATTAGTTTGATATGACCAAACAACTTACCATCACAAAAGCCAAATATTTCCAGAAGATTTGAAGAAACCTGATAGATGATTTGTACCAAATTTTCACATGCTGGACGCATGTTTTTCAGTGTTGACCTCTGATGGTAACAATCACACAGCAAATATGCCAGTGTTAATATGTAAGAATTACTTTAACGCTATTTAGAGTAAAACTTTCAGAGTAAACTTCATCACATGTTAGTGTATATTTTAGGTGTGACATGCTTTTTCAAAATTCTGCCACATTAAATTGACCAAACGCTAATTATTGGTGACGAAGCGCTGTCCAATTTTTTAGATGTCATTTTACGTTGCTGCAGTGATAAGTTTTGCTTCATTAAATACCAAGTTTTAGAGAAATATTTTGTTAAAGTAACTGGTTCAGTGTTAGTTAATGATTTTAAAAGTGTTAAAAAACACTCAGAAGAGTGGGCATATATATATA
>JAOWBL010000014.1:13852355-13867709 GCA_028564865.1 Zenarchopterus dispar | reverse complement strand
TAGATAGATAGATAGATAGATAGATAGATAGATAGATAGATAGATAGATAGATAGATAGATAGATGGATAGATGGATGGATATCAATTTGTGTTTTTACATCAAATTGTTAAATTACCAAGATGTGTTGTTTGTTCAAACAAGAGTCAAGGGAAATTGGCAGAGCAGATTTGGCAATTTGGATTTTTCATGGTGCAACCCACATATTCATTTCTGCAGCTCATCCCATAACTACATCTTCATTATGAATGTGTTTCCATTTAAAAGCAAAATAAACAGGCTTTCCAACAGTATAAGATTTATTGTCAAGAAGCATTGTTACAACAAAGAAATAATCTACCAAACAAAAATTTTCTCACTTTTTGTGCTAAGTTTATATATATGAAAAAAATCAGAATTAGAGCCATGACAGAACTGGAAATTGGCCAAATAATTGCAATCCCCATATCTCCAGCTAACTTCCACCCAAGCAGTTTAGTTATTTCAAGACTTTCAGGGTTTTTCTTTAATTCATTATTTATTACTAAGAGAAGACTAAATTGTATGATCCATAGTAAAACTGCAAGTCTTTTGGAGCAAAAAAAAAAACTGAGTCCGACTACCTGTGGCCTCGAACATCTCTGTGCACTGTCAGTCACGATAAAAGCTTTCTGTCTCAGTCTCTCACACACAGACTCTGCATACATCTGCCCACAACAATTAATAACATCCAAGACCATTACTTCGCACCACTAATCAGCTGCTATCATACACACACACACAAACACACACACACACAAAGAGTGATCGATTACAGTCCAAACAGATGCGCATTAAAACTAAAACACATACGCACACACCATATGGCTGCAGCTGCCTGAAGACTGGAAAGCTTTTACAGAGGGAGGAGACAAAAGTAGGAGGAGGAGAGGAAATCCTTCTTTTGTATTTATCTATTTAACACTCTTTCTCTGTCTCGAGCTGTCTCTCCCATTTGTCCCCTGGTGGGTAATAAGAGCTAATCCACTTAAGCTGCCTCTCTTTCCCTCTCTCTGTTGCTAACACACACACACACACACACTTCATTCTTCGCACCCATCTGGGGAGACAAAGAGGGAGATGGAGGTAAGGAGGGAATCCCTGCCTCCCTCCCCAGAAGCAGCATCTTTTTGTTCCTGATCTGTCCTTCACTCCCTCACACACACCCACAAGCACACATATACACACCCTTCAATAATAGATGCTAGCTCCTCCCTCCACGGTTCCTTGGTTCATCACCATGACTCAGGACTGAGGCTTCACTTAAAGGTACAGGATGGTGAACTCTTCAAGCAGAAATGTCAAAGCAGAAGGAGCCATTTCTAATTTGCTCTCATGCTCTGGTCCGTGTGTTTAGGGATCGTTGGCATATGTTGGACAAAAGTGGAAAAGCAAATGACTGAAGCTGGCTTCCCTCTGCACACTTGTATGCCTCATTATGGTTAAAATTGATTTTTAAGCTGCTTAATATTAACATCTCCAGCTGGCACATTGTAGAGTGATCCATCATCTCTTCAGCAGACAGCCAACATTCAGACTCATTTGTGCGAAACAGGATATTTAAGAGCATCTAGTCTCTTCTTCTCCGTTCTGAAGCTGACTGGCTGCTTCTTTCATCTCTCTCTTCATTTTTAATTCGACATCCAGACTGATCACAGAACTGCACGCCTGTGAGCAGCCGGGAAGTCCTGGAAATGCCTTTGAACTGCACATTAAAAATGTGTCCAGTTCTCTCACCAACTGCTACACCACCCCGAACCAAGAGAGGCTGAGACATGATCCTTGTAGGAATTGTTTGTAGGAATCAGCTGCATTGACTGTCTGACCCACTCCCACGGTCGGTGCAGGGCCCATGGGTCTGCAGCTGCAAAGTGTCTCGACACCCATTGCTAGAATTATCACTGTAGTCTTGACTTTTCTCCCCACATAATCCCATCCCTCACTCCTGATGTAACCGGTTCTGGTATCCAGCCGAGCAAGGTTTTGGAGCCAATGTATCAGCAGTTTTCCTGACTTTGAACCAACGTTTTCTTCACAGCTGGGGAGTGAAAACCAAACTGTTTGGTACAAGCTCCAAACAAGCACTGGAACCACTTTGATGGAAAAGGCAAATGACAACTGTATGGTAACTGGTCGAAACGATGTAACTGTCTGGGATTAGTCCACATAAGGTGAATGTGCAGTGATTAATTAAAGGCACGAGCACAATACTGGCACCCGTCATTACAAAACAAAAATGAGCAAAAAGCTACACACTTAATCAGCAGTTCTAATTATTAGTCTGAAAACGGATTAATGGAGTGATAGAGAAGGCCAGGGCTATCAAAGTTTTATGTTACAGAGAAATAATGACATAGTTTTCAATCATTTACTTCCCAAACTGTGTATCTATGGTACAAATACAACCAGACAAAAGGTCTATGAAAGTAAGTTGTTCTGCAGAACTCCACAATATCCCAATTTGATCACAATGAGGACAAATCACTACAAATGATAAAGTGCAGAGATAAACTGATTGCAATGTTCTTGACAATTTCAATTTACAACTTTCTTGAGGGTCTGACCTCCCAATATCAATTTTGATTTTCTTTCTTAGAACTGCTGTCAACTGAATGCATTAATTTTAAACAACAACAGAAACATAGTGGAGGCTGTGCAGAGATTCTTCTTATACTCTTAAGGCTGATAAGTGATATAAATAAATATGTTCAAGCCCATGAAGTGCATGGACTGAAGGCAAAAAAGCTAAAGCAAGTGTTGGTTCATTTCCAATAGTGGCCAAGACTTATCTGACAAAAATCGTCCGATTCCAATCACCAACCAATCAATCGGTGCATCTCTAACAAAGACCGAAGAAGCACAAATGAAAAACCTGCACCAGGTGATCTCTGTTATTTTAACACTCTACTGAAAACCAGATATGTTTATGATACCTGTTTTCTTCACAGCAAAGCAAAGTTCCAATGACAGGATGCCAACTCAACCAAGATGAGCCCACAGCTTAGACCAGAGCTCTTCAAGCCCGGTCCTCGAGGCCCACCATCCTGCATATAGACACGTCTCCCAGGTTTAACTTTCCTGATTCAAGATAACTAGTCATCAATAAACTTGTGTAGATTTTAATGGCCAGAAACATGATGGACCATTTTCCTATCAGGAACGTACATCATTGACTTTAATACCTCTGCAAATACACACTATGAATGAGATGATTTCAATAGCACCCCAGGTGAGAATTCAGGTTTAAATTACAATCTAGCAGCTCCGACAGCAAAAAGATGGCACAACACGATTAATGAAGCTTTCCTGCTGCAGTCTGAGTTAGAGAATTCGAACTGCAGGTTAATGTGCCTCTAAGCCTGGAAGAAACCCACTGGATGAACGAATTACAGTCATTCTTCCATGTAATGTGTCTGTTTGCAGAGACACAAACCAGCAGGATCATTTTTAGATGTCACGAAGCCAGTTACACATCAGTCATAAATCTTCTTGTGTCTGCTATAAGTGGAAAATCTAACTATAATAGAGGAACATCTATAAACTAAAGCTTCTCCTCAGTTTCATCTCCATGTTTTCAGGTCAAATATGATTTGTTAAAAGAATCAGCAACAAAGGAACAGATCCAGAGAGGCTGTCAGTTAATCATTTAAGGATAACTGATTTACCTCAAGCTTGGAGTTTCTTCATCACTGCCATTAGAAAAACCACTCTTTCCTGTATCACTTACAGTCATTTAGTTACAGAAACCTGCTGACACCAATTTTGGACTGGTGTAGGTAGATTCTCATCAGTTAACCTGAGGCATGTGCTGCAGCTCCCTTATGAGGCATTGATAGTTTCCCACAATTTTCCCACTGCTGATCTGTAATTGTTGTTGTGATGACCTGCTCTGTTGTACGCACAGATGGACGATTCCACCCAACACATATGACTGCAGCCGGACCACACCTGACTCTTTAACACCAAGAATCATGGTTAAGATCAACCTTGGGACAGTTCTTTCTTTTAATTAATACAATTTCTATTTTGACTTGTTAATATTGCTACTACTTTGGTGTGTTACATTTAATATCTCTTAAAGGTGGGTGGCTAAGGATAAAAAAAACAAACTAGGACGGAATAAATGTGTACACCAAATTACATTTTACTGTTGAAAACTTTGCCAGCATTTTTTTAACTGTCACAAAAATTTCTACATCAAGTGTTACCAACTCAGAAGAACCTGCATGACTTTAGGGGTACCTGCATAAGAGCACAGCCTCTTCTCAAGATATCAGTCAACCAATCAGCTGTAGCACAACAATGCTTTACAAAAATAAAGAAAACAAACAAAAAACATCTAAGCTGTAGGAGCTAGTTAAGGACAGATTCTAATAATTCAAATTTGCACACAAAGGATATTTGAGGTGAAGAAATGCAAAGCTGAAGGTGTAAATATTTACGTTCCCATTTTCCAGATGAGTCACCAGCATAAAATGCCACAAAAAGTCAAGATACTGCAGATTTGTCAGCCAGAAGAGCTTAATGCACTTTCCACTTCGTCATAATATAACATTCTGGAAGAAAAAAACAGATTTGGAAAGTCTATTTTTGACCTTCTCCTAAATTTGACCATGAGGTTTTGGTGCCTAAACAAGAAACTAGAATTAAGCTGCAATTTGGCTAAACAAACCTAAAAACCTATAGTCTGAAACTGCAGTCAAATCCAGGTCAAAACTGGTTCTCCTGCCTCGGAGGTTCAGCCGCCACCTCTGTGATGTCACATGTCAGACATGAACAAGACAAGCTTTTGTTATTGCTGGTGGGAACAGCCTTAAAGCTCCATCAGTGTGAAGTTGCAACATTTATGGTTTGACATTTCAAACTTTTAATTAATTATTTCAGCCATAATTGGATTTTAATTTTGCAGTTCACCACATTATTCTTAACATGTGTTAATTTCCACAGGATGCTACAGATGTGGCATCCTTTAAGTGCTATGTAATCTGTGGCATTTCCGACATCTATATCAACTCATAATTAAATAAATGCTGATATTTTCCACTGAAAATACTTCACTGAGTTTTAAGATGATGTTACATGAGCTCTATGTCATTTTAAAATATGTCTGAAGCCTACAGAAGATTGCAAACACAGCTGTGAGCGTTTCACATGTTTAGTGGTATTTCTGCATCAGTCTCAAAGCAGCTCCATCACACGATGATCGAAAACAGAAGTTACTGGATGCAACTCAGGATCTTTGAGTACCGGTCAAGAGCTGGCCACTAGTGAGCAATGGTCAGTTTTAGTGAAACTACTGCAACAGAGAAAAGTGGGAAGACGTTGTGGTAGATGGTGTATAGGGCTGCTGGAAGAGTCTACATGTGGACAATGAACATCTGAAAACCAAAGAAACAGCTGGTTTTGTGTTAAAACATGAGCCAGTCTGATAAAATTACACCCTGTTACAATGTGGTTTTACAGGAATTATATTTGAGCAAAACAGTCTGCAGTGGACAATAAACATGTGGAAATGAGGCAAAACAAGGGCACCAAGCAGGATTCACAAGTATGCAATTTCCTTATTAATGGGCAGATCTTATGTTTGGAATTACAGCAACACTCACGAGATCAGCCCAGATGAGATGATTGGCTGGCACCGATGCTGCCATTTGAAAAACTAAACTATTGTCAACTTTTCTCCACGAGCTGCGCTAACAGCAGGCCCAGAATTCGATTCATCATTACACGACTTTCCTGCTGTCAGAGTGAGTGAGATGCATGACTGCTGAAGACTGGCATACACGCATGTGAACTGCCTTCATCTGATCTGTCATCATGACAGCCGCAGTGGGAGTGGGACATTTCAGGCTGTGGAGAAGCTGTGATGGACAGTCGTGTGCAAAAGTTAGTGTCTCCCCTGTGTCACTGCGTCTTTGTTTTTTAGTGCACAAACACAACAAAAGTCTTCTGATCATACCGGGTCTTGGTATTGTGCAAATGCAGCTTCTAACGAATAACCTTTTTTTCACTGAGCCATTATTTATTTAACAAAAATGAAGCTGAAAACAAAGACAAATCATGTGGGCAATCCTAAGTGCCCCAATGACTCAGGTCCATCTTTTGCAGTGCTCATATGTAGTTGATCGCTGATTTTTTCTTCACTACATTGTTTCAGTTGTTTGAAGTTTGTAGACATTCACCTAAAGCTCTCTGAATGTCCAGTCATAGCTTTTCAAATGGACTGCAGTGTGAACTTTCACTAGGTCATTAAAAAAACTTTGATTCTTTCATTTTTTTAGCCATTTTAATGTTGTCCCAGGATGACTAGCGACTGTCTCAGATGCTTTTCACTTGTAAATGACTTTTCTCATAATAGAAATTGTTTGAAAAGTTCCCTATAACCCTTCCCAGATTGACAAGCATCCTGAATGGTCTAGAGTTGCTAACCAAAGATCTTTTCTCATTTCTTTCCCTTTTGGTGTTGGGTTATTCATCAAAGGCGAAATGGTTGTATAAACTGGCAGCAACTTAGTTATATGTTGCTGTTTGTCTATGGTTATATTTGCCCTATGATCACATGATTTTATCACATTATGGTCACATTGTTTTACTCTAAATTTTGCACATGACTGCAGGATCTGCATTGATCTGATGGTCAAGCAAAGTTGAAGTTTTTGTGAGGTGTTGGGCCTTCACGTAGTGGACCTCAACATTCAACCTACAAGTCTGGGGACTTTCCTATAGATATAGGAAAGATGGAAAATGTTTCTTATAAACCACTCCCTCGTTTTGATTTCAGCATTGGTCGGAGCTGTCAAACTCATTAAAGGTGTTAAGAGGTGATTTATCCACATAAATCCATTTAGTAACCACTCATGCTCTGTGGAAACAGTGCATCTATTTCTCATCAGGGCAAAGATTCATGTTTTTCCTTTAACTTGTCTGAAATCATTTCTGAATTTGGAAAAACAATTAAAAAAAATTTTAACAAAAGGTCCAAATACTATAAAAAAAAATTTTAAATCCCTTCTGTGAGGGGACAACTCTGCAAATTCGATTCCTGATCCAATCACAGATCATCAAGTATTCCAACACTCTGTGGTTCAGTATGCCTGATGTTAATGTCATCTCCACATAGACCACAACATCTGGATAAAATCTGAGTCTTCCAGGAGATCGAACCTGCTGATGGAGCTGCCACCTTATATTGTTACTAAAAATCTCCATGGCAACACACATTCATGGTTTCAGCTGATTATTTGAGAAAATTATCTCTGATTACATACTCATGCACACTGTGAGAGCTTGCTTCGCCCATCGCTGCAGGAAACTGAGGAACTGGAAGTGGATTTCATGTGAATAAATCCCAGCCACCGCCGGAGACGGTGTTTAAGGAGCAACATCGAGCAGGAATCTGCTCTGCGTGAAGGTAGTCAGAATCTCTCAGCGCGCCTGTATGAGGTGTGTCTGTGTGTCACCTGTTTCCACAAACACTTGATGCTTTTAGGGATTAGAGCTGAGGTCTTCTGGCGGCACAGCATCAGCTGACAGACAGCTGGCGTCAGTTGTCTGATTAATACGCTCTGATTGCTCGCATGTAGGTTTGAATGCCTGTGCGTGTCACTTCCTGTTTCCGCCTGATAATTTAGGATCCTATTTATAAATGGCTGATTAGCATAACACTGCACCGCCTGCATCTTCCTGTGTTTTGGGATTGCAGTCATTCCATTTCCCTGCTCTTCTTCCACTTCCTCGCTGTCGCTTTGTTTGGTATTTGTCACTCAGCGGCACCACAGCCGCCCTTAAACATGTTCAAATATGAGCTTTTCATCACAGAACAAGAACCTGAAATGACAGAACTGCGACTGTGTCGCAAGCTTGTGTCTGAACGATGATATCCAAGAATCTTAACAGTTTTCCCCAGAATGAAGAAGACAGACTTACATATGAGTCACTAAAATTCAGCCACGCTGTATGATTGTAAATCTTTTGCAATAAAAGTTCTGGGGATCCATCCCAGCTCATTAGAGGTAATGGAGCAGGGGGTGGGGGGCTTAATTCCTTATTGATATAAAATAACAACGATAATGATAATAATACATTTCTAATCGCTTTGGCTATGATCCATTTATTTACCAAAAAGAAAAGGATTTGGTCCCAAAAAGGCTGATAACCAGTCAGAATTTGTTTAAAACCACAAACCAAAGCCAGAGGAATGAGGGCTGAAAGGAGGGCAGACTGGAGAGCCAGCGAGGAGGGAGGACTGGACGACAGCCATCTGACAATAGTGGGGTAAAGTGTTGCTAAAGTGGGGGATCAATTTGATTTTCAGTTCATGTTCTGAGTTGATTTATTCACAAATTTTAGACGATGATATTGAGACAGAGAGGCAGAGAGACAGAATGTTGTCTACACTTTGGTGACTGAAAGCTTATTAGTGTTTGTGTTTTTGGTATTTCAGAGTTGGATTTATTGTTCAAGAAAAAAAACTGTAAAAATCAACTCAACCAATCAGATCAGAAGTTGATTATAACCTCCACAGGATCCAACTACAAAGGCAAGAATAAGCACATGAAGCTCTTGGTATGGTATTTGCTGTCAAATGTGATTTGATCATGTCACAATAATAGACAATTACTTATCACAAACATTTGCCATTTCTTGTGTCTTTACTGACGACAATAAACAGTCTTAGTGCTGGTTGGAATAAAGTAAGTGAAACCACAGGGTTATTTTAAAACTCCTTCAAGAGATGGTTTTCAGTAGCTCTAGATCAGACTTGGACGACGTTCAAGAAGAATTTTAGACTGTTTCTCTTTCCAGAACAGCTTTTTGTGTGCTGTGAATGGGTCTTCTTGAGGTCCTTCTACAGCATCTCTGTGGGCTCTGACTGGATCATCATAAAGGTGAATTTTTGTTTCCTGAAATCATTCTGTGGTGAATTTGTTTTCATGTTTCGGGTCACTGTCCTGCTGCATCGCCTAACTTTTATTGAGTTTCAGATAGTTGAATGACACCCTGACATCATTCTAGAGGAGACTGTGGTATTCAGTTTTCCCTCCATGATGGTAAGTAGGTGGTCCAAGTCCTGAGGCAGCAATGCTGGCCCAGGTCAAGATGCTCCCTCCACTGTGCTTCACCACTGGGATGATGTTTCAATTTATACATCATGCTGAATGTTCTCCCCAAACAATTCAACTCTTGCTTCACTGTCCACAAAACATGTGTGCAAGAGCACTGCAAAAATAAATGTTTTTTTTTGTTTTGTTTTGTTTTTGCCAGGCATGAATTACATTATCAGAACCCTCTTATTTGGAGCAAATTTATGATGTTTGACTTTAACACTCTTATATCATTCAAAATCCATCTGAACTAAACTTCAAAACTCGCCACATAAATTGAAGTTCAGGTGTGCAAATTTCAATTAGCTTTGTATTTGTCTCTTATTGAGACCTAGCTGATGATGCAATCACATTTCATGATAAATAAATGCAAAAAAAAAAAAAAAAAAAAACAGTTACCAGTAACTTAAAGGTGTTCAAATACTTTTTCTTGCTACTATTTATTAGAGCTGTGGTAAAAGACACCCACATTTCATCCACAAATGTGCTCAAGCTGTCACAAGAAAGTAACGTATTAAGTCAACCACTTAAATATATTCTTTCATGTTCTGTGAAGTAAAAGTACCTGTGATTTCCTGTTCTTTTACCATATTAATCTATTTGGAGAAAGTTCGCCTGTGAGGGTGTATTAGTGTAATTTGAAGGAAAAAAACAGGATAGATGTGGTATTGTTTACCACAGTTTCTCTTCAAATGCAGATGCTGATGGTAATAATGTGATTTTGTGCAAAAGTCAAGCATATTTCCTTGCTGTTGTATCCTATTCTATCTTATATGCTATATGACATATTTTTGATCAGTTCACTGAGTGTTAGTATCACAACCCAGACAGGAATCCTCTGGGTTGTGAGCCACAAAACCTTTCTTGAAAATGTGTACATTTATAGAATTTGAATTAATGAGTTATTTATATAATCAAATTTTGAATTCATTTAAAATCAAACTCAGGAATTCTATCTTGATAAAAATCCAAAATTTGTGAGTTCATTAATTTAAAAATTCTGAGGTTTTTCTGTGAATTTTACCCCTACCCCTGCCTCATAACTTCATGGTTCCTGAAACGACCCTATAACACATCGTATACACCAGAGGAACATTTACAGGAACGATTCATGTCCACATTAAATAAATATCTGCTATAAACAAAGTTGAAAAGTGTTTACTGCATCAGGTTGCATTGAATCATACGAAGTTGAACTGAATTGTTCTGTTTAAGATACTGAAGGATCTTATAAAAAGGACAGATGCCACCTGTATAATTTAAAGAGTGCAACAGCAGCCTGAGGAGATTTTTGGAGCAGCCGAATCAGCTGAGATGTGTTAGTTTCAAAAATACACTGAACATGACGTAGAAGAGCTGAGTCAACATGAGGATCACCAGAAAAGCTGCTGCATGTTCCCTTACAGCCCTAACAAGGCCGACACATGCAAACCGGTACGTGACTTCTGTTTATCAGCAACTCAGCATCATATCAGACGGGGGTCACATGTGGCAAAATGTTCAGTGAAGCGGAAACAATTCACTGAGGAATTTATAATGAACTGAAATCAAGCTGCTCAGACACAGGAATGCACTTCAACTAGAGCCCAGATTTTCTTCTCTGATCACTCCCTCACAAGAAAGACGCTCCTCAAAGATTACTACAGAACAAACAGTCCTTACGTCTGAATGCAAGTGGAACCCCCATCCCCCAAGTTTCTTTTTTCTAGATAAATTATCACATTACCTTCAACAGAGAAGTTTGAAGGAGACTCTTCTCTGAGTCTCACTTAGACAAAAAGAAGGTGAGATATTATTCCCTAATTCCCAGTCGTCTTTAAAACTGTCAGAGAAACCAGCCAAAGAAGATAAAATGAACAAGAAACACAGACTCAGAGAAAATGTGAAAATCAATTTGTTGGATGTCAGCTTCTGAACTTCTCCCCAGTTTCAAAAAACATCAGAACCCTCAGCCTTTGGGACCCAACAGCATGTTAAAATGTAGTACACAAAAAATACAAAAACCGTCAGTGAGTCAATGAAAAACTTGAATTAGCCTCCTAATTCATGATGTATATTTAGAAATTAGGATCATTCAATACACAAGAATTAGCTTGGTTTTTATCAATTTGACTTTGATTTCCAGAGAAGTATGAAGAGATGCAGAAGAATCTGCCTCTAGTTTCCTCCAGTTTAAGTTTTTAAAACTTAACAAACTCTCCTAATTGTCTTAGATTCTAACTGTTGGTTGAGTTTGGGTCCTTGTGACCAGTCATGGGTCTTACTTTCTCCTCCATGAAGTCTGTCATCAGCACTGAAAAACTAAAGTCTGACGTCCAGTTAGTTCCTGTGATGCAAATCCTCCTGGTGAGGACCTCCATCTTTTTTTCTTGTCTCCATCAGTTTTGATCGTTATTAACAAAAAAAGTGAGTAATGAGGAAACCTCAACATAACTTAGTGTGATATACAACAGCAAGAAAATCTATGGTAAACCTTTGGAATTATGCATGTTTTGTATCAACGTGCCATGAAATGTGACATGACCTTCATCTAAGTGACAATAATAGTAAAACACAATGTGCTTAAGCTGATGAATACTAACAATTAAAATTTACCGTGTCTTCATTGAACATACCCATTAAACCTTTTCACTGCTGGTGGACAAACACAGTGAAACCATCAACTAATTAATTCATCCATCCATCCATTTTCTAAACCCGCTGAATCCATTACTGAGTCAGGGGGGTCTGCTGTAGCCAATCCCAGCCCATAGCAGGCAAGAGGCTGGGGTACACCCTGGACAGGTTGCCAGTCCCTCTCAGGGCCACATACATAGACAAACAACCATGCACATTCACACTCACACCTATGGGTAATTTAGAGTTCTCAATCAACCTTATATACATGTTTTTGGACTGTGGGAGGAAACCGGAGTACGCAGAGAAAACCCACGCAAGCGCGAGGAGAACATGCAGACTCCACACAGAAAGACTCCTGCCGGGAGCAGGACTCCTACCAAGACTCCTACTAGGAACCTTCTTGCTGCGAGGCAACAGTGCTAACCACTAAGTCACCATGCTGCCCTAATTAATTCAACGAAAGCTAATTGGAATCTGTAGTTTTCATTCCTGGAGTCCGTTTGATTAAATGGGTTTAGAGGTGTGGTTTATGGCTATATTTATCAAAAATACCAAACGTTTTACGTTCGCTGTTCGTAAGAAATTTTCACTGATGTGAACCATGCCGATCAAACGACACCATGATCAAGGGACATATGGCATGTTTGAAGAGTAATTGATCTACATAATCCTGGAATGTGATATAAAGTAATCTGGAAGTGTTTAGGCATCCATCAGTTCACAGATGGTCCAGCCAAGATTACTTTAAAGACCAACACAGAATCCTAAGTGAAGTAAAAAAGAACTCACAAGTGACAGCTAAATGATTGAAGACATCTGCAGACCTGGCAAACATCTCTGTTCATAGTTCTACCACACGAAACTCGTCAAACAGGCAGGGTGTCTGTGCCAGAACACCACAAAGGAAGCTGCTCTCTCCAGAAAAATAATAGAATTGATCAAGTTTGCCAAAGAGCACCTTAGCAACCTGCAATGCTGGCAAGGAGATGTTTTGCCAACTCATGGAACAAAAGTTTTAATTTTCAGTCAAAAATACCCAACTCTATAGTCCAATATGGGTACAGGTTACCATCATCAAAACATCATCCAAACACAGAAGCATGGTGGAGAAACCTATATGAGTTGGCTTTCATGGTCTGGAGCACTTGTCATTTCACTGAAGAGAAAATAAATTCCTAATTTTACCAAAACATCCTTCAGGATAATGTCATGGTGTCTGCTCACCAGCTGAAGCTTTGTAGAGGATGGTTGATGCAGCAGGACAATGACCCTAAACATGGAAGTAAATCAGTGGATTTACTAAGTGAGGTAGAGAAGGAAACTCCTCCTTTAGGAGTCAGAGCCCAGACCTCAAAGCCACAGAGATGCAGTGGAATCATGTCAAAAGACAATCCAAACCTGTTTGTAGTTTTTTTATTTTTCTTTTTTTATTTTTTAGTTGACTTCAAATGTGAGTTATTTCAAATCTGACGCCAGCATCCAAAATACCCCCTAAAATACTGACAACTGTGATGTGATCATTACACAAGGCTGCGGTTTCCAGAGGTGGTACAAATGTTGCTAAAAATGACATGTATAAACTTTATGAGGCATTTAAAAATTGGACAAAAGTGTGGAATTCATTGTGCTAGATGACCAAGCCCCTGTTGGTCATTGAAAATTTATCAGTATGTTACTTACATGTGGAGCCACATGAACCCCATGATGCACCTCTCCTCATCCTGTTCTCTTCTGCTCTGACTTTATTAATGTCATCACTGTTGTTGTTATTAACCTGTTCCTTTGTTTCAGCAGGTGTTCCTGATCTGTTGCTGTTTTCTCCTCTTTCCTGTCCTCTCAACCTCCAACCCTGTCCTTCTTGAGTCTGGTTCAGTTTCTTTCTGTTAAAGGGGAGTGTTTTCTTTCCACAGTCGCCCAGTGCTTGATCAGGTCAGGGGATTGTATCCAAGAAAAGTTTTGATGCAGTCTGTTGGTTTCGTTAGCGATCCAATAATTATTACCATTTTATTGGCTTTGAATGAATTGGACTGATTTAGAATGAGTTGAATTGAATTGTTGAAGTTCTTCAAGATGACACTGTTATTTGGCACTATATAAACAAAGCTGAATTCAGTTGAATTAAATGTCAGAATTTTCAAGATCAGGAATTCACTTCCAAAGCTGCTGTCTCTAAATAGTATGAGACTGACTGATCAGATTTCATGTCAGCTAAAAGAAGTGCAGACAACCAGCTTTATATTGGATCTTTGGACACCCAGTGTCTTCAAAAACCCCCGCCTGATGCCCTTGGTCTCTTCCACATATAATTTGCATGGATCTGTATTGATTATCAGCCAATGTACAGGTATGAGCATGGGAATAGAGACTGAAAAGTAGCCCATCCCTTTTTTTTTTGTTTTTTGTTGGTTTTTTTTTTTTTTTTTTTGGTTTTTTTTTGTAAGATGTAAAAGTCACAAATAGGGTAAAAGAAAAAAAAACACAGTCTACACATGTTGCACAAAATAGGGACATGACAAAGAACCCTGCTGGAACCAAAATCAGATCAGCGTGTTTGACTGACAAATGCCTAAATCGATTGGATCACTGCAGAAGCTGCTGGTGATGCTCTGCTGACCGCCAGTGTCAGCTGCTGTGGAGAAGCCCACCATCATCTGGTGACAGTCTGCTCAGAAGCAGCATCTGATCTCCTCCACTTGGAGTTGGGATACAGAAAAAAGAGAAAACATCTGAGGAGGAATCAGCTCACACTCTCCATCATCATCATCGTCACCTCCACGGACACTTTCTTCTGATTCACGATCAGCCACAGTCAGTCAGACACCGTGTGTGCCTTCCTGATGGCATCAAGACACACACACACACAAGGAACACGCACGCGCATGGAGCTGATTGAAGCTGCATGCTGGACAGATTTCCAGCTGGTGGTTTGGTGCGACTCCTCCATGATTCCTCCTCCTTGATTCCTCCTTTTGTGGAAACCCAAAGCATCACCTCAAGCGCACCCACGCGCGCTCACAAACACCCACAGCCCAGTTGTAAACGCGTGTGAAAAGCCCTGAGGAGGGCTCGGCGTTTATTGTGGGGCTGAGCCGTGCCCCCCTCCCCGTCGGAGTCCCTCCGCCGGTGCCCGGAGCGGATCTCCGCGGATTTCCTGCACCTTCACTCCCCTCCAGCGGCTCCGGCTCGGGCGCCCCGGCGCTCCGGCGCCTCAGCCAGAAAGCAGCTCAGTCGTGATGCTTTTGTTTCGCAGCTTCCTACCTGTTTTGTAGAAGGCATCGGTGTCGGGGTCGCTGGGCGCCTCCTCGGCCGCTTCTGCGGGGTTCATACCGGAATCCGGTTCTTTTTCAATCCAAAGAAAGACAAAGAAAGCGCCCCGGCCTCTTTATTCCTCACATGTCCTCTGTGCGGGCGCGTCTCCCTCCATCAGCCTCTCCGGGCTTCTTTCTCTCGGTCGCCCGTTAGGTTTGTTTGCAGTTTCGGAGCTGGCTTCGTTTCTCTCTATTGTTCCCGGTCCAAGCTCCCTCTCGCTGCTGTCCGCCAGGGTCTCTCTGCCTCCCTCCCTCCCCCTGCACCTCCCCTCCCTCCGACTCTCTCTCTCTCTCTCTCTCTCTCTC
>JAOWBL010000014.1:13828865-13852255 GCA_028564865.1 Zenarchopterus dispar | reverse complement strand
CTTTCTTTCTTTCTTTCTTTCTTTCTTTCTTTCTTTCTTTCTTTCTTTCTTTCTTTCTTTCTTTCTTTCTTTGTTTCTTTCTTTTCTTAAACATTTTTAACTGAATTTTTAGCTGCCCAAGTCCAATGAACAGCTTCAAATGGTTGAACGTTAAGTGCTAAACTGATGAAAAAAAAAAAAAGAAAGGACAAGGTGACATAAAACTGAAAAATAACATACCTTTCAGAATTCTACATTGTGTGTGAAATCTACCATCAACCATGGAGGAGGAAGTGTGATGTTTTGGGCCTGTTCTGCTGGATCCAGGGAAGGTGACTTTTACACATTGAAGGGGCGAAATGGCTACCACAGCATTTTGCAGCATCATGCAGTACCTGGGTTAGGGTTAGTACCCTCTATTATGGGTTATGATTAGTACTGTCTGGTGTGGGTTAGGGTTAGCACTGTCTGGTGTGCACCTGTAGGTCAGGGGTTCATCCTACAGCAAGATAATGACCCAACACATAAACCCAAGCTATGACTGTTCTATTTAAGATGAGAACAAACAAACAAAACAAAAACAAGATAGTAAGCTCGAAAGCATAAAGCCAGCTCAGTGTCCAAACATAAACCAGATAAAGCTGGTTTGGGATGAACTGGAGTGAAAGAAAAGGAACTTATAAGGGTCACACATTTCTGGGAACTTCTTCAACAAAGTTAGAAAGAACTTTCTGAAGAATGATTGATTTCCAAGTGGAGAAAGAAAGCCAGAGAATGAGTATGTTCAGCTGTTGTCTGTGCCAAAGGAGCTACTTTGAGTCAAAAGTTTAGAAAACATTTTGGTTGATGAATCGATTCCATGATTTTTTTTAATGACAATTGTTTATGCTCTATGCTTTCATGTCAGAGTACATGGCAACACATACATTTCAGTAACTAACTGGAAAATTGGGGTGTTTTAAAATGATTGTTTAGAGAAGTTTCTGGTTGATTTCCTGTGAGGTTCTCAGGTCTTGTGGTTGCACAACAAACACACATTTTCACTATTCTTCCACCTTTATTCACCTTCAAAGGTGGAAAGATCCTGGAAGGTTTTAAAAAATTCACTATGGAGCCATGAAATACTCTCATAATGACACACAATTAGAAAGAGGATTACTAATATACTCACTTTTATTATTAAATTATACATCTATACAATAGATCCTTAATAAAACTGCAGCTATACAAATCATTTAGAAGTGACCACGTTACCCATTGCAATATAATCTAAAACACTTAAGAGGTATGTCTTCATTCACTGTTACAAGAAATCTGCACACTATCACATCTTGAGGCATACTTGCAGGACATGCGCTTGCAGGGCCCGTTGGCCTTCATCTCTCCTCATCATCCTCGACTCCTGCTTAGCTTCAAGTCACTTCACCTTCATCTTCACGTTGGCAGCGAAGCTCCAGCGTGTCATTGGTCCAAAAGCTTGAACCAGAGTGAAATATCTTCACAACTTTCTGCACAGATGTTTCCCCAGAAGATGAACCATCGTAACAAAAAGAAAAACAAGGCTGGAAAACAGAAATCACTACTTTCCTGTCAGCTACTGATTCAGCTTAAACTTTATTTAGTATGAAAAGTTGAGACTGACGTTGACAAAGAGAGAAATCCCGCCAAAGAGCAGCTGAAGCTGCTGACTTTCATATCGGTCACCTGATGTTTTGGTGGCATCACCCGCAGGTCAGAACCTTCTTCTACCCATCAGAAGCAAAGATGTAAAAAAAAGCTAAGCAGTGCCACCCATGCTATAATGTTTCTAATGCGAGATGTGCGTTCCAGGCCTCGCAGGACCTGATGCCCCTTTTTTTTTCTTTTTTTTTCTTTTGTGCAGGTATACATTTTCTCTACCAGTGTAAGATTTATAAAAAGGGATTCTGCTTGAGATACATAGAAAACATCACTTCACTCCAATGAAGGATACAGAAACCCAAGTAGCAGGTTGGTCTTTTTTCTAGTTTGCAGAAAGCTCAGAGCAGCTGGTTTGTGCTCTGATTTACAGAAAAAAAACAAAAAACTTCTGTACAGCTGGATACTCACAAGAAAGGCCCAACTTCTGCAGCAGTGGCTCGAAACACTCGCTGTTGGTTACTTTCCACTTATTTGTTGCACACAAAATTTCCCGTAAACTGCTGCTTACCTCATAAACAACAAAGATGCTGCAGCACTTCCAGATGATATATAAAGCATTGGTACCGTTGCTGATTGCCTGCAGGGTTCAGTTTGTTCTGAATTTGTGTGATTACAATACTCCTCTCCATTAGTTTGTTGTTTTTACAACCCCCACCACATAATAAACAATTATTTTAGAGTTTAACTTCGCGCAGTTGTTGCACATGAGTGTTAAAAATCTGCAGAGTAACAGAGCCTCATTTATCAAATGCACCCCCTCACACACACACACACCAGACAATGCTGCTCCAGTTTCCAAGCATAAACTGGAATTTATCATTGTTTTTATGCACAAGTGTGTAAATGCAGAAGCATTAGTATGTAGGAAACACACACGCAAGATAAACAGTAAGCACAAATGTAAAATGAATAACTTTAGAAACACTTTATGATAACTGAACTGGAGTTAAACTATCCATCCATCCATCCATTTTCTAAACCCGTTGTTCCATTTCTGGGTCATGGGGGTCTGCTGGAGCCTATCCCAGCCCATCTCAGGCGAGAGGCAGGGGTACACCCTGGACAGGTGGAGTTAAACTATCCAAAAAAAAAACCCAAAAAAACCCCCCAAAACAACAAAGTAAACAACACAATGCGCGCTTACGTCCAAGATTCTGGCTGAGGGGTCAATAAAATGATCTGTATTTTCTTCTGTTTTCATGTTTGGATCATTGCCACAAGTGGGCTAAAATCTGATGTGTGTGCACAGACGTACACGAATCACAGGTCACAGCATGTGCAGATGTTCACATGATAAACATGATCACTACTGTGATTTGGACCAATATTAAATCAATAACTGTGTCAATAAAAGAAAAAAAAAGACCCTAAAACAAATACTTAACTAGATGAATCAGTATGTAGATGCTTACTTATTCAGGTGATAAATATTTGTTTTAATTTTGAAATAGCATTTCTCAGACTCTAACTTTAATTATAAAATTAGTTACACTGCTCTGAAGTGTAATACCAATTCAAAAAATGCTGAAAACTGTAAAATGTAAAAAAAAACCCAAAACAAACAAAAACAAAACAGAATGCAGTCATTTGCAAATAATGTAAACTGATATTTTTAAAAAAATATATCAAATGTTGAAAGTCAGATACTTTCTTGTTTCAAGAAAATGATACAATATGCTTTATTTGTCCTCATTTTAAATATGATTGCAGCAACATGTCTAAACAATAGGAAATTGACAAGAGGTTGTAAAAGTAAGTAAAACCAAATAAATAAATAAATACCTTAAGGAACATCTGAAACTAGGTTAATTATTAAAAGGTCAGTGACATGATTAGGTATAATAAAGAGCATCTTAGAGTGGCAGAGTCTGTCTGTCAGAAAAGTAAAGAAGAGGTTGACTAATTTGCAAAAAACTGCAATTGCCTCAGTGTAAACTTTATGTAAGACTTTAAACATATCATCATCTACAGTTCATTAATAAATGAACTGGTCTATAATCAGTATTGGATCCCTCTGATGTTCAGGGCCTCAGGCGACACTAAAAACATTTAATATTAACACAGTCATGAATGAATTAACTAAAAACAGACATAATTGTGAAATAGAAACCACCGGTTAAAACATTTCTAGAAAGCGCTCTATAAGAGCGTTATTCCTCCTACAACCCAGCACATCAGCTTTGAGCTCTGTTTT
Organism: Zenarchopterus dispar; assembly: GCA_028564865.1. Classification (NCBI taxonomy): domain Eukaryota; kingdom Metazoa; phylum Chordata; class Actinopteri; order Beloniformes; family Zenarchopteridae; genus Zenarchopterus; species Zenarchopterus dispar. The sequence goes on along the minus strand of JAOWBL010000014.1, from coordinate 13,848,402 downwards.
TGTGCAGATATCATATGTGAACATGATCCGGAACCTCTGCTACGGATCGGATCTCATTTAAAATGGACTCAGACAAAATGGAAAACTGTCCTGCGGTCTTGTAAATGGATACTTCATCTTCCAGACTAAAGAGAAGAGGGTCCATCCAGCTTGTTATCAGGAGTCAGTTCAAAAGTCTGCAGCTCTGATGGCGTGGCGGTGCATTAGTGCCTATGGAATGGGCAGCTTCCACATCTGAAAAGGCTCATCCAACCCATTGGTGCTGTAACGTACATAGAGGTTTTACAGAAGTGTCTGCTCCCATCCAAATGTCCGTTTCAGGGAAGGCCTTGCATATTTCAGCAAGAATATCCTAAGCCATACACGCCATCCATCACAACAGCATGGCTTTTCCGGAGAAGAGTCCAGGTGCTTAACTGCCCTTAACTGGCCTGTAGTCCAGATATTTCACCAAAAGAAAACATCTGGAGCAAATAGAATCCTGCATCAGACAAGTAAGGGTCAGCATTCCCCTCCTGAACTTTGAAAACATGTCTCCTCACCTCCCAGGAAAGAGGAGATGCTACACAACAACACACATCACCCTGTTCCAACTTTTTCAGACGTGTTGCTGCCATCAAATTGAAAATATACTATTTTTCATGAAATGGCAAAATGGCTCCATTTCAACATCTGGCACTTATGTTCTATTGGGAATAAAAGATGATTTATGAGATTTGCAAATTGCAACCTATTATACTAAAATGTGAATGCTGAAAGGTTTTTTTTTTTGGACATGTGCTCCCATCCAGACAATGTTTCAGGGAAGAGCTTGCACATTTCAGTAAGATGATGCTCAACCACACACTCCATCCAGCCCAACAGCATGGCTTCTCAGGAGGAGAGCTCTGGCGCTGAACTTGTTCTGCCTGCAGTCCAGACCTTTCACCAGTAGAAAACATTTGGAGAGTCATAATAGAAGGAAAAATACAGAGAGAAGACCCGGGACGAATCCTACATCAGACATGAACAGGACAACCTACGTCTCCGTCTCCTCAGTTGATGCACTGCTATTAAAAGAACGGAGGATGCTACACAACTTTTCAGACATCCAGCTGTCCTCAAATTTAAAATTACATTTTTTCACCTTGAGATTTTGCATTTTCTTGGTTTCAACATTTGATAGATTTCCTTTTTTTATTGTAAATAAAATATTGGTTATGAGATTTTTTAAAAATCACTGCATTCTTTATTTTTCTTTTTACATTTTTATACAGTATTCCAACTTTTTTGGAATTGCGGATGTAAATAAGGTAAAGATAATGTAACTAGTGTTTTCCCAAATAAAAACTTTTTTTTGAACTGCATTCATTTATCTATATATTTATTTTTCATCTATTTTTTTTACACCAACCTCATAGTGTTCAGGGTCCAGTGGTGGGGGGAGTTTTATACCGGGTCTCATCAGGATTTTCCTCCTGGTGACTTTTCTTTAACTGTGGCTGAAACAGCATCCCACAGAGCAGAACTTGTTCTCTCTTTATTTTGCTCAGATGTTCAGTTCTGGCTGTGTTTGATAAATGAGGCCCCACCTCTTCTTCCAGTGTTGGGACTTTTTCTGCCTCAAATGCTGAAGTTTTAAAACAGCTTTAAAACAGTTTAAAAACAGGAATGGTCTCTAAACTTCGGATCAGATGTCGGAGCAGATGCCGAGCCTAACTAGGACAGAACCGCAATCGGTTCCTGTTCACTTAAATGTGAACGTCTTGGTGCATACCACATAAACAACTTCTAAATTGTTCAAACAAAAAGAACAAAAAAATGCATATGCAAATTAGGCACTCATACAGTACAGGCAGTATCGTCCCCGTTTGTTCTGTAACATTCACCACCACTGGAAAGACAAATACAGCAGCGAATGTGCGCTTATCTTACAGGCCTGACCTACATCTGTTGAGCTGCACAGACACGTCCACGAGTCCCAGCACTCTGCGGGAAAATATTCAGCTTTTTGACGGCTTCAAACAAAACAGTGCGAGTTGTGTGTGTTCAGGATGGACGGCGGCGCCGCTCCCTGCGCTCTGTCTTTCTGTCCGCCCCTGCAGGACCTTCATCTTATGCTTTAGCCTACACATTTTGCAATGACGGAAACCACAGCAGCTTGATTCTGACAATTTCACCAACACCGAAGACACTAACAGCTGCAAAGATTCAGCCACTAGCTCGTAGAGGAACGTTGAAAAAGTCTGGAGTGTCCCTGCGCCGTCGTCGTCAGGGCAACGACGCAGAGGTCCCGCAGCACCGCGTCCACCTGTCAGTCAATTACAAGAGAGAGGTAAGTTGGTGGCACAGGCTGCACGCTGCTTTCAGATGTAGTACTCCTTCACGCTTTCCCTGATGGTGTTGTGGAGGTGCAGCTCAGTCCTGTAGTCCGTGTATGTGCTGTGTCTGTGCTCCTCCTTCATGGCGCTGCCGCTGCTCCTCTGCGCCCGCCGCTGCTGGTAGAGGAGGCGGCTGATCACGGCCAGGGCGCACACGGCGATGAAGACCACCGCCGTCACCACACCTGAGAACACAACAGGAAGAGGAGGAACTCGGCGTTTATCCCTGAAGATCAAATTCATAACAAGCCGACGAGCTTGTCTTTGTGTTTGATTACAGGAGATAAAACTCACATCTCTCTGCTAATAAGGTAGAACCTATAACTGACTGCATTTCTCTGAAATGGAGAGGCCGCAGCTCATTTTCAGCCGGAGAACTGAAGTTTTTATCTGAAAAATCACTTTTTTACTCTTTTGATGTCAGCAGACGCATGAAGATGAAGATGGAGATGGTTAAGCGTTAATATCAGTTGGTGTCCAGATCCTTCAAATGTTCTGGGGTTAAACAGAGAAATGAATCATTCAGGAGAAACTTTTATATAAAAAAAAAGAAACAGATTTGTGGTCAAACAGTCAGAGATGATCCAGTGTTTCATTTCCAATTATGAAAACCTATGAGCTGCTGCTGGGTTTTAATCTTCTGCAGTTAAACAGTGAAAGTAAACATTTTTTATGCAGACAAGTTGTGTTTTTAGGACTACCCAATCACGTTTGTCTGTTTATTTTGACTTGAAAGTATCATACAAGTTATTTTTATGTCAAAACATTCATGTCAATTTGATTTCAATTAATATTTGATAATGTTTAGAAAATTTCACCTGGCTTTTGTGTTGTCTTGTCTCTTTATCATTAATTGACTCAGTTTACCATCATCCTCAGCTTTCTGCTTTCTCAGTTCACATAGCTCTCATTTCACACCACCGTTACGGCTCTGTCACTACCTCCCACAGTAGTGCAGAGATGGAACGAGATGTTTCTCCATCCTCTGCTGTTCACAGAGCGCAGCAGGACATAAAAAAGACGCAATGGAGGTGGAACAAACTGGGCGAATGAAACCAGCTCACAGAGCTACTATGGACATCAGGATAGAGATGAAGGAGAGACTCTAGAAACTAATCATAGAAGAGGAAATGGACTGCTTTACTGGAAAACCTTTGTTAAGAACTACAATACATAGCCACATTAACAAATGCTTGTTAACCATATCCAGAGGTGGGCTCGGAGGAATCTGGGATGGAAGTGTGTACGGTGGTCAGTCAAATCAGTGCTTTGTGTTTATTTTTAAAAAAGTCAGCACTTTGGTCTGGACCAAAGACCAAAATTATCCACTATTAGTCAATAATGGTCTGGCCTTGTCCCACTGTCCTTGGCAAAGCACTTTCCATTAATGTGATGGCAGTATTAATGAATAAAAATACACAGAGATTTCAGAGCAGCATGTTCTGACTTCAAGACCACGTCATTTTCAGAAATGTCTACACATCTAAAACTATATTCTCTACACATTACAAATGAAAGGCTGATGAAGGAGAGAAAAGGAGTACTTGATGCAGACTTTAAAACATATTTGTAGGAGGAATTGAACAAAATAACACCTAAAAGCGTTCATTATTTGGGATCCTCCATTTCCAAAAAATCTCTGGTAACATCATGAAAAACATCATTACAAAACATTCTTTCACGACGTGAATAAGAACATGACCTCTGATCAGAAACACAGGGGAGCATATTGTTCTGCGCCAGGGATCAATAATGCTTTGGAGATTTGATTTTAAACAGATCATTTGGATAAATAAGGCTTCAGACCCTCAATTCAGTTGTTTGTGAACGGCACTTTCAAATGTCCAACATTTCACATCAAAATCAGATTTCCACATCCATTTTGAATTTTATTTTGATCTCCCATGCACAAAGAAAGTTTGACATTTTCATACAAATATTGCATGAACATGTACTTCAGTAATAATTTGAACTTTTCAAAAGCAAAATTAAAGGCAAAGCATAAAATGAAACACGGTCCTGAAATCAAACAAGCTTCATGCTGATTTAGATGACTGTAATTTTGCCTTCATTTATGCCCACATTCAAATGGAATAATTTCACATTTTTGGGAGAAATTAGCTTTCTTGCTATGAGGTGGATGAAACCTGTCTTTGTGGTAAACACTAACTTGGACTCGGCTGGTTGCCTGGAAACTGATCTGGAGAAACAGTGCTACTCTTAAACAGGAAATTACTTTTACTTTAACAATAAACTTGTTATCCATTCTGAACACACCAAATAAACCTGACCGTAGGTTTTAATCATTTTCAGGTGTTTGTTTTGTGGGTGGGTGTGGCGTTTCTCTTCAGGATGCCTTGAACGGTTTGAGACATTTTTGTCTCTACACAAATTCGAAGTCCACCCTGTTCCATTCAAGTCTCAAAACTTAAGTGAGTGAAGCCCATACTTCACAGTAGGGTAGGGCGTTATTATCTCTGAAAGCTCCATTTTTCCATCTGTGACCACGGAGCTGAGGTGATTTGCCAAAAAGCCCCAGTTTTGTCTTGTCAGCCCAAAGGACACGCTCAAAGAAACTTTGTGACTTGTGAAGCTTCATTTTAAAAAGACTGCAGTTTGTGAAATTGGAATGGCTTTTGTGGTCTGGTTTTCTTTCAATGCTGGCGTCTTCCTGGGCTTCAAACCATGGAGCCCATTGTTGTTGAAAGTGTGATGGATGGTATGATCAGACAGAGAGGTAGCCTGACTTTTAAGTTCAGCTTGACTGTTTCGGCTCTACCATCCACACTGACCAACCTTGTCCTGCAGCCATGTCCAGCTAGGTTTGATACAGCCCCATGGACCTTACACTTCTTTTTTATATTTATTACAATTTCTACCTTTTATGTGCTGTTCTTTCTAACCCCTTTAAAACAATCCTGTCTTTTACATACCCTGGTCCATGTTTGGTGTGATGAGCCTCATCCATGGAATCACAGCAATCATGTTCTAACTAAAAACCTTCTCCAGATTCATATGTGCCATGGGAGACTTGGATTTGATCATAAAAACGTGTTTCTTCATGAATCAATCAGTCACAGACTGGGAGCGTGCTCCTGCTGTTCATTAATTAGCACAAATCTTGGCTTATATGGAGGTGAAAAGCTGAGTATTCAGCCAGCATGTCTACCTGCTACATCTTAGAAAGAGAGAGAGGAAGCAAAATTGTCCAGATTCTGCAGCAGAGGTGACTTTATGTGACCTAATATGTAAGCAGAGACCAGAGTCTGTCAGGGACCAGCAAGGCATGAGCCTGGACATGCCATGAAGGCGTCTCTTCTCCGTCTTCTGTCCAACGACCATCGGAGAGGCAAAGTGAAAATGGTTTGACATTTGTGGTAAATTTTAAAAGCATTTCCCTTCATCGACAAATCTCTGAGCTGCCAGACAGCAGCGTCGCCTCTGTTATTGGAGACAGACTTCTTTATCAGGAATCAGACCTGATGGAGGCAGCCACACGCCTCCACAGGAGTCACCGGTTAACTCGAAAGAGGCAATTCCACTCATGTGTGTTATATTGCTTTGCATTGTGGCAGCTGGGGGATGTGACACTTTAACACACATTTTAAGATATGATGGGCAGGAATAAATTTACAGCTGAATAATTTCCTCAGATGTAGCTTGTTTGAAGTCTGCTGGTCCACAAAGTGTTTTTGTAGCGCCAGTAAATCACTCTGAAGACAAAGGCTTCCAAAACCAATTAAATCATACTTTTTTTCTTTTTTTGGAAACGAATCCTGTTTCAGCTGGTTCATGCATGTCACCTACTGCACCTGAACTTTGCAGAATTCCTTTACATTAAGATAAACATGTTATATTTCTTATTCATTCTCATGTTTAACAGGACTGGCCTGTTTTAAAAGCTGTTTTAAGTACCATAACTAATGTCTCTTCTTTTTTCTGATAAATGTTCATGTTTTAGGTGCTTTGACACTGTTGATTGCGTCAGATTGTATTTGTTAAATAACGGTGTTAACCCTGAAGAAAACTGTCTATCTATAAGCTTTAGTGTGATATGTTGATGAGCGGCTGCTGCAGGGCTGAGTATTTGATTTTCCAGCTGCCAGTCTCTGTATCAAGCTTTAATAACTATTTTCATGTTTGCTCCATAGATATGAAAGCGGATTCAATCTCTTCGTTTAACTTTGAGCAGATGACAACGAAAGCTTTAATCTAAAACAGGCACGCTTCCTGTGGAGGTGTCAGATCCACGGATGAAGCTCCAATTGTGTTTTGGTTTACAGATGATGACGGCGGGTGTTGATGAGCTCCTTTTTGGGCTGCTGTTAATTAGTTGAAAGAGAGCCTTTTGTCTAACCGTGTTGTTACATTTAGATCTAAAGTTTATTTAGATTGGTTTCAAGTGTGTACAGATGACAAATGTAAAAGATTCCCTGCAGAGACAGCACATACTACACTGAAGGGGAAGTGTGCGAGAGGCATTAATGAAGGTGAGCTGAAACATTGAGACGGAGCTAAAACGGAGAGAATGACAAACAAACAGCTGGGGCTCATTTTCAATTAAGCACCAGATGAAAAGCAGCACGGAGGAGGGAAAACAGACCTGCTATTACAGCCAAATCCTTCTGGGTGCTGCCGCCGCGCTGCTCCTTATCTTCATTCGCAGCTTGATCTGAAGATGCACAAACAGGTTCATTCATTATTGTCATACAGCAGACAGAACAATGAGCAGACCTCTGGAAGCTGCACAAGAAGTCAGTTTTGTACTCCTCTGTTTCTTTACATGAATATTAAAGGTCATTTTGTCACTTCAGAGTCATTATTTAAGCTCCCATCGTCAGTAAAGGTGACCATATTTGAGAAAACTGAATCTCTGGAAGTCAAACTGCTGTTTTCACGATCCACAACATTTTCCAAAAGCTTGTTATCTCCTACATTGTTTGAGATCACATCTAGTGATTCTAACAAACATGCGTGGCATTTTAATGACATTTAGTAAGCTTCAAAACTCCGGCACTACATGGAGTATGTGACTGTGATCCAGGCACGAAGGCTGGTACCTGGGAGTAGAATATGATCACAGCGAGGGAGCATTTCTGCCTCGTCATTGCACAAAACACTTCCCTTGAAGTGTGCTCAAGTGGGCGTACACCTGCACGGCGTGCACAAGTGCAGCTCGAGTACAGAACTGTGATTACTGTGTGCTTGATCTTTCCTGCACGCCTGCTCTTCATCTGGACTTTTCAGACTCTGGAAGCGGAGCCAGAGTCTGATTGGCTCTCGGTGTCAGGCCTAATTAATCATTAAAGTATCAAAGACTTCGTCAATGAATCAAAATGATTGTAATGAAGATAGAAAAAAAACATCTAGATCAGGCTGTACCACAACCGATAACCTCACTGACACCTTTGATTTTAGTACTTCTACTGTTACTATTACGGCTACTACAAAATCTAGCTACTTGAAAACAAACATCAATATTTTACTGTTGCTGGTGATAAAAACAACTCACAAAACTTCGTGATGGTTTACAACGTCTACTATCTCAACTGTATTGAAAAAAAGAAGATATTATATTACTATCATTACAGTTTTTTAAAGGGAGATTATTTGAAAAAAAATCTCTTATTAAGTTCAAATATGTCATTGTTATTACAGATAACTAAAACTAAGAGTAGAACGGAGACTAAAAGTGAAGAAGAATCACATTAACTGAAACACAAATAAGACCTAAAGTTTTTTACAAAATAAAAACTAAACAAAAACTAAAAGTAACAATGCAAAATCAACTGCAACTAAATAGAATTGTGGGTAAAACTAACTTAATTTTCATTTTTGTTTCGTGCCTTGTTATTTTATAATATTTGGCACTTTATTTTTCTAATTACTCAAAAGAAAGATTGAAGATTTTTTTAGTATGAATGCCCGTTTTTTAAAATTTTATTTTAATTTTTTTTGTCAATTTCTGTGAGTCAATACCTCAAAAACTAAAACTACTGGTGTGCTTGTTAAATGAACTAAAACTAAAAGAAAATAATCAAACAAAACGAAAAACAAAATAAGAAAAAAACTATTAAAAAATGTAAAACTATGATAACCCTGGCCTGAAGTCACAAGTAAATGTCTGACTCCGCCCCCTTCAAGCAGCTGCTTGAAACACAGCTGCAGAAATATGGCTGCAAAGACAGAGTTTTGTATTTTCTCTGTGGTATTTTGACAAAGGAATGTCACTGAAATGCCATCAAGAGCTCATGAAACTGTTTCGCCTTTTGAAAGAAAAAGTCAAATATATCTCTTATAGAGGGGATGTACAAATGTAGGAACCTACTGTGAGCTGGTGCAACTCAGAAAAAAACAAATGTCAAAATAGAAATAGAAGCTGAAGTCCAGGATTTCACACAGCTCGTAAATGGTTTGGACCACATCCTTCTCTCTTGTAATTCAAAAAGGAAAAGAGGAGGAAAAGCTAGAATAAAAAAAAAAACAACCTCTGCTGATGCACACATGTGCATGATGATGCTGAGCAGGAGAGATGAGACATGGTGAGAGGCTGCAGATCAATGGACCACAGTTTGTACACAATAAGTTGTTGTTTGATGCTGTTTTGAAGTTTAAAATGTCGACCAGAAACTTTGAGGTCTCACTCAGGCTTCATGTTGTCACAACACTGGACCAACTTTTATCTGAAACAACGATAATACTAGTCTGCCTGGAATAATGAGCGAAATGTGAAAAAACTCCATGTCCTGAAATCATTTATCCATAATTTTGACTAATGTGTGGTTGCACATGTAAGGCTTCCATCCATGAAATACTAATCACTGATGTGCTGAGACAATAAACAATGACATATAAGAAGGTTTCAAAGAAAGTTTTGATGTTTTTTACTAAACAAGTGTAGTTTTCTTATGGGTTTATTTAAAAAACCTTTTGACTTCTTGTGAGTTTCACAGACTTATTTTTGGTCCGATACCTGAATGTGACGTGAGCTTTTGTGAAACTTTTGGCAAGCAGAGAGAGTGTGTGTCACCTTGCAGAGTGTGTGAGGTGGACTCAGCCAAAGCGCCACAATTGGACTGGACCAATGGACCACGGATGGTAACCAGCGAGCTTCCACGATTGGTCAGCGCCGCCTTCAGCGGAGCAACGTGGTTGAACTGGACGGAGGAGAGGCAGCCGATGAAACCTTTGGAAGCAGCTTTCTTCACCTCCTCTCCCAAATTCTCCATCCCTGCAGAGCCACAGTGGAAATGACATGTGACTGATATTGGGATTTTTGAAGAACAAAGAAACAGAACAGAGGCTTCACTACTTGCAGTTCTTCAGCACTTTTCTTCAGATCATTAGAGGACTTACTGATGACTTTGCCCAACGTCAAGGACCTGATAAAGATAAGCTCTGCATCAGATGACAGCGTGTACTTTCTGTGGATGTCCTGGTCGATCTGGTTGAGTGGAGAGAAATCAAATAACAAGGCAATTACACGAAATGTAAACCAAGGTAACGGCAGCGGCATCAGCAGCATCAGCAGCATCAGCAGCTCAGGGTAATACTTTATGGATTGATATTTGGTGTTCTCTGCAGCTTCACATGAAACCGTCTCTGCCCACAGCTGGCTGCTGAAGTGAGTTTGACCTCCGTTCTCTGCTCTTCCATGCTGACTCAGATTCAACACTTAACAATGATGTGCAATGAAACAGGATTTTATGTCCAGTGCCTTCAACAAACCAAAGTTTTATGATGGGGAAACCCATTTTCTCTCACACTAAAACCGTCGTGTGTTTAAGTTGCCAGTAGATTCACTTCCAGTTTCTTTGTTTATGTGATACAGGTTATACAACCTTTTTTCCCTCCCATTACAGGAGTTACAATCATGTGGAAAAAGTCTACCTTCTTTTAAGGGTTTTAAGTATCTAGACCTTACCAGGCCATAAAATGATGTAACACTACAAACTTTGGTGAACAGCAATCCAAGACACTCTGTTGGTATTTATTGTACAAAAACTAACTTAAAATGCAGAAGAAATGTGTAAAAACTAGGAATCCCCTTCCTGCTCTTATAGGAATTAAGAAATGATAAGCCAATGCGAAGTGATGAACTGATCATCAATAGGGTGTGGTGCACTCAGTTGTGTAACTGTGTGTGTATGAACACAGTGCCAAGAAGGAAAAACATCAGCAATGACCTGAAAAAAGCAACTGTTGCTGGCCATCAGTCTGGAAGGGATTGAAAAGGTTGTCAAGAGAAAACTTCCTCTCACTAAAAAGAAGGACAGCGAGGTTTGATTTACATCTAAACAAACCACAAGAAGAGAGGTTTATCAATGGGCTGGTCCATGTCCAGACCTCAACTTGATTGAAATGCTGCAGTGGAACCTCAAGAGAGCAGTGTCTAAATAAAGATCTTCCTTTCACAATGGTGCTGCTCTAGTGACAGCTTGTTGCAGTAGGTCCAGAATATTGGGTCTATTTTTGCATGTTCTGCTGAGCTTTCTACTGATTTTCACCCTGATTTTTAAAAATCTGTTTTCAGGAGTGGGTTGGTGGATTTTGTTTGAATTATTTTATTTGTAATTTAGGCACTTCTTAAAAAATGTTTTTATTATTGATTACATTAGCCATGACAATGGGAAAGTCATTTAAAAGACTAGCGGCTGATTGAACCTTCAAATGATCTACTGATGCCTGGAATAACTAAATCCCGTTGAGTTGTGGAGGACAGGCTAAGGAGAGAAAATGGAGATCAAGAAGGAGGAGGTTTACTTTTTTCCCTTGTCGGTTGCCATGAGCAGTGAGAGATTATTATGATGCAAAATGGACAAGCCTGCGCTGACATGGAGACAGCAGGAAACTTGGGAATGCAGTGTTGTGTTTTTCACCATGATGCAGCTGCAGAAGCATGTTCCAGACTCCAGCACTTCTCAACGCGGATTTTGAATTGCGCCAGCAGACAACAGACTCCGGGTCGAGCTGAGGTGGGCAAGGATTAGGGGTGCTTGTTGACACTGTGGTTCTAGATGTGCCGCTGGGATGGGCCACCTCTACAACCCTGTTGTGTAACTGCTGGCTGTGTTTTCTGTCCATGGTGTCATTTGAGTCACCAATGCTGCATGTGACATCATCAGCTGAGCAGTTGCCAGGTTACAGGATCAACACAATAGTAGATCTCCAGTGATCTGCGAAGACTTCCATTAGACAGCTCTCCGATGGGCTACTTCCCCAATTGTTACCTCATATTTGTTTTAATTTCATGTATTATTATTACTATTAACTTATAACTATATTTTATAAGTTGTTTACTCTGCAGCAAACTCATCTCCCTTTTTTGGATAAATACAGTATTATTCTGTTCAGTTCAGATCTGGGGATCTCAATGAACTGAACCAAAACTGTAAAGGAAAACGGGCCAAAATTCCTCCAGAACAACATCAGAGACTGATGATGCGATACAGAAAATGATTATTTCACATTATTTCTGCTACAGATGGATCCACAAGCTGTTGAATCATGACACACTGCTTCTGCATTCTGAATTAGTTTTTAATTTATTAAATCATAATGTAATATGATGTGTTGTCCTTAGTTCTTCTTAACTCCTTTTAAGCACTAATTCAGTTTTTGTCTTGTTGTGCAAAAGTCTAGAACTAAAAAGGGTGAAATTTCTTTTTAAATAGTCAGTGAGTCCATAAGATCACTCATATAAATGTAGACACGTATCTTTGTTTTATTGATCAGTATGCACAAAGCAGGTACGTCATTCTTGAGATTAGGTTTAGAAGTTGGTCAGGTCTTAACAGGTCTTGATATTAACTCAAAGTTTAAAAATATCACACATAAGATTTATCCTGGGTTAGGGTTAGGACTGGGTAACACACAATGCATTTTTATTTAAAAAAATAAAAAATAAAAAAAATCTGTGGGCAACACGGTGGCTTACTGGTTAGCACTGTTGCCTCACAGCAGGAAGGTTCCTGGTTCAACTCCCAGCCAGAAGTCTTTCTGTGTGGAGTTTGCATCTTCTCCCCGTGCTTGCATGGGTTTTCTACGGGTACTCCGGTTTCCTCCCACAGTCCCAAAAAATGTATGTGAGGTTGATTGGGAACTCTAAAATTGCCCATAGTTGTGAGAGTGTATGTGAATGGTTGTTTGTCTATGTATGTGGCCCTGCGATGAACTGGCAACCTTTCCAGGGTGTACCCCTGCCTCTCGCCTGTGATGGGCTGGGTCCAGCAGACCCCCGTGACCCAGAAATGGAATCAATGGGTCTAGAAAATGGATGGATGGAAAAAAAATCTGCATATGAATGCATGAAGTTTGTCACCAAGTGACAAAACTTTGCTATCAGAATGTATTTGTTCTGTAGTTCATTTGTGATCTAAGTGATAATGGCCAGGCTTCATCTGTAGGCAGGTATGTGGTCATGTGAAGTGAAAATAATCTGTAGCTTATTGTATCAAAGTCAAAAACTGTTCAAGGTTTGTCAAAAGAGACCATCCTCCCAGAAGTGACTGTTGAGTAAACAACAAAAAACCTGTCAGGTGATTGTAGGAACCATCTGTCTGATATGACTTTAACCATTAATGGATTGAAGTTGCTCAGTAAAAACTGAACTTTTATCAAAGCCAGTCAAAAGGAAGAAAAACAAAAGTTGTCAGTCTCTCTTTCTGATACAAATGATGCTGCGGTAGCATCCGTGAATACTTCAGACAGCGGTGTCATTCATCTGCCAAGGAGAGACCTGAGGTGAAAGCATGCCATGGTTTGTTTGTGTCAGAATTTATAAAAGTTTTTCTTTACAGAAGTTCATTTGCAGGGTATGGGCTAGAAGGAACCACTATACATAAAGATTGAGATCTTTTTGCTTAAATTTCTGAAAGACAGCTTTGGCCTTGCTTCACTTAACTTTATTTGTATTGTATCAATTCAGAGCAGTCACCTCAAGGCTCTTTACACAGAAAGCAAACAAGGTTCATGAAATCCAGTCAAAAATGCTCCAGTTCAGTCTGGTTATATCCCAGGTCAGCCTAGTTTGTTGTAATTTAACAAACTTTGTTGAGATGCTTGACCTTCTGGTCTAGGATAGTTATTGATGGGCTGAAGGTTGGACAACAGCTTGAAGGCTGAGAGGATGGAGTCTGGAAAGTGTTGTTTGGTTAAAGTTGGACCAAACAAGGAAACTATGTAGACATTTGGCTCACAGCTTATCTAAATTAATTTTGGTGCCAGCATGGATTACAAAACTTAAGATTCCTTGGGTGGTTCGGATCGGATGACAGGTTTGACTGACAGGTCTTTTTTTTTCTTATTAATCCTGCACTCACATGACATGACTCTGGCATTTGCTCTGTGGATGTGTATGAACTGAAAAATACCTCAGTCTGTTGGTTTTGCTGTTTGTTCATGTTTGTATTTGACCGAGCTGCTGCTGCTGCTGCAAAACTGCCCTTCACGGGACCAATAAAGTACTCTGTTATTACTTGAGGAATAAAATGCTTAAAGCAAAGACTTTCCTGCTGTAGTCTTACATGAAAACAACATTGAAGGTCTCAAAGATTTACAAAAAAAAAATCATTTAAATAAACTATTAAATATGTCATTTTATTAAAGTGCAGTACTAGGTATTATGATGTTAGCAGCAATAAATGTGTCTAAACCTTTAGTAACAGCCCAGTTTGATTCAAAAAGCTGTCAAATACTGTTTAAAAGTTGCCTTTAGGTTTTTCTCCCCAGGACGTCTGCTAACACACCTGGGTAATGTTTCTTCAAATGTGTGGCCATGTTTGAGGTTTTACACATTGTCGTATTGCAAATGGGAGGAACGACCCGACCCGGGAAGTCAGCTGGAACACGCCCACCTTATGTCAATCACAGTTTGCCATTTTAGCTTTGCTGACTTAGTTTAGCTGTGATTAATTAATGTTACGTTACATTTTCATGAAATCCATCAAAGCAATCTGATTTCAAGTGTTGCTACTGAAACGAATGCTGCTAGAACTGAAATGAAGAGTTGCGGATCTTCACTGCAACCCGCTGTGGCTCAGCTGGTTCAGACCGCTACAGTCAGGTGTCGTGGGATGATTGATGGCGGTTACATGGAAGGGTCCTGAAATAATCCTGCATGAATCATTTCAGACAATCCACACCAGAGGAGCTGCAGAACTGGTGGTGAACATTTACACCAGAAGCTCCCGTTTTAAATGTTGTTTCAGTAGCAAAATCAGAAATAAACGCTGCGTTTAGCTGATGATCGGTTAGCTGAAGCTGCCTGCTGGTTGCTAAGCCAACATTCGCCATCAGAAGTCAATGGGCCTAGTTGAACAGAAATTTGTTCCATGACAGAGAAAAAAATTTGGCCCCTCTTAAAGCTGTCGTACATGTGAAATGAAGGAGAACAAAACAAGACGAAGTCGATTTCACCACATTCAGGAATCTTCTCTTTGGTTTTAACATTTTAGTTTTTTGTAGGAGCCACAGCTGCATGGGATCTACTGCACTGTGGTTTGTAATCATTCTTGTTTTCAAACTTGGAATTTAATTGTGGACAAACCAGCCAAAAACACCAAATCACAAATGGAAATCTCCTGGTGCTGTCATCAAGGCTTCAAAGACTCCAACAAACTCTTACAACACGTCATAACACACACACAGACACACACAGCTGCACGCATTCTTTCAAGCTTCTTCTCATATGTCATATAGACGTTTAAAAAAATCCAATGTTTGTATTTTGTTAGATTTCCTTCTTGTTTCCACTCATGGATGTTGGTGATGGGCCTGAAGAATACATGACGTTTGTGTCTGAAATGACTCCTTTAGTGCAGTTGTCATTTTGTTGTGGGAATTGTTAAACTGTGAAACAAGGTGAGCTCATGTAGTAGTCAACTAAAAGTTATTTCCAAAACAATTTTTTCCAGCTATTTAACCTATAGAGACCATAAAATGTTAACACATTAGTGTGTATTACTTTATGTTGGGCTAAAAGAAGGTCTGTCTTGCAGCAGACAGAGATATTGATGACGATGATGATGAGTGGTCTGTTGCAAGTATTAAAAAGGTTGTGACAATACTTTTTAAGCTGAAATGGAGGCATTTAGATACTGTAAGCTTTAAATAATCTAACTGTTTAAGAACTGGAGATGCTTCTGACTGACACATCAGTATATTGGATATGTTTCCTGGACTGGCTGATTCAAAACTGTCTGATACTTTAAACTAGGAAAAGGTCATCTCGGAGAAAGCGTATCACGGGCTACATGAAGTTTTTCTTCAGCAAAGTTAAAAGCATCAGTGAAATGTCAGACAGCGTTCCTACATTTGGTATTCTTACAACATCTGGGTGTCAGACCACTAAAACCACTTAGGAAAGGTCACAGGAAAATGTGGTTACAAAGCAACCTGACACCAGCTGAAAACCTTTAGCTGACCTTCAGTGGCTTATCTTGTCATCCTGCTGTAGTGCACGCTTCTAAGAGCCCGGGAGGTAAAACAATAGAAGAAGAAAATTCCCTCAACAATCAATGGTAAACTGATAATGAATAATTTAGCCTGAATATATCTGTCCTGTCTGGCTCAGCCATAATCTCAACCCTCGGTGTGTCGGCCTGCATGAGCAGGGTCCTGAGACATGTGTGTGCTGGAACAGAGTCACACTGAACCGTTTTGACTGAAATGCAAATCTTTGTAGGTTTTGGAGGTGGTTACAGGTATCTTTCTGGCAGAAGTTGATGTTAGACTGAATCTGTGGGTGGGATGCGCCACAGTGATTGGTCGCGTTGATGGTGAGCAGCTCCAGTTGCTTCTGGCAGAGAACTCTGTGTTTCCAACTGAAACTAGTAAGTTACCGTTCTCATAACGATTTCTTACAAAGCTGTTTTGACAAACTAGTGATGAATGGATCACTTCACTTGAGCCATGGGAAGATCTTACACCGAATTTGCGCTGGACTAAAATTATCTGAGGACCTGCAATAATTTGCAATAATGACGGAGGACGTCTGATTTTAATCCACAGTGAATATGCCAAGTCTGTGAGTTGTAAAGTAAAAATGACATCTCTAATTACCTACTTTATAATAGTCATAATAGATGTAAAATCTAAGAAAAAATTCCAATAATCATAAAATGTAAGAGTAAACAAACCACCCAAAGTGACAGTGTTGTTATGTGCTAAATCCCATTCTGAATGGGTCTTTATTTTGAGTTTGAACAGAGGCAGGTCGGTCAGGGATTAAAGCTCAAGCACGGGGATGTTTAAAACAAGAAGTCCACATATAAATCAATAAAATAAACAAGAAGTTCACGGGTAAATCAATAAATAAAACAAGAAGTCCACACCAGCAGAAGAAGACGATGAGATGAAGACATGTGTGACTGCATCACGCAGTAAGAAACTTTTATCTTTCATCAAGCGCAAAGCCTCTCTGACGGTACAAAACCTTTAGGGCTTCAACAAAAGCTCTGATTAGATCTGCTTCTAAGTTTACTGTTACCATGGAAACTTAAACACATAGGCCAATACGGCATTTTCCTGCTTTTTCACTTGACGTGTAGTCACTGAAATCTAACTGTAAAGTGTCATATCACATGATTTTATCTCAATATTTAAAGTTTATGTTAAATTAGAAGTAATTGATAAAAATGTGAGGCCTCAACGTCACGTCTCGGTATCAATGTCTGTAAATTCAAGTAAAACCCTGACTATGCTTATCCAGCGGAAATGTGCTGGACCAAATACAAAAGTCAAGGTGCAATTTTAGAACTACTACGGGTCCAGAGGTCATTGTAGTCCAGTATCAAAAGCATGTTAGTTTATCAAATAATTTTCTTAGACTTCTGCTTGTAGCCAACAGTTTCACACAGAGGAATAAACCACTGACTTATATTCAGGAATACTAAGCCCCAGATGAAGGGATGGTGTCTGTACTGGAGGGGACTTATTGAAACTGGGAGGTTAACATGTCTGTAGACTTCTGAAACTGATCAAAAGCAAGAATGCCTTATTTCACGACGGAAATCTGTATTAAAACCTGATGTTGCAGGAACACAAATAGCACAGTCAGGGGAGTTGGGATTTGAGGATTTGCGTCCTTCGCTCACCTGCACATAGAGGTTTTTGCCAACTCGGTGGATTCTGATCCGATGAAGACGCCCGTCTGCCAGGTTGTGGAGAGCAGGACTGAACACATCTGCGCTCCTGTCCGTCTGAATGTGATACCAGATCTGTAGACTCCCTAAACAGGAAGCATGAAAAGACATGAAGCGATGCAGCATCCTTCTGAAGAAACTTCTGTCATAACAACCCATCTGTCACTGATCTCACTGCAAAGTTAAGAGGCACATATTTAAATCTCTGAATGTAAACTGTATTTTACACATGCCATAACAAGGCTGGCAACAGGCCCCCATTTTACTCTGAAAGACAGTAGTTTATTGAAAATACTCCTGGACAAAATATGGAATTACGGCTCTTGTTTTGTTCAGCTGTTTTATTTTGAAGAGTGACAGATTATATGTGAGAAAATTTTATTTACCAGCTGAACATTCTAGTAAAAATAAAAGAACAAACACACTGCAACTCAAAAGAATCTATTAAATTGTTGCAATTAATGTTCTTTTTTTAAGATCAAGAGGAGGGTGAGACGTGGAATTCTGATCCCCAAAAGTCAAAGTTCATGTTTTGTTGCTTTTTTGACAACTTGAATTCTTTCAGACGTGTACTTTATCCATAAAAAAACAAACAAACCCCCCCCCCCAAAAACCATTTGATTTATCAGTCAGGGTGCAGCTTTCTTCTTTAACAGTTGACAGATCAGCTCTGCAGATGGAGCTCTGTCATGAATCTTTTTTTTTCACTCCAGTTTCTCCATAAATATGTATTTGGATTGAGATCCAGATCGTGTGGTGGCTGCGTCATTGAGTCGTTGTCATTGACTTCATTATAACCAAACTTACTCTCCAATGTTGTTTATTTTGTATATCTGCTATTGTTTTTGTTCAGATTTTATTAAAGTCTTGTTTGGATCAATTTCCAGCCAAAAACATGCACACTGCATGACTAGAGTTGTGTCATTTTGCTAAAAATGTAGAAAGGAGTATGAAGTATGCAGCTGGATGCTTTTATTTCCTCCTTGGTTTATCTGTAGGTTTCCCTTTTTAAAATGTTTTTAAAATCTTCTCATGTTGCTTGAACTTAATCCAAATTTTAGACACAGCTGACTGGGAACACCGACGTCTTTTGCGATACTCTGCGTTACCTTCTTGAACAACTTTTATCATCTGTCCTGTTGGTGTCTGTTTCCTGTCGTTCAACCGGGTTCAACACCTTGTTCAGATCTGCAAACTCTCTCTTTTAACTGAAGACTCATTTTCATCTTTAGAGTTGTGCAAGTTTTCATTTAGAAATGGAATTTACATTTTCCTTCAATTGATCTGAAAAAAAATGTTAAAGATGAGATGAGTGACGTTAGTTTCTGAGATGATGACGATCCCTGTGTCGGTGTACCTGGGTTTTACGTGAGTCACGCTGACAGCTGAGATGAAGATTCACTGATATCAGTAGAGGGTACCTGATATAACCTGCAATAATGTGAAATATTCAACAAAAACAAACTAACAGAGCACTGACATTAGAAATGACAAGTCTGCACTCTCAGGAAGGGTGAAGAATTCATTTGAAATTTTGAAGAGCTGCAGTTACTGCTGCAGAAAGGTGAATCCACAAGCGACAATCATGGGGTACTTGTTATTGCCCACAAGGTTTAGTTGTTGATTTATTTATTTTTGAGAAATGACTTCCCCACATTGGGGGAAAAAAAGTTGTTCACCAATTGTTCATCGGAGGATGTGTCTGTCTAAAAAGACCTGCTGCAATGATTTGTTATTGTTTTTACTGACAGATGGCTGCATACTTTATAAAGCTAACTTATAAAATAGTTAAATAGTTAAGAGTTATACTCTATCTTCTTCTACAAAATTAAACAGCTATATGAACATCCTCCAAGTGCTGTGATTTCTCATATTTTTTGCAAACAGTTTTAGTACACTATATTGGAGCTTCTTCATATATTTTTTGAGTCCACAAATATTTGTCTCATTGCTCTTCACTTGAAAACTGAAAAAGTCAATATGTGCTCAGTGCCCCCCCCCCCCCCCCCCCCCCCCCCCCCCCCCCCCCCCCCC
>JAOWBL010000014.1:13763675-13817470 GCA_028564865.1 Zenarchopterus dispar | reverse complement strand
CTTTATCAATTTCAAATCTGCAGCAAGAAAAGATTTGAGAGGAGCAAATGGAAGACTGCACGATTACACAACAAAATAGTTCATTTAGTCATGCTGATTTTTCCTACAGAGCAACTCCAAACCTCAGTTAGTGAGACAGCATTACTTCTATCGATTACTTCAACACCAACTGATGACATAGCAAACTGAAAATCACAGTTTTTAACAGTATTTAAAAAAAAAACCTGAACTAATAATGGCAACTGGTCAAATTCTGATCATTCAGCTTGTATAATTGTTAATTCGTGAACACTGTCCTTTTTCTCTCAAGTGAAGATCAGTGATGCAGTTATTAAAATTTTCTTGACTAATCCCAATTACTGATTATGTTAAAGGTCTGACATACCCACTCTAAATCTAAACTATTTAGAGCTGTAATCAACTGGAAACTAAAGCTAAAAACTGGTCCCAATTACCAGCTGATCAACTGCTGCATCTCTGATAAAGATGCTGCAATTATAAAAACATCTTTAGGTTGACCAAAGCTGCCTGGACTTTTCTGAGAACCTGGAAGGAGACTTAGAGCATGGGTTGGCTCGCCCTTATAATGATGATAACCAAATGTACAGCATTTGCATATTACCTTTATTTCCTGTGAGAAAAATAAAACCCTGCCTTTATGTCGTGTGGAAATGAAATGTTCTTCTGAAATCCACAGGGGATTATCATTTTCATTTGTCCCCCTACATGTCTTATAAATTATTTTTAAGGTAAATGATCCATTAGCTTCATGAACTGTGGCCTTAGTCGGAGAAAATGTTATCTCTCAAGGTATATATCATTAAGGGGACACATTTAAATGTCAGAGTGGAAATAGCTCCAGCAGGAATGTGACAGCGGCCACGCACCTTCACCAGGGCAGTAATGAAAAAACAATAAAATAAATTAGTTTTTTTTTAAATGGTTTCTTAGTAAGGGAAGCTTGCATACATTAGTGCAACACTGTGATGATGTATGTGCTGTTAAAGAGCTTTAATCTTTGCAGGTCTGCAGACTCACTGTGGGGAAATAAATCTGCCTGATGTGATCGAGAGGGAACGGGTAATAACAGCGACGTTCCATGTGAAGTCAACCACAGGTTCTCATCACTACTCTTCATTTCCCTGATGAAACACTTGAACCTATGAAGAAATCCCAAATATTATAGTCTCCAGACATGATTTATCTGTTTTATAGCCTCTGTTACAAAGAAGGAGAGGAGGGCTGAATCATGTGGCTTTAGCAGTTTAGGAGTCTCATAAAACTACTTAGAGATACCTTATCCTAATAAAATGACAACTTGATTTGACATGCACAGTTCAAACATGGTGACTTCGTGAAGGTAGAAATATATCAGAATAAGTCCACAGATATGATTTTGCTTTGACTTACAACTTCCTTTCAAATGTTAATAAACATCAGTTTTATCATTTTAGGCCCATCACACATTTAAATAAAATGGTATGAGAGGATGAGTCTTTGAGGAACAAAAATGGCCAGATGTTTAAAATCCATGCTTCTCAAAGAAAAACCAGAAGAGATTTGTTTTATTCATCCCCCTACAGTCCATAACTTTATTAAAAAACTATAGGAATCTGAAGGAACTTCAGAGCCTTAAGGACAAGAGAACAACTCTAAACTGGACCCCTGTGATCTCAGATCCCTTAGACAACTCTGCATCAAGAACCACCATTCATCAATAGAACCACATGGACACTGAACCCAAAAGCCAGGCTCTGCCATGGTGCGGTGTTGCATCAGTGTCCTTGTCAAAGCTCATGTACAGTTATGTGACAGCAGCATTAACACAGAAAACTGCACTTCGAGTTGGGAGCAAAATATTCTTCCTTCATGAGAACATTGTATGAAGGTATATCCCAGCATTTTTCAAAAAGACAGTGCAAAACCAAACGAAGGCATGGTTGAGTGGTGGTACTGGTACTGGACAGACCTGCCAGCATTGCTAACCTGTTCCCAACCGAGATTGTGTGAAATATTTTTATAACAACTTAATTTAATAACCTCGAGTCACCTTAAGATGGTGGTGGCTGTAGCTCAGAACGGAGAGCAGTCGTCTGTTAGTCAGAAACATACGGTTGCTGGTAATACATCCATACATGTGTGAAAGTGTATATGATGGAAAAAGCACTGACTGTCAATCTGCATGGACTGCTGCACGGGGGACCGTTTGGATCGGTGTGGATGGATAAATGTGACTTGTAATCCACAGGCACTGAGGGGTCAACGAAGACTACAAAAGTGCTACATAAACATAAGTCCATTTATGTGTTTGCAGGGAAAAAAAAGGGAAATCTGTAACACCACATCACTCGCTATCATCAGTGCGAGAATACCTCTTAAGAGTTGAGAGGAAATAGAAACATTACAAAGTGGTAAAAGCTTTACTGTCCACACTTTTCTTTTTTTTTTTTTTGGCGGGATGTGTGTGTGTTTGTGTGTGTGTGTGTGTGTGTAGGGCTGAAATTCAAAACTGGTTTGTATCTTAACAAATGAAATGAAACAGATTATAAAAAAAATGTAATATAAAAGTAAATGTAGGAATCTGTTTGTTTTTTTTTTTTTAAAAAATCCAAATATTCCCAAATATTTTAATTTCAGATTGTTTTGGGGGACAGGTTTCCACAGAGGTTGTGTCACATTAGTACCAAATGGATGTCTTGGTGAGGCAATCTAAGCTCCTTATTTCCCTTCAAACAGTTATTTATAATACATATTTATAATATGCATTATGTATTATTATATAATATTTATAATACATTTTATTTATAATACATTTATTTATAATACATTTATTTATAATACATTTTTTGGGGGGGGAATTAACACAAAGTATGCCAAATAGATCAGTTATGTAAGCAAAGTGACAGCTTGGTTATATGACATTTTTTAAGTAACTTTTTTAAAAACGTTTACTCATTCAGTATAAGTCCAATGAAAATTATAAAGCTGTAAACTGATGAAAAATTCCCTCATGGCTCGGATTATAAAGGATTTCTCTTAGCTATAGATTTACCTTTTAACAGACAAGATCAAAGAGCATGAAAATCTGAGGTCAGCACACTTTAATGATTAAACTGTGGAAAACTGTTTGTTGAAGTCTTGCATTAACCTCAGCTGTCATGAAGAATAATATTTAGCGAGAAAAAAAATGATTTGAAAAGGTTCATGTAATGAATCAGACAATACAAAATGCAGACAGAGAAAGAGCTCGAGCTTTTCTCTGAAGCTGCTCTGATCAATATGTCTGGTTTATAATTAAAATGGCTGGTTTATATGAAAGGTGGCACTTCTTCTCAAGAAACCCTTCATCCTTGTTTCCAGCAGCTGCTGTTATAAAAACAAAACGTCTCTGTTGTTCATCACCAGCAACAAACAGCAGATGGACAAAGTCAATGCCCGGCTGCTGAACACACTGGTTTATCATCAATTACAGCACCAGATACAGTGGAAAAGATTCTGCAGCTATAATGATTAATTCTTTGTTTTTCTTCATTCTCAAGTCCCTCTGAAGCTCTAAACCTGCATCCAGACTCTGTTGTGGATTGTGCTCCTAATAAAGTGTCTGCTGAGTTTATTTCCTTGAAAAGCAGAAGCAGCAGCACAAACAACAAACGTTGAATGGTGGCATTCAAGACATCCAGGAAACAGACTGCATCTGAATCCTCAGGACACTGTTTTAACCATCCAGTCCTTCCACATAAATGTAAAGGAATGTATCAACAGGGTATGATTCATCCAGTGGCAAACTTACCGACAAACAGCTGGCTGCTGAGCCGTAGGCGGAGATATCCGTCGACTGGAGCCTCCAGGAAGCGGAGGGGCAGCTGGTCAACCTGGAGGGACGCCTCCTTCACGTTGCGCTCTGCCCTCACGTAATGCCACTGTCTGTCATTCAGGGGGAGGTGGGACTTCACGGAGAGGACAGCCGGACCATTTCCCACATCAAAGGAGAATGTCACCACTGAGGGGGCTGGGAGTCATGCACACACAGACACAGCAGTCAGATCTGACTGAATGTGATATGAGCTTTTATATGTGCCCCTCCACCCTGCCGTTCTGATGCAACAGGATACAATGCTGTGGAAAACTTGATGAGCTCCGTGGATTTATGAGCATGCTCCGCTGACAGTTTGTCAATATTTCACCGTGAGTCGGATGTGGAAGTAACACATAAAGTCCACTCTCAGGTTTGTGCACCAAACACATGACAACTACTCCACATGACTTCAAACAGGAGTGACAGTGGAGTGTGTTTCTCTGTGCTTATCAAAAGTGCCGTCTTTAGAAAAGTCACGTCTTCTGTAAATATGCAAGTGTTTTTTGTATGGCAGCAGTAAATATGAGAGGTACTTTCATTTTCTTGTCATCTGGTGACTTCATTTAGCTTTGTATGCCTATGACAGCATGTTATTGCCGTTGACGGCGCCGCTGGGATTACATCATGCTGTGCAGACCTGACAGGCTGCTTCTTTGGGAAATTGAACTGTCAACAACAGCACAGCTAGAGAAAAGCAAAGCACATCGCTGATGGCTTTTGTTGACATTCTTATAGATGGACACTCTCTCTAGTAGTTTATGGTCTCATCCTTCAGTGTATTTCTCTTATTGTGTCGTGAACATTCACTCACAGCTGAGCTCCACTCGGATGAAGTCCTTGAGGCCCTGGTTTTCCAGAAATACCCCCGATGGGGAGCTGGTCTTGAAATAAAAAGAGATATCGGAGGCCAGCTCTGCCTGCAGGGTGGGGAAGTACAGGTACGAAGACTCCTGGTAGAAGGAGGCTGCGTTCCATATCGACCCTGGAAGAAAAGAGGAGAGAAGAGTGGGGAGAGGAAACATGCATCTTCTGGCATATGCAAGGGTGAAACAAACACACAAAAAAACAGGGATTCAGTATTTCATCTTCCTCCTTGATGGGTTTCAGCAAAAAGCCAATATTTATGATGAGAAAGACTGGAATCTCAGCTAATGATGGAGTAGTCATGAAAAATATGCAAAAAAATATTTTTTTACACTGCAATAACTCATTCTTAAAAAGTTTCAAAAATGCCTTGCTCCAGGAAAATCAGTCTTATGTTTTATTCCAGTCGAGAAAATGTTTCTTATCCCACTGGCTTTGTGTCATTTTTGCTTAATATTAGACAGTTTAGCCTTTTTTATATTGATGAATACCCTGCTTTAAACACATCAATCTAGTGTTTTGCCTGTCCTTTTTACATTAACTGATGGTGGTGTGTCGAGTCGGGCCCACCAATAACTCGCCTCTGAGGGTTCACTTAATCAAGGGTCAGAACTAATGTAAACAGAACTAGTGGTGAGTCGTGGGCAGGATTTGTTGGTGACAAACGAGGATGTCCGTGAGCATCTCATCCCCAGAGTCAAAAATCAGCGTATTACAGAACCGTAATCTGGAACAGGCTGCTAAAAAGAAAGATTGCAGCTTTGCAAGAGACGAAATTCAGGTCACTAACAAACTGAAGACCCTCAGAACAAAGTTATTTGCGTTCAACAAACACAACAGCAGGAGTGTCAGACGGAGGCTGCTGGCCATATTTGTGAAAGACTATTTGTGTTAGGTGGGGGCAAGGCGGCCCGAAATACAAGTGACGTCTTTTTATGTGACACTTTTTAGGCACAGAAATGCGTGACCCTTCTCGTTGCACCACAGAGTAGGTTTGCTTGCCGTTTTTCGCTGTTCCAAAGTGTAGTTGTAAAATAAATATCACGGTCACTGTTGCCAGATTTTCAGTATGGTGGGTGTGAGGCAGTTGCTCTCAAGACTCATGAGAAACGTTACTCTCTGGCCAATCAGTGACATGCAGCCTGGTGATGTTGCGTTTTCAGCCTGACTCAGCTCAGTTAGAACCCCGGCCAAATAGGTGTGAAAAAAGAGGGGCTAACTGGTACTATCACCTAGTGGAAAACCCTTTAAACACAGCAGAGCTGAGTCGAGCCAAGTGGGTACCAGTGGAAATGACCTATTAGACTTGCCACCATGTTAATGTGAAAAACGTAAGCTTTCAGCGATGAAATTTGTTTTATGGTGTATTTTAGCAACTTAGTTTAATGTTTACCTAACTCTAACCAAGTACATTTGATGTGTAGCAATAAAAAAGAAATAGAACAATGAAGGAAGTGAAAACTCGTGTCCTCAAAGTGGTCTTGAACACGATTTTAGCCAGCAGGAGGGACTTGTTGCTTGGCAGTCTAAAGATATTACAAGGCTATTAAAGCAAGTGTTTTAACAAGACGTGTTTCGAAACCTAACCAAATAGGTTTCAGTGCACACCCTTAATTGAGGAGATTGTAAAATGTAGAACTAGATGCAACAAAGCCCAAAGATGAGCTATCAAAGCAACACTGAAACATGTTGGCTGACACGAATCTAACTGTTTTCTTCCAGTTGGCTCAGACCAACAACTCTTGTTTTGGAGCTTGAATCGTCAGTTTTGAATGCAATTTTTGCCCCCAAAGCTTCACTTTGCAGAACACGTTGATCCAACGTGTCGTTAGCGATTCTTCAGCCAACTTTGTTTTGAAAAGTGACTCTTGGGTGCTCATGCATGTGTCATCACACAGTGGCCGCCCCCAGCTCTTGCGATTGACGCAGAATGTTCTATTACGGTGGAAATGGGTGCTATTAGGAGGAGAACAAGATCAGTTTCACGAGAAAGAAGCTTTTGTCAAGAGAATGCGTCTGTCTGATCCCACAGGTGTGAGTCAGGCCACTCGTCTGGGGTTGTAGTGTAAAACTCCACAAAACTATTTTCACTCATTTTCCATATTCTTAAAGAACAATACTGATAACAAGGCATGATGTCTTCCTAACACTAAATGTGCAATTTTAATACATAAGCTTAATAAAGCACATTTTACTCTTTGAGAATGTTGTACGGCATTTAAGTGGAGTTAAGTCAGTGAAAGACAAAGTCCTGTGATGTGGACTCAGGTGTTTGTCCCCATCATCCCTTCCAACCTCCTCACATCATCTGTGTTTGCTGTTGAAAGAGTGACATTTAACTGTTAATACAGCTGGTGTGCCAGTTACCACTGCCAAAGGATAACTGGAACCATGCAGCTGATGAGCAGATCCCCCTGTGCTTAAAACTGACAACAAAGAGCACTTTTGGGCAAGTGTTGACATGGCGACTCATCCACCATCCACATGTCAACTTTGTCTCCAGTTAAATGTGATGCCATAGAGCTTTAGAGACACTTTTTGTATCCCCCAAACACTCTTCTGGACATGAATCAATAGCTTTTTTTCTTCATATTTCACTGTGAGGCAAAATTTGAAATAACTTGGAATATTTAAATATTTAAACTAAAAGCCAGCATTGTGACTGCTGTGATTCACTGTTTCCACCAGTATCTTTCTAAGCTGCAGAAGTTTAAATTATGCCCCAAAATGTTATGAAACAAAATTCATTTCCTGCATTAATTCCGAGGCAGCACAGTGGTGTGGTTTTTAGCAGTGTTGCCTCACAGTAAGATGATTCTCTATGTCTTTCCCGTTATCTGAGGTTCTTTGGGGGCGGTGCTATCCCAGCTGTCAGCAGTCTATAGGCGGAGCACACCTGGACAGGTCACTAGTCTATCACAAAGACAAACAAATACCTGTGCATGATAACACTCACTCTAATAGACAATTTAGACCCACCAATTATTCTAACATGCATGCTTTTGGACTGGGAGGGAGATGGAGAAGGTAATCAAGTCAGGAATCCCTCTGATGTGAGTAGACACAAGCATAAATAAAGTGCAAATATTTTGCAAAGCATTTGTGTTCTGTTTCTTTGTCTAAATGTACAACAACTGTGTTGGAACACTTTGCAAAGTAATGGAAAATGATTCTGGGTGGCACAGCTGCCTGGCATCAGACACTACATTCAGCCCGTTGTGAGCTTTGTACGAGAGCAGAAGGAGTTTAACTCGATCCATTTTCAAACACACAGGCTCGAGTCAAAAAGACATTGTCTGAACACTGTTTGTTTCTAATCCGCCTCCATCTGCAACCAAATCTGGCAAAGCAGCTGCACCGAGGTGATCACCTACTGTCTCCATAACAACGCAGTGGGCCGATGTGGTAGACAGCCTGCGAGCCCGTCCTGTTGGTGTCTCCAATCACTATCTCGCTCATGGGTAGGTGGTCTTTATATGAGAGGATTCCCGAGTCATTTGCCCTGTGAGAGACAAAATAAATAAACAAAAATAAAAACAAAAAACAGGCATATTATAGTGAGGCAGGCCCTTGGGGCCCCGTTCCTTTATAGGGATCCAAGTAAAGTCATCTTTTCTTCTCCATTAGCACAGAATGCTCAGTAAACACTCTGAAAAGAGAGCAATCTATCACAATGGTGACAAGTGCCTGTGGAAATGCGCTGAGAGTGGGGAAGCTGTGGAGTGCATCAACGTGCCGTAAACATCCCAAACTCCTGATGCATCCCCACTCTCAAGTGTACCTTCGCCCATTATGATAAGGTTGAACATAATCAAGATCTAATGAAAGACTGGTAATTAATCACTTGTAGAGGAAATGCTGGAATAAGAAAATGCTGAGGAAATTTTCAAACACCATAACGAGGTATGAGGTGATTAAAAAGATGACACAAACGCTACAGGAGAGATTAATTAACTTTCATTCAGTGGAAAAAGACCGGCTACAGCTGGAGCTGTTTTTGTCGTTAGTGAGAGATTTTTGTTGAACACCTCATCAGAGAGATGACTAATTAGCGAAAAGGTGGAAGATCTGTCTTATAAATATGTATTATTTTAGAGGAGTGGTTGGTGGTTGTCTACTGAACCACCAAGCAGTGACATCACTTATATGCTTTGTTTCATTTTTCTTATTCATGTTTATTAATTTAATATCAACATGGCAGCTTACAGGAAGTCTGGTTTAAATGTTTTCCAGGAATGTTGGTTGAGACTTTTTATAACGGCCTCTCACCAGCTTTCCCTGTTTTAATGTCCACAAATAAAATGATTTCTCACATGTAGATCGTTCCAGTGCCACTTGTCACAGTCTGTTCGCAACACTCTGTTTTAGCTGCTCTCACTTTAAGGTGGCAGTTTCCTGTGTTTTTCTTCTTGTCTACAGTGTTATTATGAACTTATAATCTTAAACATGTCCAAAGGCTCAAAATACTATGGTAAAACCTATGTTGCAGTAGTCCTAAGAAAAAAAATACTCAGTTTCTTGGTGACTGAAAAGCATTTCCTTTATAATGACTACTTTCATATTCTGAATGTGATTATGCTTCAACCACGTATGGAAGTATTTGAAGTGGTACAATCATTCACAGGAAATGTTGCAAACACAGCAATAACAACATGCTGGTATGGTGAAAATGTTTGTCTCTGATTGGGAATAGAACTTGTGTGTATTCATGAGTCATTACCTCAGAATGTCTGCAAGCCTCCAGAAATTCAATCAATCAGAAAACACTCAAGCCAAACTTGCTTGTTTTCAAAAAGTCTCCCTTTATGATTCCTGATGCTTGTAGTTTGTGAGAACAAAAGCGGCTAGTTTAAGAGCTGCCTTCAACAATCCTGCAAAAGGTCTGAAGTGTGAGGTGGCTGCTTGTTGTTTGCCTGAACTGTGCCAACCTGCTCACTGAGCAAGTATTGTACAAATGAAGAAATACCTGGACCACACACAAAGGTATTCAGCATGGAGGGTCTTCTTTTAGAGAGAACAATTTTATTTTAAATCCAGTTTACTACCGCTAAGAAAGTCATAACAAAGAGAAGAAAAATGAATGGGTGACATTGCCTGAACCCTAACAGAAGAGCTGACATTATGGAAGATGTTTGTGGTGCTGCTAAACTGTTATACCCAGAGGTGTTTGTGATGACAGAAAAAACACGTTCCATATGAACATAAATGAGAAAAAAAAAATGTAAAAAAAAAATGTCTGGAATCGATGACTCCTTCATTCTATGTTTTCTGTTTAAGAAGAAAAGTTGAAAAACAGGTTCTTTTTTATTTTACCACAGTATAACAAAAAGAATAAGAGAAGAAGGAGAAAACAAACAAAGAAATAAATGAATGAATGATGCTCTTCTCTTTTTAAAACGAGATGGGAAAAGGGAAAACGAGGCAGACACAATTTCAGTGTGCTGCAAGTGGTAAGCTGTCAAGAAAAAAACATAATTGTTAAAAAACAAACATTGTAGTCCAGTTTTTAAATAGAAAAACAGCCACTTCCAATTCATTGTCACATACATGAATCCTTTTTTAAAGGTTGTGCTCCATTCAGAACCTTCTAACAGTCATAATTGAGCGTTAGTAGAACTCTCCGTGGTGCTGAAGAGTTCTACTAATTTGTTTTCTCTTTTTAATTAGTACATTTTCTCACACTCACAAGGTTTGCCCATAAATTATTGCTTCTAAGCAACAATAAACCTGTATTTTTTCATGCATGTTTTTTTCTGCCTTTTTAAAGCAACAATGTACTCTTTGTCCTTGTTTTGTCAGCTGCCTTCCCAACATTTAGTGGCATTCATGGACCATACTTTTTCGGTTTTCTATTTTTGCAATTTTGATTTAAAATTATACAAAGCAGATAAATATGATTTTTTTTCATCTAGGTTTTCATTTTTTTCCCTTTGATCAAATTCCTTTGATTTGGCTAAAAAAAACCAACAATACATGTATTTTCTTAGCCTGTAAACGTCACCAATAACATGTCTGTGCTGCATACCATGTATCTGTATCAGCATCGCAGTTGCAGAAGTGGTTCATGTCCATGCAACTGTCCTCCAGGCTGCAGGAGCACTGCTGGACTCCAGGCAGGAATCCTCCCCAATAACTCCTCCTGTCTCCTTCGCGGTCCAGCCACCATGACAGCGGGCTGCCATCTGTAACACAAGCCCACCCCAAAAGTTAGTGAGGCACCAGCAGAATGAGCTTGAATGTGACAAATAATAACTGATGTAAAGCCATGTGGAAAATTAGCACCCGCCTCATTTACTCCTATGCTATTTTGGGTAAAACATAATAAAAACCATCTTATCATACTGGGAATTAGTATTATGCAAATACAACTTTAGACATACACAATGTAACTCTTTTCAGTGAACCAATTTTTATTTACCACAAACAAAACAAAACAAAAGAGAGCGTTGTTACTGTCAAGAACCACCTCACAACTTCCACGGGATTCAAGAGGGTAAAATGCAGTCAGATGCTGCTAACCATCAGTACATGATGAATTGATCACCAGGAAGTCTTCTGAACCATTCAGGTGAATGTTGCCAAGAGGGAAAAACATAAGTAATGTTTTTTTGTTTTTTTTAAATTTATTTATTTATTTATAAAAAATAGTAATGGTTTTAGATAAACAAGTTGTTATTGCACATTGATCTAGAAAGACTTGTAAAATCATTTTGAAGTGGAATGCTTACAAAACTGATGTCAATCTTCCCAGGAGCGAATGTCCTAGTAATCTTATCCTAAGATCAGACTTTTGCCATTCTTAGAGAAATACTAAAAATCAAAAACAAAAACAAGCTCTAAGAGCTACATCTCAAGCTTGGCATGACCCACAAAGAATGGATAATAATCAAAGTCCATGACAGCACAATAGGATAAAGACTGAGCAAGCATGGTATGGACTTTAGGAGAAGGCCTCTGCAATTTAAAACAAACATAGAAGCACAACTGAGGTTTGGACAGATGAAACTAAAGAGAAGTTGTTTGGTCTTAAGGTCGAGGACCATGTTTAGCAAAACCCAAACACAGAATTTCAATGGAGGTACCTCAAACCTACTGTCAAGCACACTCCTTACCAGGTTCAGAGGTCATGATTTGGGGCTGTTTTGCAGCCACAAGACCTGGATGAACAGTACCTTGGTTCATTCAATGACCAGAGTCACTGAGAGGATCATCAACTCCTTTGTACATTTGTAAAGCCCATCCATCCATCCATCCATCCATCCATCCATCCATCCATCCATCCATCCATCCATCCATCCATTTTCTAATGTTTATTTAGAGTTGGGTGGTGGGGGCAGTAGCCTAAGCAGGGAATCCCAGACTTCCCTCTTTGAGGCCACTTCATCCAGCTCATCTTGCAGTATTCCAAGGGACTCCCTGGCCAGCCAAAGAACATAATCCCTGTATCATGTCCTGGGTCTCCCTCGGGGTCACCTTCCAGTGGGACATGCCCAAAAAAAACTCCACCAAGAACGAGTTCAGGAGGCTCCAGCATCCTCACCAGATGCCAGAGCCACCTCATCTGGCTCCTCTTGATGCGGATGTGCAGCAGCTCTGCTCTGAGTTTCTCCTGGATGACTGACCTTCTCATCCTATCTCTATAGGAGAGCCCAGACACTCTCCTAAGGAAGCTCACTTGTGTCCGCGAGCTCATTCTTTCCTTCAATATCTACAGCTTGTGACTGTAGGTGAGAGTAGGAACATAGATTCACTAGTAAACTGAGGACTTTGCTTTTTGGCACAGGGCCTTCTTCAGCACAACAGACCACAATAGACAAATAAATGATAAAAGGCATGTGCCAAGAGAAAAAGGTAATTCCTAGCCCATCTAATAGTTAATTTCAACACAGACGATATTTGGCACATTTTTTCATTTCATAGCCAACTGACAGGAATGCCTTAGCTGAGCTATAAAGTCATAACTCATCCCACCCAGTGAGGGCATAGGTGGTCGTCCTCCAATCATCCATCACACAACAGGAGCCTATATTGCAAAGAGGCCCACTAGCAGAGAAAAGCCCATTAAGCTACATGTCACAATACATAATCAGGTGTCACCACTTTCAGAGCTCTCCTCCTTCTGCAGACATTATAGCTCCATTAAGCAAAGCTTTTTGTATTGATGCACATGTCATGCCAAGGTCTGAAGATACAAAGAATTACCTGTGTCTGCTTGTATGTGAATGAACAGTTTTTAGTGTCACTCAGCTAAAAATTGGAAGACAAATGTGTGTGCAGTGGTGGAGCTACAACAGCTACAGTAACACCCAGGCAGCATTTGCAATACAAAGGCTGCGTCCCTGTCCATGCATACATATTCCTCTTATACTTCTGCTTTGCTTTCAAACAGCATTCAGCCAGCAAACAGGTCCACAAATAAGAAAAGGCAACAATCAATAGTTCCTGTAGGGGAGGTCACCCTCTCCCTCAAATTGGCTCATATTGACACAACTTATTCTCGTCAAGAAAGCAAATGCATCTTCCTGTTCCACTGGAGCGTGACGGCCCACAAGCAGCCGCTACACAACAGAGGTGAGAATACACAGCAAGGGCACTGGAGGAGTGATGCTCTCGTTTTCAAATGGCAATAAAAAGAAATTGCTGTGCCCAAATGCAAGTTACAATTACACACATTTAACCTCCAGAGGAACCAGAGCTGCTTCTCCTCAGAAATTGGAAATGCATCAAAATACAGACACCTGCAGGGTGATTCTTTATTTCAGAAAAACACACTATGGGAGCGGCTGGTTAGACAGGCCAACATCATCCTCTGGCTGCGTGACCCCATTTTACTGAAACATGCCTTCAGAGCAAACAGTTTCCTAAACTCAATGCAATATACCGTTGTCATCTCATATAAACTAGCACACCAGACCTGGAATAGCATGTTTGCAAGTAGCAAAGTTTTTTTTCAAAGACATTCAAGGAGGCATCAAGAGAAAAAAAAATTCCTGGAAACAAACAATAATTTGAAAACAACAAGCAGGAATGAAGGAGGACTCCAAGAGGGGTGGCAATTATCCTGCTGTTGTGTTTCCTTTTCACTGTCATGTTAAAAGCCATAGTTACCTTGGAGCACTCGCCTCGTTACGGCTGTTAAATAAAGAAAAAAAGAACACTGAACTTGAAACAGGCTATGTTTGAGCACAACTAAAAGGAAACAACATCCTGAACAACTGTGTTTGAAGTGAACAGCAGAGACAGGTAAGACATGTTTTACAGATAAACTCCAACAACTGGAGGTGAACTTCTGACGTTTGTGGCACACGTCTGCATCTGTAATCCCAGAGGGCTTCTTTGAACAGCTGCTGTTCATTTTATTTCTCTCTAAATTAGCACAATGAGTGCCATTTTGTCAAGAATCTTAGAAATAGCTGCAGACTCTGGTTGCCGTCAAAGGGGACACTGTTTGTAGCACTAACTCAGAAAAAGCGAAGTACAAAGAGATGTTTCACTTTTTTTCCTCCAGAGATATTCCAACAACAAAGACCACCATTAAAAAATTCAGGCTGGGTCTGAAAGTGTTCATGCAGCTGCAAAATATGCTGTTTTTCAGCCTCTCTTTGATGTCTGAAGAGATAATGAACTTGTTTATTTGCACATACGTGGCACAGAGGGAGATGCAGAATCTGGGACTTCATGAATGTTTCATGATTTAAGAGCAAATGTTTAGATGTTCTGGGACCAAAGGTGCTGAAGTGGTTCCAGATAAATGCGTACAAAAGAGACCGCGGATAGCCTCACTAGTTATTGTTGCAAAATAAGATGAGCGAAACTGTTGAGGAAGGGCTGTTGAGGGGAAGGAAGCTCCACACTGTGACAAATTGCAGAAAACCTGACTGGAAACTCTATGCAACACTGCTGGTAGCTGAAATGTACAACCTCCACTTGAAAATCATGTTCATGTTGACTTTGAACTTGCATTTTGGGGGCACTGTAGAATAAAAAATAAAATTCAACATTTTATAATGCATTACAGCATGCATGAAGTGTGTATGCAGCAATTGCGGTAGTTTTATATTTCTACTCCAAAATTGTCCTTTGTCAAATCCTCACTATAAGGAAAAGAGTTATATATGAGTGGATGTAGGATTGTTTTATTGTGAATCCAGAGTAGGCTTCTTTCCCACACAGATTCAAAGTCTCTGTGAGTGTGCAAATCTGCTCCACTTCTTGAGTCAGTTTCTACTAAAGTTGTGCTCTTCAATTTGAGTCCGCCTCATAGTTATAGCTAGAGTCATTACTCTCAAATAGCTGTGAAAAGACCCTATGAGACATTCTAGCCAATATTGTTAGATTTGACCCTCACGTCACTGCTTCTTTCACTTAACCAAGTAACTTAATGGATGTGACGTTGTTACAGGGCTTTATATTGGCTGGAATTTTTCACCATGTTGTTTTGCATTTTATTTCAAGAGTAAGAAGTGAAAAGTAAAGAGCAAAAGCTTCAAGAGGGCACAGAAGACTGAGTGCGAGGAGAACTGCTCAAACTGGACAGCAGAACATTTGTACAAGCAGCAGTGAACATGAGTGCAGAACAGTTCTGACCCAAGTTAGAGTGGATCTGAACACTTGTAGAGAGGGAGAGCAAAGTTTTGAGAGGAAGTAGTCCAACACCAGAGGGAAAAAAGTTAAGTCTGCTCTTGACAAGAAAAACTATACTTATCATCAAAGCAGGACAAAAGACTTTTTCTCATATTCAAATTCTTATTTCAGTTTCATTTGAAGAAATATTTGCTTACTTTTAGGAAGCTGCATTTGGTTTCTGCTACAACTGTTTAAAACCAGCCAAAGTAACTTTGGATTCCTGTCCTGGTTGTGTCTTGTGACAACTGCGTGTTGCTTTATGGCACAGTGTCACAAATAAACAACGAGGGAACTAGCTCACACAGCTACAGTTGACATCATAGCAGAGATAATGGAAAAAAAGGGATTAGAGAAGAGAAAATAAAAAACAGACCAAACAAATCTTACAGTATTGTAAAAATGACATAAGCTCCACACCTATAATGGGACCTGTAAAAGTTTCTACTTTAGATCAATTTTTTCCTCATGCAGGAAGTGGTGGTTTGCTTTATGTTCCCTCTCATTGCATTGCTTTTAATCACATTTGTTGGCATTGATTTATCGCCTGAAAGCTCATCTGTTTTCACCAAAATTACATATTTATAAGGTTTGTTTCATGTAAATATTTGAAGTGTTGTAAGCATTCTAAGTGTTGAAGTAACTATACCATTCATTGCCACTCATGGAAGCCATGCACTCATCAATAAATCTGGTTTGGACTGCTAAGCCATGAATGGTTTTCACAACATAATAGCTGGTTCTCATAACATGTTTATGCAGAACAGCAAAGCAAAGACAAAACATGAGTCTGCACTAATTCAACTCATGTAGTAGGTCATAGAGTGGCCAAAAGTAATATTTCCACCACACTAGTCTTTGGTCAGGCCCGACTAGGTGGAAACCCTGGGCTTTTACGAAGACTAAAAACCTCAGGAGGGAACTGAATACAGAAGCTTTACTCTGGAGCCAGGCCTTGAAAAAGTAATTCATCAGGGACCAACTGTTTTTACTCGGTGGGTCTAGCTGGGCTGAACCTGAGGGGTGAGTGTGAGATTTTTTCCTGACTTTCCACTGTGTGGTGGATGAAGTCTCACTGATAAAAACCTTCATCTGCTGAACCTAACTTTAGACTCAAGTTCAAACTGGATTTTGGGGCACGACTCATTGGGAGATTACATTCTCCCTCAGGTGGTTTAGCGGTCTGCCCGTGTAGAGATGGAGGAAGTGACTGAGGAGAAGGAGGTCTGGGAATTTCTCTACAGGCTGTTGTCCCTCATGACCTGAATAATGAATTGATGGATGAAATGCAGCTAATAAACATTAAATTTCATGGAGAGATTAACATTCAGAGAAAATAACTCACCCTTTATATTAAAGAGACGAGACTTCCTGCAGGTGTAGACCACGTCCTGCTGACACTGCTCGGACCCAGACACGATGGCCCGGAGCTGTTTGGTGGATGCGTTGTAGTCAAACTTCATGATGTGAGGTTTCTGAGGAGAGGAGCTCTGGACTTTGACTGGAGTTGTGCTGTTGTGGGATAACACTGTCCACACCTTCTTCTCTGCAAGAAAAAGGTTGACTGTTTACCACAAAGTAACCTAAACGTCTTCTTTAAGCAAGTGTTAAATTTCATTCACAACTCCTGTCCAGGCAATTTAAAACAAAGAAGCACTAAGAATGTTAGCATGATCCTAATGCTAATCTTTTACTCTCTGTGTTAGCAAATTCATCTTTTTAGGCATATTTTAGTCAATATTTGGATTTTTTAATGAGCTATACATTTATTTCTGTGGCAACCTGAAAGTTTTCCTTTGAACCTTTAAAGACTGTAGTGCAACAGAAACGTTCACCGTTTCACTAGATAGTCAGAGCCTTTAGATTTGACTTGGTTTCAATTTTATTTTGAAGGTAAAAATAGAATTGGGTGGGTAAATAAAACCTGGGCAGAACCATGAATGAGTCTGTGCCGATGATCTGACAGAAAACTAAATTGCATTAGTCATCCTAAGTCAGAAGCATCTTTCTTCTTGAGCTACTCAAACATTAACAGGTTAGTCATAAGATGATTTTCAAAGAAAGCAGAAAAGCCATTTCACAAACATGGTCCACTCATAACACAAAACACCACACAAGAAGATGAAAACACACAATTAGAATTATTTGAAATTTCCAAGTATGTATGAGCTATTTATTAACTGACTTTAATTGTTAAAGTCAATTAAAAATGCTACAGGTTTTCCATCAATTCAGTTTGGTACATTTGTTGGATCTTAAAAGGGTGTATATTATATATTTTCTGATTTTCAAAGTTTCAAAATTTTCTTAATAAGTAAAAGTTGTGAAAGAGCACTCACACCAGGAACTTCAAATTAATCTAATAGTTCTCTAAACTCCAAATGCATATCAATCAGACCATGTATCCATCTCTACCTCGGGTCAAGCCTGCTGAAGGGAGACAGAAGACAGACAAGCTGCTCCCCAGAACACATGGAAAATACAGTGTTGAAGCTTTGAGAGACTTTTAGAGTCACGATCAGAGTAAAACATGACTCTGGAAACTATCAGCTGGATCTGGCAACAGTGCACATAGTGTGTGTTACAGTCTTCTCCCTGCGGTAGTCATAGCAACAAAAGACAACACAACTTTTAACATTTATTCCTAAAGTTGAATGCTTGAAGCCATCTGATAAGTAATAAAGTAGATCCAGCATGTTCATTTAGAACAATGAAGCGAGTGATTAAAAACAACTTGACCGTGTTATTGAAGAGCCATAAAGCTGTGGACCAATGCCATGAGAAAGTCACTGCCAATCTTAGTCTGTATTCAGGCCAATAAGAGTTTAGTTTGCGTTTTCTTCTACCAACTGATGAATTTCTTCTTACGTGGAAAGGCTCAGATGTGGATGATGGATGACTCCCAGACTTCATCAGGTAATTAAATCCCACATCTGCTAGATCACCTTCATCACAGACATTGTTTGGTAACCGTCAGTTTGGGAACATTTTGTTCACTATTAGCTGGAAGGCCTTTTGCATCAGATATTTTCACAAATCCAGCCTGCACAAGTGCAATGGAAGATATCACTAATGTTTCAAATCAAGATGAGATTAAAGATTTGAACTGGGAGGCCTGAATGAGGAGGACTGTGATTTAAAAAGTTTAGAAGTGTTGATAAACTAATAATATGATGAATGTATTTGTTACGAGCCATTTTTGTGTCTTATTCAGAGGGCAGCTCAGTTTTTAGTAACAACAAAACACTTTATGCTTGTGATATTTCCCCAGGCTCAGACATTGCAAGTCTCTGAATACCAAATGAAAAGATTTGTTTCCAAGCAACAATTACATGACCTTCCCTGGTGCCAATCTGTGGACTTGAACAGTTAATAACCTTTAAAATAGAGTTTTCATCAGACACTTAAACACCATTTATGGATCTATGCAGAAATTAACCACATAGTCTACATGCAGAAGCAATGTCATAGCTGGCATTCATGCATGTAGTTGTTCTGTAATGACACCACCAAATATTAGATGGCAGTGGTGGTAGGGTGGGGTGAATCGGGGGGGGGCGGGGAGGGTCCTTACAATGCAACCAAGCAGACAAATTACATCCGACTATGGTGGGGTTTACAGCGCAGAGTTCTCAGTGACAGCACATGTTGTTGGTTCAACATGGAACTTTACAATGTTAACATTTTTTCTAAATGGATCAATTCAATTCAATTCAGCTTTATTGATATCATGAGAAATGTCCTCTCAACACACTTCAGTAATACAGTTTAATTCATTCCAAATTAGTCAATACAATCAGGTCAATAAAATAACATTAATAATGATTCCTTCGCAAAAGAAGTCAACAGATTGCATCAAAATCTTTCTTCGTTACAATCCTGATCAAGCACCAGGTGACAGTGGAAAGAAAAAAAAACTCCCCTTTAACAGGAAGAAACATCTGACAGAACCAGACTCAGGAAGAACGAGCATCTGCCTCAACTGGTTGGAAGTTGAGAGGAACATAAAGAAGGGAGAGGACAAACAACACGATCTACTCATAAACATAGCGCTTTTATTGTGGTTCTGTTTTCCACTCTCAGTCTCCTCATTAGATAAAGGTTATGTTTTTCTCGTCAAAGAGAAAACCTCTCTCCACCTGGTGATTATTCTCATCAGGTTGTCTGGCTTAGAGTTATTTACATGTCTAATTGATTTATTAACGTAAATCTAGTTGAGGCATATCTGCTGCTGAATGACTGAGATTTATAAGGACAAGACTAAAAACATGGTAACTCCTTCCTCTGTAATGAAATCATCCGTACATTAACCTTGAGAGGAACAAAGCATCTGGGACAGGTGTGACAGCTAAGTGATGAATACTGTCTCCAGACTGTCAAAACTTAACTCAACCTGGTCTGTCCTATGTGGCCCAGAAACAGGTTGTGTGTCCCTGTCTGTCAAATGTCACATTTTCGGTGACAGGAAGCACACTGTGTCCTGGACATAAAAAGATTCAACTGATAAGTTTCTGAAGACATCCGCATGGTAACATAACTGCTTACACGATCCCTGCCAAACAGCAGCAACTGTAAAATGTAAATACATACAGCTTGAAATAATGCCATGACATGAATCCTTTTCAAACATCAATACCAGGTCATAAAACTTAATATAGCTGTGTGCGGTGCCTGGAAGAAAAGTGGTGTCGGTAGTGATTTTGTGCAGCCATGTATTCATCCATTTCTTAACAAGGTGACAGAACCTTCATGGATCCTAATAAAATGTTTGTGACACATTTTAAAATACCAAAACATTATTTAACAATTCTGTTTATAGCAGCTGGTTTTAGGTGACAAAGTCAGATGCTCTTTTCTGATTCACCTCCTTCTTCAGATGTTTGGACTCCTTTTGAGATTAGTGCTTCATTTGTTTTTTTTGTTTTTTTAAGTGTGTGTGTGTGTGTGTGCCCTACTTCAAAGTGACAGTGTCAGGGATTTTAACTTGGTATGCACCTTTTGTAAGTAGATCAGTTGATTTTTTCACAGAATATTCACTCTAAAGTCTTACTGCTGTATGTGTATAGATACCCCAAAACTAATATGTCATTGAAATAACATATTTTAAACATTTATTAATGTGCAATCTTTATCTTATTCTGTATTGTGGAATCCGTAAGAACAAAAATTTGCTTCACCTCTCCTCTCTTATGTGCCCCTCACTCCCAATGTCAGTGTGTATGTTGGTTTGTAAATCAGAAACTTTCAGACTATAGAGATGGTAATAACTTCTACAGAGGGATACACTATGAATTCAAATTCCATCCATCCATTTTCTATACCCACTGAATCCATCACTGGGTCATGGGTGTCAGCTGGAGCCAATCCTAGCCCATTGCAGGCGAGAGGCAGGGGTACACCCTGGACAGGTTGCCAGTCCATCGCAGGGCCACATACATAGAGGAACAACAATGCACACTCACACCTACAGGCAATTTAGAGTTCTCAGTTAACTTTACATAAGAGAAGAATACATAAGAATAATTCATATTCAAATTACTTAATTAGTCCCTGAAGGGAACCTAACTAGGATTAGGGATTAGGGGTTACATAATGGAGGTAGTTCAACAAAGCCAGGCTTTTCTTTGAGATCCAGCTAGAAAAACACTAATGCTACAGTCAATAATAACTGATGGATTACAACATTGATCACTGATCAATAACTGAATCTAATAATTTAATCCCCCAGGTTCGATGCCTCCAGAATTTATGGACAATGTTTTTCCAAATTGCAGTCGATCTGGCTGATTTAAACATAAACTTGTGAGTTGCCTCTAACTGTGCTGTTAAGAATAGCAATACAATAATCTTTTTTAATTCTCTTCAATTTCAAAGACATTTGTAGTGATTATAACAAAATATATCCTTAGAGGTAGCCTTAACATATTGAACCTTTTCAAATGTTGTTAATTATGACATTTTTGATTTTACAGTGATGCTGGATTTAAAAAGACGCCAAAACAGAAAACGAAGAAGTTAAAAGCCATCATGTTTGTAGCTGCTGGGCCTTCATGATTTAACTTTATGGATTTCATCGAACATGATTTAAGGAAAAATTTAGAAACTGACTTGCTCTGGATAAGGTTAAGATTGCAGCGTAAATCACTATGGCGATCTATCAGGTTAAAAGAAAACTATCCGCATACCAATCAAAATCCTCACTTTAGAATCAACAGACCTTGATAACCCACTTATCTAACATCCTAGTTAATCTCTTTGCTTAACTCTTGTTAAGATTTAAGTAAAACAAACTCGCTGTTGAGTAGCTTTTAGTGCAATTAGAGTGATGTTATGAGTTGCTGAATTTTAAGATACACACTTGCTATGTGTCTGTTTCACATTGTGACTATATTTCACCAAAACATATCAAGTTTTGTTCCTGGACAAAAAAACAAACAAAAACAAAAAACAAACAAACAAAAACAAAAGAAAAAAGTGGCTTTTCTCAGCAATATGGCTCTATTTGTGCTGCAGAGGAAAGCTAACAACTAACATCAATAGCAGATAAATGTGACTGGTGTCTGAAGTTTGAAATTTTTAATCAGTGATTTAGTTCACCTTAGTTCCCAGATGGAAATGAGTGGTCATGGTGTTAACTGCTTGTTTCACTCATGAACAAGGTCAAAAACTGGATTTCTTCTCAAGCAACACATCAGTCATTCCTTCTTGGTCAAATGTATCAGGAAATGTGACTTCAGAATGGTCCTCATTTAGATATTTGCATTTCAATACTTGCAACTCAACAGATGCAAATGTAAATCAGGTTTAGTGCAAGATGTACACTTCAGCTCAGAAGATCATCAGTTGGTCCGTAGCACTGAAACAAGTTCAAAATGTCAGCATTGTACACACATGAACACACACAACCACACAAAAAGAAAGGCAGTGAGCAGACGGATGCTCCAGAGGGGATTAACCCTTTTGACTTTAACGACCTGAAGCACTACAGAAAATTGCAGCCTCTAGAGACCACCAGGGGGGTTTAGATCTATAAGCTTGTTAAGTTGTAATCTTTTTCTACACGGTTGCCTTCAGTGACACTTGAGAGTGCAAGATACCCTTTTAACTGAAGCAAGCTTGCATCATTTGATGCGCCACTGTGATAACTTGTTTAATTAATCTTCACGGCACAGTGCTTCACAAACATAATGACTTTCAGACCAAAGGGTTTAGGTGGCACCAAAGGATAAAATGACTGTGTAAAAGACATTAATGGTTGTTTTCAATTCTCACATCTCTCTTTACCCTGAGATTTTCAGCTTTTTTTAAGAGTGGCTGTAAAGGAAAGAAAACAACGGCTACAGTGATCTCACCTGTCATGTTGCAGTATACCTGCGTGGGCCCCAGGGGACCACTCCCATCTGGATCAATGAAGTAGAAGCCAGAGGAGCTGCCACTCAGCTTGTAGGCCTCGCAGGATGACTCGTAAATGGCTGGAAGAAGCAGAGCAGCCACACAGAACAGTTATTCCTCCAAGACGCAGCCCACGTGCCCACACTTCCCCACAGGCTGAATCATGACCTCTCCAAACACATCTTTATTTATGTACTATCTAGAAGTTATTGTTTTCATCAAAGCTAGTGACGCATGCTTATCCCCATCCTTTTATTTTTTTTTTTCCTTTTTGTTTCTTTACAGAATTTATTCTTATGCACATTTTGGCAGCAGCCACTTCCAGTTACTGCAGTTACAAAACAGATTCAGAGTCAGAACACTTTATTTATCCTGAAAATAGAAATTCAGTCTGATAGACTTACCAATAGAAAAATAACATAACAGAATAAATAAGCAAACAGAAAAATGATGGCACTTTTGAGCAGTACTTTGTCAGTGAGTGCAGATCAGCATCGTGAAGGTTACCACCTAGGAGGTGACAATGACACAAACAATGAGGTATAACAGCAGACATGTCTGAATGGGGTTTATTCAGTCTGATTTCTTAACTCCGGAGAACCCACGGGGTCAA
This sequence comes from Zenarchopterus dispar, assembly GCA_028564865.1. Taxonomy (NCBI): domain Eukaryota; kingdom Metazoa; phylum Chordata; class Actinopteri; order Beloniformes; family Zenarchopteridae; genus Zenarchopterus; species Zenarchopterus dispar. The sequence goes on along the minus strand of JAOWBL010000014.1, from coordinate 13,794,122 downwards.
ATTTGACCACCATTTTTTGCTGATACCCAATGTAAAAATAAAAAAGGTTGCTTGGTTTTCCAGGGTTAAAGATGAATGACATCATGACATCTGTGAATCTTTGGAGATGATCTGCTCTTCCTCAGAGAACCACAGTGAATATTTTGTAGAAACACTAAAAAAATGTGAAAAGAAAATATTTTTCAAAAAATGAGTCCTTTAATGAAAAATAAATAAATAAGTTAATCAGGATATAGAATACTGTGAAATCTGTTTTCCCCCATTCAGTAAGCACTTCAATGTGGAAGACTCAGGACATCTGGGACAACAAACTACATGATTTAAGCCCAGTTTGCTAATCACGGAGCTGTCCGTTCAGCACTCATCATGATACAACACATCAGAGAGCAAACAGCACAGAATATCCTTGATCCTAAATTCTTCTGCCAATTATCATCTTTGCTTTTTTCTTTGTTTCTGAAGAAATAATTGCACAAAGAGCTTGTTTCTGTTTTGGATCTCATGTTGCTTCCTGTGTTTCTTCTCACAAGTGTTTTGCAAACAAAATATGTCCTGCGGAGCAGATGGAGTCATTAGGTGACTGAGTCATTGCCAAGTCTCAAGCCTGACCAATGCCTCTCCATTGCTCTGTAGAGCCTCTGCATTGGACGGCGTGCATCTCCAAAATTTTCTATGCATCGATGTGACGTAGACTACAGGGGCTGTGATTTGTTTAGTGTACTGTATCATTTTCAGCACTTTGCTTTTCACTTTGTCCCTTCTGCTAGACTCATTCAAACTGTCTAGACTTCCTTCTCACCCAATTTCTCTTTCGTTTACGATGCAAGATTTGCAATAAACACATTTGCTGTTACACATCGATTGTCTCCAACTCCAACAACATCCTCTGTCATAGAAAAGCAAACACTCAACCAAGTTTCAAGTCAGTTCTCAGAAGATAAATTCAGCAACTCGACGCCCCCTAGCGCTTTAGCAGTGAATTGCATAACGACATTAATAACGCTTCATCGGATGGCGAGTGCCATCTGATGAATCATACAGAAGCATCGAAAAGCCACTATCTTAAAACAACCAAAATAGCTAAAGAATTGGTAACAACAGCTACATCAATAAGTTTTTACTGCTAAGTCAACAACTGTCATTCATAGGCATTCCTGCTCAACTGTAGTCATTTTGGTCTGTTAGTCAGACCAAGTTAGTTAGTCAGGTTGCAAAGGAACCAGACTAACTGTTTGTATCAAAGCGGAAAATTAAATTAAATTAATTAAAATCTGAATCAGATAAAATAAGAAAAACAGATGAGGTCCTCAAAAGAAAAAATAAAACAAAAGAATTAGACTTGGCCTAAATTACTGCAATCAGTGCAACTTGCCTTAAAAATAGAATGTTCAAAAAAATATCTGTTTAAGTGGTGTGATATATTAAAAACTATATTTCTTGTTGTCCAGTGAGACAAAAATCAAAAAGCTGCTCATCTCTCACTCAGAAGACACTGATGACAGTTCAAACGTACTGCCACCAAACTTACCTGAACTGAAGAAGTTCTTGAGACTTTTTCAGTTATTTTAGTGGCTGTAGTTGTTTGAATAGAGGTCAGTGAGATGAATGAATGAAGGAAACAAAAGGAATAATACACAGGACCAGTGTAGAGAAAATCCAGAGCCAGAGTTTTGTAAAGTTACTGGGGGTAGTCCATCAATCATGTAGAAGGGAAACAGCGAGGGTACCATCCCCTCTGAGCTTTAATCTGGACCCTGAAAAACCAGAAGCCTTTTGTATCAAAAGCACCACAGATGAGCTGTAAAACCCTCTGATGTAAAATAGAAGTAGGATGGTGCTGAACCGTCGAGCTTAGTCATTGACGCTCCTCACAGTGTGAAACGAAACCAGCGAGCGTGGAAAGCTTCCTGAAAAATGAGGTCTCTGGTGGAGTTATTCATGTTCCCAGCAAACCTCACCGATGCCACGGTGAACACATCCCAGGAGAAATGTGTCTTTGTTCTGCAGTCGAGCCAGTTAGAGTCAGTGTCACAACATGTGGTAGAAAAATGGAAGATCACAGTAATAATTCATTAAACGTGCTCGGCTGCTCTAAAGTTGCAGGACAGAATTTAGATTTATGGTTCAGCTGAATTAAGGCATCGCTGGTACACTGGCCTTGTTTCTGTCATTTCATACATCTTCTAGTGGGTTCATTTGAGAGTTTTAGAGATCATCTTCATTTGTGTTGATCTAACAAATCACTAAACTATAGTTTAAATAAAATTCAGCCTTGTGAATGTTTCATCAAACTAAATTTTGCTTGATAAATGAGAAAGGACTTGATTTATCATATATAAGGAACAATTATTTATATAATAAGAGTTGAAATCAGAAATAAATATTTAAAGTTAGTAGAAAAGTGAAACTACATCAGGGCAGAGAGCAAGAGTTGGACATTTCATCAGTCCAGCAACATTTAAATGCAATAAGCCACAATACCGTTTCTTAATTTTCTTTTCAATTTAACCCTGGGACAAATTAAACCCAGAGCGGGTTCACATACTCACTTATTGGACCTCCATCAAAAAAACAATCCCCAAACAGACAGGGATTTAATGTGCATATGTGCACACGGCACATCAGCACTGCGGACACCTCTGAGGGTTATTGGCAGCAGCTTTCTAACAACCACTCTGAGGGTGCATCTGTGCAGCAGCTGCAGAAATGAGACTTTGTTTGATGTTAAATTTGAGGGTGGATAAAGCTCCAGGCAGGAGATTCATGAAGCTACCACAGAAGTCACAAATTATGTTCCTGGTAGGAAAATTAGTTGTTCAGAAGTAAAGGAGAACAGTGAAAAGTCCTTGGAGTCAATTTAAACCACTCTTTAATTTCCTACAAAATTAGATGTTTTAAGAAGAATAGATTTAAAAACAAATAAAAATAGATTTATTTTTGTTTTTGTTATAGTCTAAGGTCAAAGTGACAGCCAGCAAATCAGATCATGCTCCCTGAGTCACATGATGATAGCATGTGACACAGAAACTAACAGTTACAGCTAAACACAGTAGAGTTTTAGTGGTTGACTTTTCTCCATGAAGTCTTTTTAAATAAATCATTATTTACGTGTGCTTCCACCTGAAGCACTCTTGTTGCAGTGTTGGGACTTTCAAGTCTTTTGGGACAACTAAAAAAATGAAACATGAAAAATAGATTCAAGTGATGAAATATTTAAAATTTGAGCATATTAACTCAGAGACTAAAGCTACACAAGACATAATTTAAATGTAAAAAAATCAAAGAAAAATATTAAGATATTCTTCCTTTCAAATGCTGTCTTTAATATTTGAGTATTCTTTTAAAAAAATGATCATATAAGTGAATATTTATTATTGTATTTTCATCGCAATAAATTAGAAGTTGACATCTGAAATTGTTATTATTAAAGACAAATGTGAATAGTAAGTTATATTGTGTTGAAACACTTGAACTTTGATTTTATTTGCGGTGAAATTGTTTAAAGTCTTTAACAATGCTGATGAATTTCTTTCTATTCAGAGTTGCATTAAGTCTTCTTCAAAAGCTCATATTGATTATGAGTGAGTCGGGGCACTGCATGAACATCCCAAAGATCATTACTGCAGTAAAAGTCTGGACTCCGTGGTGCCGGATTGCGTATGAAAATGAAGTGATATTCTCCATGAACCACTATTTCACAACTGAATTTGATTGTCTTTGATTGGACTGTATCAGACTTGTGCTCTGTGTCTCAGGAGAATTACTATGATGCAAGTAAAGTTTAACTGAACTGCATTAAAGCCTCATGGGACTTTGAGTCTAGAGTGTTCTTGTGTCGGCAAGAAAAAAAAAAGAACATTCAAAAGGGCATTCGGTGTATTCAAATTGTCAGGTGACCTCATTTTCTGAACATATTAATGTTACTGAACTTAGACAACCAACAGCAGCAACCCCAGATCATGATACTGCCACCACAGCCTTGCACAGTGAGCCCTAAGCATGATGGGCGCTTCACTATATCAACTGCTCGTCTTACAGTGATGCTCCCATCACTCTGTTAGACAACATAATCTTTTTCCATTCCTCCAGCATCCAGTTGTTGAACCATGTAGCAATTTCAGTCCCTTTTCTTCTAGTCAGTCTCACTGATTAGTGTTTTCCTTGAGACTAGACTTTTCTTCAGCCTATCTTGTGTTTTATTCACTTTCTCTGTGTGAAAATACTCTTGCTGTTATTTCTACTGTTTTTTTTGTTAAATGGATTCTAAACAGACGGCACATGTGCTCACAGACATTTTCATCACCTCGCTAGAACAGACAGTTGTTCCATCGTGCTTCAAGTATACTACCATCATTCCAGTGCCCAAAAAATCTGTCATCACAGGTTTCAATGATTAGCGCCCCCTGGCATCAACTCCTTTCATCATAAAGTGCTTCAAGAGCTTGGTAAAGGACCACATCATCTCCACACAGTCCCCTGGATTTGACCAATATCAGCTCTTCACCTGAGCACCTGGAGGAAAGGAACACCCACATATGAATGCTGTTTGCTGACTTCACGTCAGAATTTAATTTGATCACTCCTGATCGTTCTGATCTGTTGGTGAGCAAACCGAGCCCTCTGAGAATCAGCACTCCCATGTGCAACTGGCTGCTAGACTTCCTGACTTATAGACCATAGTCAGTGAGAGTGAGAAACAGCATCTTCAGCCCTGTCTCCCTCTCTGTTGGCTCCCCTTAGGGCTGTGTCCTGAGCCCACTGGTGTTCATGCTGCTGACACATGAATGCTGCACTGGCTCCATCTCCAATCATGTCATAAAGTATGCAGATGACACAACAGTGGTGAGACTCCTCAGACAATGACAACCTCACCTACAAAGAGGGGGTGAAGTAACTGGTGGACTGGTGTGGCAAAAGCAACCTGATCCTAAGTGTCGTTAAGACCAAGTTCATGGCCTTCAGGAAAGAAAAATACTGGGACTACTGTTCATCCATCCAGGCTATGCTGTTTCAACAGAGTCCAGGATATCATCAAAGACTTCACCCACCCCCTCCATGGACTGTTCTCCTAGCTTCCCTCTGTGAAGAGGCTCTGCAGCATCAGGACCAGATTAAGAAAAAAAGTATTATGACATAGACAACAAAAAGTGTGATGTCAACATAAATGTGATGTCCACAAAAAGTGTGATGTCCTCAGGTCAGAGGAGGTTAAATGACTCTATCGGGGCTAGGTGATAGGACTTGGAATGAGGATGGGACATTAGCTTTGTATTTCCCCTTATTTTGCTATGTAATATATTTATATCCAAATCTTCAACAGTTCTTTCACTTGCTTTTTTGTACATAGACATATTTAATATTGATTGTGTTTACATATTTTCAGTGTCTTTTTCTTAATTTTTTTTTAAATTTAAGTTTATATGTAAGTTTTTGTTTCTATTTAGATTTATATTAAGTCCAGTGGTGTACCAATGCACCAACATTTCTTAATCTGCACCTTTACTATATGTTTTGAATGACAATAAAAGAGCTATTCTATTCTATTCTATTCTATTCTATTCTATTCTATTCTATTCTATTCTATTCTATTCTATTCGTTTTTATCAGATCTCAGCAAACATTGCATCACCACCATACCTTCTTTCCTGCCAGATTTATTCCTGGTAGAAGATCCTTCATGACTATTCTTCAAGTTTTGTTAAACATTGGGGAGTTCTAAAATCATCAGGCTCCTTAGTTGTCCATCCATCCACCCATCTGCCCGTCTGTCCGTCTGTCCATCCATCCATCCATCCATCCATCCATCCATCCATCCATCCATCCATCCATCCATCCATTTTCCTCCTTTTATCTGAAGTTGGGTTGTGGGGGCAATAGCTTAAGCAGGGTAGTCCAGACTTCCCCCTTCCCTGCCATTTCATCCAGTTCATCTGGGGGATCCAAAGCGTTCCCAGATCAGTCGAGAGACATAAGACACATTGGGACTAGGTCCCAACATGTCCTGGATCTTACCTGGGGCTCATATCTGTGGGGCACACATGGGAAGGAGGCATTCTCACCAAATATCTGAGCCATCCCATCTGGATCCTCTTGATTCAGAGAAGCAGCAGCTCTACTCTGAGCCCCTCCTGGATGACTGGACTTTTCACCCCATCTCTAAGGAAGAGCTCAGACACCCTGCAGAGGAAACTCATTTCCACCGCTTGTACCAGCTATCTTGCTTTTATTCTATTTTGTTTACCTGTATTTATAATTTAGATACCGTATGTCAAAGTTAATGTATGGATGCCAATGTATTTTGTGAAAATCTTGGGTACATTTACTTGACTAGCTGGCAACCAGCTCCGTGTGATGGAATAACATGTCTGTGAAGTTGCCCCAGGAATATAATGGTGACTGTCAAACTGTGGAGTGACACGGATGAGGGTAAGAAGGTTAGTGGGAATGGAGGCACTGACTCCTTTTGTTTCTTGTTTTTTGGACAAGACCTTGGAGAAAGCAGAACTAATGTTTTGGGATTGGACACCTCTGACTCAATTTTTGGGCACACAAAAAAATAAACTTCGCTTCCATGGTGATTAGAAATAAAGCTAGAGAGACTGACAGAAAAACAAAAAGACAGAAAGAAAAAGAGGCGGAACATAAACTCCTGGGGCTGACGGCTGAGAGTGTTTTGCTTCCCTTAACCACAGCCTGTTTATCAGTTCAAAGCAGGTTAATCGCAGCAAGTAATAATGATAAGCCTTACAGGCAGTGTTTTATTCCAGTGAATACAATCTAAGTTGTTACTGTGTAGTGTAAAGTAATAAGTAATCACAGCCTCACAACATTTGTATATGGTTAAGGTTTTTGAAGCCACAAGGCTTGATATATATACACACACACATACAAATGTACACTGAGCAACTACCGGTAGCTCAGAGTAGGGAGAAGTAATGAAACAGACTGAGAATGGACAGTTTTATCGAGTTTTTAGAGAAAATTCTGAGATTTTTGAGTGTCTAAACAAAAACACACCTAGCATATGATTGGTTGGACATTTATAATTTTCTCCTGCTCTCTGTATTGTTCACAGCAGAATTCTACCCCAATGGGAATTTTAAATTTGTATTATTAAATTCAATGGTAACTAATTATGTCATTGATTTTTGTCCACTACATTGATTTTTCGTTGCAGTCCTACAAACCACATATACTACGATATTTTCTTTACACAAATGGTAGATTATTTTTTATGTTCTAAAAATGTTCAATATTCATTTAATTAAACCAAATTTAAAGAAAGAAAAAAAGTGCAATTTCTTTTTGAGAAAATACAACTTAGAGGAGGTAAAACCACAAAGTACTTCTCTTTGTTATCTCTGAAGGCATTGCTGGGTTAATTTCCAGAGCACTTTTAATTCATACATTTCACTCGCCTGTTGTGATTTCTCAGGTTTCAGGTGTTCATCTTTGTGGATACAGGAGCTGCGTCTGATGAAACCAACTATTTTTAATGCAGTAGATGCTCTTATCAGCCATGTTTCCTCCAACAGGCAAACACAACAGTGTCTGGCTGCATATAAACAAGACATCAGTATTCTGGGGCAGCGAGCGCTCACACACTCCAACAGAATTCCACTGCAGATATATGAGACAGCATCCAAAAATGACACCCGAGAGGAAAAACTCCTCCGTGCAGAGTTGGTCTGAAGTCCAGAGTTATTTAAGGAAGCATCAGAAACAAAAGAAAGAATCAGAGGAATGTGAGAAAAGGGCTCTGGGGGAGATGGGTAAATCAGTCGCAATGTTGCTTGGCAGACCTGGAATAACAGGAAGGTGTAATGGCAGCCCTGAGACAGGGTGAAGGAGGGACAGTGCTCACAGTTGTGACAGGTAGCTCCGGAGTATCCAGTTCCCGAGCAGTCGCAGGTGAAGGAGCTCCAGGTCTGGGAGCAGGTGGCACCATGTTCACATAGGTTTGGTAGGCATCTGCAGGAAACACAGCAGGTTAGCACAGAAACACCTCCACTCATCAGCTGTTTAGAGGCTACATTTAAGAAATAAAATCATAATGAATCCTTGTTCTGTCTAATTAGAAGTGAAAACTGAAAGACATGTAAATTGAAACTCCATAAAAACAAAAGCCAGGCCAATTATCACATTTAAAACCTGCATCCAGAGAATGTTAACCTTTATTGCTTGTGATTACTTGTAATTACTTGATTATCAGAGTAGTTCCTAATTAATTTTCTTGTCAGGTGACTAATTGAAAAATCTCCAGTTTCCTCCTAACATGCCTTCTTCTTCATTACCCAGACCTTTCCATGCTTTGGGGCGATCAGCATCAGATGAACATTTATTCAGGATTAACCTAGCGAGCAAACAGAAACGCCAAACTGCTGATGCTTTGCAGCGTCTCCCTGGTAACAGCAACCTTCCTTGTGCTTCTTTTTGCTCTCGTCCTCATTATGGAGAGGTGTGAAGCTCATCCGCAGACTCATTTTGTGAGCTTATATTAAAAATCACAAACAAGCATGAAGTCCTATGTCCGTGGCCTCAGCACAAAAAAGCTGATTTGTTTTGAACACAAAAGCATCACTGTCACCTTCAGAGGACGCCCGTTAATGGGATTTCAACACAAAAAATTTCAAACTGCACCCTTCTGATTAATAGTCCCTTCCTCAAGCCTCCTTTAGTTTCACGTAATTGCCAACCTTTCGAGCATGCATCTATAATTTCATACACTTTATCTTTCACCTATTAACTGCAGCCGCAACACGGATAAGGTTGCAGCCGTTGCTTTAATTACCATCCAGCTATTTTCTGTTGTTATGTCGACGGCTGCCCTTACAGGATGTGAAATTACAGTAGATGGCACACTTAAGTGCGCACTCGCCATAAACTGAGGTGTAATTAGACACAGAGAAAAGAAGATTATCTCTGATAAAAGTTAATTCTCTCATGTACTCTGGGGTCATTAAGTAGACCACAGGAAGTGCGATGACAGTTAATATCAGCGCTCTAATCAGTCTCCCAGGTCATGTCCGAACAACAGCACAGACAGCTGCCTAAAACAAAAGCAAGTCTCCCGAGGAGCTACCCATCAGGCATCACTTGTAGGAACATTTGCGTGTAATAAGTTTTCTGACTGCTCCTTCCCCACCCTGGAGGTCTCTGTGCTGGGACCGCCAGGCCGTATCTGTTATTTCAACACAACCCGCTGCCATTTTGAGGAGGTTGCTGAGCACAGCACATTTGCTATAGAGGCCTCCCGGCACTGCTGCAATTAAAATGGATGCATCATTTCTGTTGTTCTGGACTGAGTGGTGCTGCAGCTGACAAGTTTAACACCATCACTCTCATTCAAACTCCTTTCACACATAAACATAACATAAATTTCTTAAAGGCCTGCATGCACCTTACATTTACATTAAAATGGCCATATCATGCTTTACTGTGTTTTCTGACTTATCTGCTGTGTTTTTATGCTCAATTAGCATTTTAGATGTGACCAGAGGTTCAAAAAAATTAGTCAGGGTGGCGGGAATGCTTGCCTCTAGAGAGTTTTTTTCAAGTATCGTCTTTTTATGATCTCATAGAGTACCAAAAACTCATTGTATGGTCATATCCTCCAGCCATGCATCTCCCTGGTAACAGCAACCTTCCTACATGTGCAAAGAGGAAGGGCTACTAGCTGACCATAGCTCAGTGTAGCAATGAAACTAAAGTTTTTTTTTTGTTTTTTTTTTTAATTCAACACTTTATAGAGGCTGGGTTTACAAAAAGATTGAAGCTGAAAGTTTGTGCTGTTCTGATGCTATGGAAGCTTGTGAGTTTGAACCACAAGTGGTAAGTGAATGATCTGCATTACTGTAGAAGCTAGTCTCTCTGTCTCTCTCTCTCTCTCTCTTTCTCTCTCTCTCTGTCTCTCTCTCTCTGTGTGTGTGTCTGTGTGTGTGTATTGTACAGCAAACATCATGGCTACAATTATTGTACTTGCAGTTTCACACTTACATGCTCTCTTTCTTTGATACTCAAAAGCCTCTCAAGCCCAAACTGATTAGTTCTACCGATTGTCATCATGTGATGGGGTGTGGTTGTGGCTCAGCTGTAGAGGGAGCTATGTGGCAGCTGAGTGTGAACCAACTGATTTCCCTCAGCTCATTAACATCTCCCTGTGTCATACAATGCCTTCTGAAAAGTGTGATATTCTGACAGTAAATGTACCTCTTGCTGAACTTATTTTGTTTTGTGTTGCTTTAAGAACCTCATTAGATGTATCATGTTGCACAGCCTCAGCTGGTGGCAAATATGGTGTCAAATGTAGTTTAGTTTGGTGACATTGTCATGAAGTTTTTTTTACATCCTGGACATAGATGTTTTTTGACCTCAGTCGGCATTTTACTGCACACCCCACATTCACAGTAATTAAAAGGGAATTATTTAATTTTAAAAAATGTTATCAACACTGTAAGGGACATGAAGCTAATCTATAATGTTGTAACATCACTCACTAACAGGTAAAGTACAGAGTAGTTACTGAACAGAGGTTTGCACCATTGCAGCTTTTCTACATTAATATTTTTCATCTGATTCTGTTTCCAACATGTGTGAAAGAATTTAGGTGTTGAGCTCATTTAAGGGAAATGTTGAAAAAGTGGCATCTAAGAGTTGATATGGTGAATATAGGTGTATCTGACCAACAACAAGAGAGGTGAGTTATTAACTCTGCCAATGAGCAGGCTTCCAGAAATTCAACCAATCAGAAAGCAGTTGAGCCAAACCTGCATGTTTTCATTGAGAACATTGAGAATCTCTGTCCTTGATGTTAAGGCATAATTTCAGGCTTGTGCAGGTATGCTGATTAAAATGTAACACCTGAAAAAAAGCATAGTTTGACTACCTTTAATTTTTGCAAAGCTTTATTTAGACACACCTATAGTTGTGATTGAAAGAGCTACCATGTCTGCCATATTTGCCAACTATACAACTTTGACTGTTTTATTAAAGGATTCTTTCTGTTGTGAACAGCAGAAAGAATCCTTCCCTTCACCAGGAAATGTTGCTGAGGGAATGGCCTGCCTGATTCCTCTGAATAATGGATCTATGTAACTGTGTAACGGCAGCAGATGTTAACGGGCTCCAGATGAGCATGACTGCTGCTGCAGATTGGTCCAGAAAAGCAGCAGGAGGTTCATTCACTCCGAACTGCTGTCAGATTCATGGAAACCAGAGGGAACAGGACCAAAAGGGGTTTTATTCACTCTTTGTCTTTGAAAGCAAGAAGAAAATATTTCTGTTTTGCAGGAGATCTTCAGGTCTGCCTCCAGCTTGCTGATATGAAGTTTTTTTTCTTTCTTTTTAATCCTCGTAATTACTTCTACTGCATAGAGTGTAAAAATTTTCAGTGATTGAAGTTTATCACTTTTTCACAAGAACACTTCAGGAAAATAAATCTAACATTTAAGTTTTATTTTTATAGAAGTAATTCTTTTCACAGCTCCCCGCTTTAGCTGATAAATACCAGCCTTTAACTGAGACATTAATTTTCTTTTTGAGAATATCATTCAGAAACAACCCCATGAAGATCATCCTGAAGAGTGTGGCATCGAAGGCTTGTGATAGCTTTGTAAAAGCAGATTCTTCTGTTTGTTGTTTAAATGCCATCTTTTAACATGTTGTTAACGTTGTTTCCTCCTGCTGAGCAGCAAACTGAAAATAAGCAAAGCTTGCTGCCGGCAGATGATGCCACCGCAGCATCTGGTGACTCAAGACGCTGCTGGAGACCAAATCAGGACTAAATACTTAAACAATGTAATTGGTGGGCAGACACCAACATGATCCCAGCTGAATGCTAATGTCTGTCTGCGTCTGCTTGAATTGTACGTAGTCAACTGTTTCTTTACATGCTGGCCATGAATGTTTTATGAGGCAATTACACAAAAGATTCCTGCACCTTCAAGGAGGGCAGTGTGTTCTCTGTTTGTCATCTTTTAGAGGTTATTGGGAGAGTTCAAGGAGGTGGTGAGCAGTGATGTGCAGAACTGTGCAGAACTGTGCAGAACTGTGAGCAGAGACCAAAGAACCGGTCTCAGATTATTTTCGTACAGTTGTCCAGTTCTTTGAGATCTTTGAGTTAGAATTATAAATGCTAGTTTGCATGAAAATAAATGTTTGAGAGGGGTCTACACTGAGCAGTCTGAGAGGCAGATGCTTGACATCTTCTAAGTATCATTTCTGCTCAGCCCAAATCTGCCTCCCTGGTAGGACGTCAAAGCACATACAGACTTGTTGCCTCTGGGTGAAGGAACACTGCAGGAGATATTTTCAGCCTGCAGCTATTGGACTCTGTAAAAGCTCCTCTTTCAGTTGGCAAAACACAGGAACCTGGAAACAGTCTTGTCTGCATCACAATGCTAGAACTTTTCTGGTCACGTTATTCCATCCATTCATTTTCTAGACCCGCTGAATCCATTTCTGGGTCACGGGGGTCTGCTGGAGCCTATCCCAGCCCGTCACAGGCGAGAGGCAGGGGTACACCCTGGACAGGTCGCCGGTCCATTGCAGAGCCACATACATAGACAAACAACCATTCACACCTATGGGCAATTTTAGAGTTCCCAATCAACCTTGTATACATGTTTTTGGACAGTGGGAGGAAACTGGAGTAACCCATGCAAGGACAGGGAGAACATGCAAACTCCACACAGAAAGACTTCTGGCTGAGAGTCAAAGCAGGAACCTTCTTGCTGTGAGGCAACAGTGCTAACCAGTAAGCCACAATGCGGCCCGATCATGGTATTGTAGCTGTTTATTTGAATTCAGTTGTAAAATAAAATGAAATCAGTAAAAGGAAGGACTGCATCGAAAATGCACGTAAAAAGTAATCTATTAGATTTAAAATTCATTTTGCAGACACCATGAACTGATGATATTTCTTGGGTTTTTTTTTTTTTTTTTTTTTGCTGTTAACTTCCTTCTGTTTGCTGACATAAACATTAATTTTCACATTTCATTCATTGCTGCAATATTCAAAAAAAAAAAAAATTTGGACAGTAAAAGTTTTACTACTTTGTGAAGCCATCATCCCTTCTCACAACACTTAAAAGGCAATCTGGCTTTAACATCTGCAAGGGAAGAAGAGTTTCAGTTAATATTTTCTTCCATGCTTCCCAAAATACATCTTAGAGCTTGCAACAACTTAAATTCATTCAATATTCTTGGTGATAACAGTTCAGCAGGCCAGTTCAGGACCTGCACCTCATTCCTCCTCATCCATGTCCAGGTTGGCCTAATTAGCCAGAGACTGTTTAAGGCATTTGCCAACTAACAAGAAAACACTGAAAATTATTTCTTCAGTCAAAAATATGTGATTTATATAACTTGTGTGATGGACAAAGTTTGCTGCTCATGAGACTATTGAAAAAAAAGAAAGTTAGGTCAGGCTACTTTTCAAAACCAGGACTCTTGGACTATTTAAGATATCTGGAAAATTCAAACACTGGTGGAATTGAAAGTGAAAATAACTGGTGTGAGAGAAGAGGATGAAGAGGATGGAGTTAGGTAGATGAGAATGATTTGCTGTGGGGTGCCCTGAAAAGAATGGCCAAAAAGAAAAAAAAAACAGACAGAAAAGAATTAGAGGTTTGAGCCGATATATAAATCTTTATGGCGACCACAGGACTTATGAAGTTTTACCACATATAAGATTCACCAGTGTGTCACATGTATTTACAGTCTGTGGTCACTTAGATGGTTAAATTTATTAGGAACTAAATTAATCGTCAATTTTTGTAGACAAACTCAGTTATTTGCTGCAGCCCTAGATCACGATGCTCATTTCTTTCAAAAAATCAAAGTAAATTAAAGCATTATTGTTTCATTTTTTTAATTGCATTTTCCACACTGTCCCAACTTTTTCTGATTTAAAGTTGAATTATTTTAGTGATGGCACTCAGGCATGAGAATTTCCTGCAAATGGCATCTTTTTGTCTGAGAATTACAAACGTTATCTATGAAAGAGCAAAAAGCAAGAGCTGCTTGCCTCCTCTTCAAAATGTCAAACAAACTAGATAATCTATCAAAGTTTTGGAAGCCCATGAAAATGCAGAAACGCTTTGGCCATTCAGTGTCAAAGCCTTACGAAAAGTCTCTGAAAAGCCCGAGATGTCGGCACTTTTAATGAGCTTTCTCCTCATCTGTTTTTCCATCGTTCCCTCGTACGATCCCTCTGTGACAACCGCTTCCTTCTAGTCTAAAGGCAGCAGCGGTCTCAGAGGTGCAGACACTTTCAGACATCAGAAAATCAGCCGGATAATTTGGAGCATCACTTTTAAACCCCCAGAAGCAGCTTTTATTGCAGCTCATCTTTTAATTCTCTCCTTGAACACAATTTACTTGATGGGATTCTGCTTTGGTTTCTCCACTATTTAAGAGGTTTGACCCTCTGGATCTGAACAATTACAGGCTCATCTCCAGCTTGTCTGTCTTTGTTGAAGTTCTGGAGCACTGCCAGAGTGAACAACTGAAGAAGTTTCTGTGAATTAATAACATCCAATTAGGTGTTTCATCATTTTTTATCAATCTTTTTTTTTTTTTTTTTTTTTTTAGAAAAATGCATAGTTCCATTTAAGCAGGCTTGAAAATGAAAGATTTTGTAAAATGCTTGGAACACTGTGCTGCTCTTTTGTTACCACAAACTATGAAACCAGCCACCACTCGGGCCAGATGCTCTGCTTCGCTGGTGTGTTTTTATCTGCTAAGTTATTCTTTGTCTGTTCCTGTCTTACTTACCACACTTACAGACACATCTCCTTTAGAAAAACTAAAGGAAGTTACTACGTTCCCAAGATGCATGTCTTGCATCTTTTTATAAAGCCTGAACTGAGGCGGAAAACAAGATATTTAATGAGTTGAATCTCAGGGAGCTGGCTTCTGCAAAGTTTTAAATAACTCTGAGGCAGAACATCTGCCTCTATATGTACCTTGCTTGAACTGTGGAGATAAAATATTCTGCTTGTTTGTCTTTTACTTTTGATGTTGATAACTTTTGTTTATGCTTTGCAGTAAATTCACATATGGATGGATTCCATTTATGCTTGTTGTTCTGGGTGTATACTGTGTGTGTACTGTTGTGCAACAACAGCTAAATCTCCCCAACGAACCTCCAACGAAGACTAAATAAATTGTTTCACTTTATTTTGTCCTTATTGTTGCTATTTTTTTGTTATGACCCAGACAGAGAACATTTTTGACCCAAACTTGGTTCATATCTACAGTTTTCTTTGTTCATTTTTTTTTACTTTGACTGACGACACCATCTCCAGGTGAGTGCGGCTGCCAAAACTCAGCCACATAAACACCCGACATGGCCCAACATGGCCTATTTCCTAATTTTCTTTTGGGCCATTAACCCACAGCACATGGCATATGGCCCATGGTCACATGTGGCACATTAAATGCCAAACCCAAACTCTGGTTTGCATGTTTCATGAACTTTGGGACATGTCTGGCACCCATAGCATTTGCTGGTGCTATAATTAAGGTTTAAGTAGCAAAAGTAACCAAGATTAGATATAAATGTGTCTACTAAATCTCTTTCTAATTTTGCAATACTGTATATGCACACTATTTCTAAAATATTCTTAAATTCCAAGCAAATTTATCTTCAATTACATATGATGGTCATAGTCAAGATTTAAAATAGAAAAGATTTAATATTGTATGGTGTGGGGATGGTTGGGTGTTGTTTCCCAGCATGCTCTTGAAAGTGTGTTTAGTAACATAAGTGTAAGGAAATTGTTCAGAATCTGTAATCTGTTCTTGTTGTTGTTTTTATTCACTTTACTTGTACTTTTTTCTTAATTGCTAACAGTTCTGATGTAATTTTAAAATGTTCTTTTAACACAGTGAGTGAGTAAAACACTCACGGTGTTTTACTGTATAATTGGAACAGTCAAAGGTCTCTGTTGACTTTGAATGTGGTGATGTTGAGTGTTGTTAAGCTAAATTGTGGGTCACTTGTGTAATGGTGCAAGTGTTTATTATGTGTTGAGAAAAGTTCAGCTTTTTTTGATGCACTGATGCAAGCATGAACCAGTCAAAGTGTGGCAGCACAGCTCATACTTGCTATGTGACTGTGGGGGCCAGACTGTGTCAAGGCACAGCAGCTTACTTGTGTTAAAAGCTGGAAAAAAGTCAAGTCGTTTCTCTATTGATATAACGAAGTCACGCAGAAACACCCAGCGCTGACCATCAACGTTAGTATCTCCCCCGGATATTACCTGATGTATCGGTTCAAATGCAAACACACATAATATTTCTGTGAGGGTCATCAGTGTTTCTATTCCAGTCAGATACATTTGATGATAGTCTGGGAACACATCTTTACATTTTCTTTGTGATCTGAACATGAAAACGTCCAGTGATGGATTCAGTGATCGTCTAACACACTAACATATTCAACTAAGGGAATGGCTCATTTGATTTTACTCACAAATAAATAAATAAATATAAAGCGCCGTTATTAATTTCTTCTTTATGTTTGCAACAGCCCTTTCTTTGTATAGTATGCACCCCACTTGCCTATTGTACATATCTTTATATTGTATGCATATTTTATAAATATCCTTATGCATATTAAATAAAGTTTGGAAAAAAATTGTGGCAGATCTTTTTCATTGTTGATTAGTCTTTTATCGTCTCTGAGTTACATCTATTTATTTTGAACTAGTTTCATTGGTGATTTAAAAATAACAATGTATTTGGTGTTTGGAGCAAAAATTATGTTTTATTTTCATAAAGTGCAGAGAGGTCACTCAGAAACCATTTGATTACACATTTTAACACAATGTTGGTACAAATGTGCTAAGTACTGGCCACTTGTGATCAGAGCTCTCAGGAAGCTTTGTAACCTGTTTATATCCTATTCAAGGTTCAAATGTAACCCTTAGCAAAGCTAGAAACACTGCAAAGTGCCAAATTTGAATTGTGAGTTTTGTGAGTAAGCCGTAGAATATGAGAGCACGAAAAGAAAGAGGTCTGCCCTTAATACAAAATAGTTATGTTCTTGAATAAAATGAATAGTTTCTATCTTCCCTGTTGGTGGGTTTTACTTCCCACAGTCCGGAGTCATGCATGTCAGGATGTCTCGAGAGTCTAAATTATCCACTGTGGTGAATCTGCATGTGGTCTTGATAACCTGCCCAGGTGTATTCCCCACCCTCCTATGACTGTTATAGAATCACTGAGTATTCCTTCATATATGAGTTTCGGTTTCACCCGTGCAGCTTGTTTCTTGCCATCTACCTTAATGAACGTCATGCTCCAGGCTGACAGAGGTCTGCTTTACATCGGGCTACACCCAATCCATACTTTAAACAGGTGGAACAACACATTTCTATGTAGACCCCGAACTGTCATGGTGGAAAATATTTTTCGCATTCCCTCAAAATATTTTTTTGAAATTCCCCCGGGCTACAGGGACAGAGAATTGGAGAGTTACCATTTTGGAGAAATCCTCCAGAGAGGTAATCATTTCAGTGGAATTCTCACTTGGAGGAACCAAGACTTGACTTTCTCTCTCAATCGGCACCTCTCTTGTCCCTTGATACATTAGATGTGATGAAACAACCAACACAACATTACTCTTGCTTTGCTTGGGTAAAGAAAACATCTCCTTCCGTCATTCTGTCTTTTCCTACAGCGGATGCACCCACTGACATAACACACTGTTATGTTTGCATTTCCTCCAACTGTGAACAATCTGGGCTAAGAAAGCAGGTAGTCTGATATCTGACAAAGGAGAAGATCCTCCCCAGGGCAAACATGACGGAAATTGGAAGTTTGCATGTTTGCTGCGTTCTTATAAATACTCCCCTCTGCATGCAGACGTTTGAGGAGCCGGTGGGTCTGCAGGGGCCCACAGCTGTGCAGGATAATGAGGGGGAGCACGCCACAGGACAGTAGGGAGCAGCTTGTTAGCATAGTCCTCAGCTAGAAAAGGTGCTACCGACTTTCTGCTGCAGTTTAATTGGATGATCCAGTCAGCTTGTTTGTCTCTACAGGACGGCATGTCAGGGACTTCCAGGCCACTCCACAGACAACATGCCGCCATCCTCAAATTAACATTGAAGCAAGAAGGCCTCTATGCTGCCAACTTTTATCATGTTTGACATTCAACAGTCAAATGTTGGTGCTGAATGTCATCTCTGTGTGAGAACTGTCTTCTTAATTAATAAAAGTAGAAGCAAGAAATTCAGCCACTACTTTACCTGTCTTTCAAATTGCACGCATCAAACTGAAGCTCATTATAACTTCCCAGCGATCCTTGCTGCACAAGACTGAGATTCACAGGCTGGTTGTTGATGAAAATGAGCTGCATGCAGCCCTGAAATGCTGGCGCCTGGACCCGACACTCCATGGGAGGACAGCCTGGATGGACATGACAAAAGTCAACGTTTGCGTTAGTCACAAGAAATATTCAGAGGCGGTGAGGATGACCGACGCAGCGTGAGAACTCACTAACCTCCAAAGTGGAAGCTGCCTCTCGATTCCACTTGTTCCCAAAGCTCAATGTTGGAAGAAGGTTCACCGTCCAGAGTCAGGACAATCTGGAGATCCCTGCTGGAGACGCTCACAGAGTGCCACAGCCCATCATTGACTGTGAGACCTAAACAACGTTTCACATTAATATCAGTACATGAGATGACTCTGAATATCAGAGAATTAATATTTGAATAAAAACTCCAAATAATGAAAATTGGAAAAAAGCCTAAAGCTGAAGCCTTGCATAAAAGTTAAAGCTCACAAACACAGATCACACCAACATTAACTGTATTTAAAAAAACATCTAGAATATTTTGTTCTCTCTTCAGGCTATTTGATGTTTGCTGGAGATCTTTTGGAAGGAGCACATTTCACGCTGCTGATTTTCGATGGGAACATGAATATTTTCCTTTAGTGCTGCTGGATGTGTGATTCAGCACATTGTTCTGCTAATAGAGTTTTGATTCAGACCTGCTTCAAATGCTGAAAGTGACCTCTCAAAAGCTGAAAGTGACCTCTCAAAAGGTCACTTTCAGCCAACACCCAGAACTTTGACAGCCTGGGCTTTTTTCAAACAGAAGGAGCTTTTAAGGATACATCAGTTTTCCTTCATAAACAATATTTCAAAATGAAACAAATCCTCATCCACACTAGCATTTTAGGCCCATTTAAGAAAAGATCTCCATCCATATTACACCACCTTACATGCATGTCACATGTATTTAAAAAAAAAGTCAAATGACCATTCATGCTCACCCTGCATAAGAGCATGAAAGAAAACTGGCTGAACTAAAAAGTGTGTTAAGAAGCTTGTCAATATAGTAGTTCATAATGTTTTTCCTCATACATATTTAGGTTATATCTTGCTGTTCTGTCTACACATTATTGTTATTTTATTGGCGGTTGGCAACCACCTTGGCAACCGCCTTACTATCAATGTCTGGGCTTAGTAATTGCTTTATGATGGTCACATAATGCAGGTTTGGTGAATCAAGGAAAGAAATGTTATAACTCAGAAGATCAGATGAGGAAGCGAAATGCAGTAATTAGGATTTTGCTTCTTAGTGTTTACATTTTTGTCCAGCCTCATTAGACTACATCAGTTTCATGCAGAGGCTGAAATGAAGTTTGGAGCTGATCAAAACTTCTAAGTTTCTGAGATTCAAACTCATCAGAGGAGCGTGGAAACCAGGCATCACTGCAACATGAGTTTTATGTTTTCAAATGAAAATGTATTAAAGCATACATTAAAGACCCTTGTTGTTTTAATGAAAGTGCAGCTTCTAATGCTCTTGTATCATCTCATTCATTTGACACATTCAATCCTCCAGCAACAAAGGCACTGAAGCAGCCCCAACATGGTAGCACCTCCATCGTGACCTGCTGTTGAAGGATGTCAGTTCACTTATATGCTTCTATTTGATAAATAATAACAAACATCACAGTCAACAAGCTCCGACAATCAAATACTGAAACTAAATACAGCTGTTTCGCTGAAGCAGAAACTCAGAATCTACATTAAAACTTTTGATTTGTCTATGTTTTTTTTACCTAACTTGCTCACTGACAGCTCTGCTGTGCAGCTCTGCTGTTTTCAGCTCATATGGCCAACATTTCCTGGTTATTTGAAGTCATTTTAAGTGTGAAATAAAGCTTCTGTTTTTCATGTGAAAGCAGTTTTTATTTCACATTCCAGTGTATGTAAGTCATTATTTTTATTTCTTTTTTTTCTTTTTGCTATTAATAAACAGTATATAAATGTATCTACAATTCAGTCCATAACTAACACTTTCGTCACTTTTCTCTGCAGCCATCTGGTCTTTGGAACAACCATTCCCACTTCTTTTTTCTTTTTTTTGACACAGGGGGGTGTGTGGAGGTGGGGTGGGTGTTACTTGGATTTTTATTCTAGTTTTTTTTCTTTTCTTTTTTTTAATTGCTGCCAGTATTTCTGTTCCTTCATACTGATGACAGCAGTGAAAGTTCTGGAGCTTCCCGCCTCCTCCATCACAGACTTCACTTCCTCTGCTGTCACTTATCTGCTCAAGGCTTATGGTATTTTTATCACTCGTATTACATGTATATGCAAATGTGTAAAAAGGGAAATAGTACTAAGGTATGAACAAATATATGAATATTTCCATCTGATTTAACTATGACTGTAGATGGACTTTTAATTTCTTTCAGAAGTCAGGAGCTGCTTGGAAATGCTAAAATTGGATCTAATCGGCTAAATGATCACCTTTGGTTTTGTGGATCTAATTAAAAAGATGACTCAGATTACATGTGGCTGGAACAGACGCTTCAGAACTGTTTTTTGTTTAATCTAATCCCTTCTGTGGCTGAAATCATCCCTCATCTTTGAAACTAAATCTTGCTCATCCCGTTGAGTGAAAAGAGTTTTCATGTCCCACTTGCAACAAACTGTGTTCTGTAAACAAAATAAATTAAATGAATTCCTTGTCTCCAAGAAAGTTTAAAGAGAAGTGTAGCCGTCGTCCAATGAATTCATCAGAGCTTCCACAATCTGTGTTGGTATAAAATCTTTTCATAATTTGTTAAACTGTAAAATAATCTAAACTGTGCAAAATAAGCAATTAAATGAGTTCCTCCTTGATTTTCTGCAACATTCCAGCACTACTTTAGGAGGTATAGAAAACATTCAAGAGAATCATTATGTGCTGTTTTGAGCACATACAACAAATAATGAGCCCGATGCTTCAGAATATGGTAACAGTGATGCTAATCTTTACAGCGGTTCTTGAAGAGGACAAGTCAACTAAATGCTGCAGCCACAGTTGTGATGAGGATTCGCATGAGATCGTGTGTCTCCAGTCTTAGCTTCTCTTCATTGGCTTTCCAATAAAACAAGCAAATAACTGACTAGTGAAGCCATCTGGATTACTTTTGATTTTGCATCAATTTGTTATGGCAAAGAAACAGCTGAGTTAAAAGCTCTCTGTTTTCCGTTCGATCTATTTTCCTATCTCTGCCGATGGTCTCAAACTGTAAGTCAGGACAGAATTTTTGTCATTTTGAGGGAAACTTGGAGTAGTCACTGCTCCTCCACACTGAGGGGAGCCAGTTGAGGTTGTTTTCAGTGAAAATGAAAGGAATAACTTATATTTAAGGTGATATCGATTAATCTAAATATTTAATTGTCTGTTAAAGATGTCTCTTGGAAACCTCCCTAAAGAAGTGTTTCAGACTTGACCAACTGGAAGGAAAGCTCAGATCAGTCCCATTACACGCTGGAGAAACTATACCTCTTGGCTGCCCTGTAATCACCTTCCGCAGAACTAGAAAAGGTGACTTGTAGGAGGGAGTTCTGGGGCTCTCTGCTTATTACTCTCCATGCCGTTATTGACTGATATGGAATCATTAGAATCATTAATATAGTGTTTCTCTTTTTATTTCTAATACCAGCTATCCCAAGGCTCATGTTTTTGTGTTTCATGGTGTGTATTTCCTCTCTTCCTACTCCCCAACTGCTCAAGGTAGATGTGCTCATCCCTGCTTCTGGTTCTGGTTCTGCTGGAGATGTTTTCCTCTTCAAAAGGAGTTCTTCCTCCTCACTCTTGATGTAGCGAAGATTCAGTGTAATGCCTGTTGGTTACTATCAAAGCTAGGGTGTTTTTATGGACTGGCATTATTTGAAAACTATTATACGGATTGGGCTGTATTTGATTGGACTGGTATTGATCTTGTTTACTTTCTCTGTAAAGCGTCCTGAAATGACTTTCCTTGTGAATTGGTGCAGTACAAATAAACTGATCTGAATTGGATGTGCAGCTGCAGATTGAAATTCAGCAGCTTCACTTCCAATCTGAACAAATCAACATCCAGGCAGAATGGACATTTCTCAAGCCTCGGGGGCTTCGAAAGGACAGGCGGTCATGCCAAATGCATCCTGGGAGTTGTTTTTGTTATTCTAAAACATCACATCTGTTCAGACTCTTGGGGAAAAACTCAAGAATTGCCAATGATGCATGTCGCTAAGAGAGCAGCCTTTTATGCTGGAAGACTGAGCGCCACAGGCGTTCTCTCCTAACTCAGTTGACTTTTTGGTGGAATAAGCAATACAGCCGCGAGCGACTGCTGCAGAGCATTAATCTGAGTTTCCCGTCGCCTTTTCACGTCAGAAACAGCTCACACATCTCAGATTGTTACTCAACACCTCAGAAGAATCAAACATTTGTGTATACTTTCTCTTCTCAGTTCAAATCCCTGGGCTGTCCTTCTGTCTCTGCAAAAGCCAGTCTGATGTGTCACTTTCCAGTTGTTCAAGTGCCAGAGCAGCAGAGAACACCACGGCATGTCTCTGACAACAGATTCAGTCTGAGGTGAGGAAAGCAAACGCTCATTTTTGGGCAGAGAATAAAAAAATAATAATTTGGGGATTCTTTCCTTCTGTGGGGGCATCCTGATTTAACTGAAAGGCGTTTTCTTCCGTGCAAGTTCGACTTGGACAGAAGAATGACTTCTGAACTGTTTCCACATTATTGCTGTAGCTTTAACTGGAGCTTTAAAACCCTTCGAGGCTGACTGTGATGGTGTCCAAATGCTTCTATTGTCCAGCTAGAAAAAAAAACCCTGTTTCATAAACCTGTGAACGCAGGTCAAATTTTGAAAAGGTACATGAAATAAAACATTGCTGGGAGCCCTGAGGCTCAGTCTAATGATTTCCACTGATATTGCTGTTTGTGATAGTGTCATAACTTCACAGGGAAGGTAGTGAGGAAGGTGAAAATTAAACTCTTCACATCCCTCCTGTTTTCTAGGTATCCAGAAAGACTGGAACAAAAATATATATATTTCCACATCACAATTTCAGACTTCAGATTAAAAAAACAAAAAAAGGAGAGCGTGAGACGTTTCAGACTGCCAGCTGCAGGTAGGTGTTTCAACTTGAACTGACCCTGAGCCTGAGTCTGATCCAGGCAGTGTTTATGCATCACAGGTAGCAGATTTATCCACCATGAGTCTGGTTTTCTCTGCTTGCATCCCACCATTTGTTTGTGTCTTAGAACATCCATCACAGAGAAGATTTCCAGCTGCTGCAAGCAATGCACATCATTCTCACAGCAGTCTAATGTCAATATCCGGCTGTAATTAAGGAATTTACTCCCCCTTCCACCTCTGTGTCAGTGCAGCACGTTCACGCAGGATCAGGAAGATTCACAGACCAGATCCAGGGATTTCTCTCGGTGTGTTTGATATGATAATGCTCTTCTTAGCTGCCTGAATTTGCAACCAAGATGCCATCAGAGTTTCAGCTCGATAATAATTTCAGCTGTGACCTCCAAAAATCCTCCCAAGGAACCTTAATGAAACTAACGAACAAATTACGTGGAAGAAAATTCATATCAAACGAGTGTCAGATTACGTCTGCACTGAATCCATTTGTAGTGAAATTATATTTCACATGAGAGGACTCGGGGTCCTGAAAGGCTGCAAATCCAAGGCGGATGTGTCCCGCTACAGACAGGTAATCTAATGCAGCTCCAGGTAAATGATATTAACGGAAATTTTGTCTCTCAGCTGTGGTCATCCTCTCCTTCTACATTTCACTGCACACTTATCTGCTTATCTCCAAGAAGTGACTTTTCTTTTAGTTGACAAGTACAGAGGGTACAAAGTAAGTTGGATGACATTATTTGATAGGCTATTTGTCTCTGTTTCTTTGTTTCAATGTCTCTTTGTCTTTTAGGTCCTTGAATCTCTCCTTTATAAACAACTGAAATCTCTCCTTTGTAAACAACTGAAAAACAACTGCAAAGAACATTCTCCCTGAATCTCAATCTGGTTTTAGAAAAAGAAAAGTGCTGAACAATTACAGCAGAATTAGAAGTCTTCAAGAATTTTATTGATGAACTAGAACACAACATTTTGCAACCCTATTTATTAATTTTAACTAAAGCACTTGATTCTGTAGATCACAAAATATTGAAACAATGACTTATTATCAAACTGTCAGCCCATAGTTTGGTTTGAAACGATCTCTCCAACAGAACTCAGTGTGTTCAGGCAAAAGACTTTACCCCCAGTTCACTGTAGGAAACTAATAGTGTACCTCAGGGGTCCATATTAAGACCACTTCCCTTCCTTCTTTACATTGACAATACTGACCAAAATGCTAAATATGTCCATTTTCATTGTTATGCAAATGCTTCAGTTATACACAGATCAGCACCAACACCCACCCTGGCTCTTTCCCAGCTGCAGCTTACTTTTAATGTTGTCCAAAAGAACCTGAATGGACATAAACTCATTTTAAAGCCCGACAAATTTTGACTCATGTTGTTCTCAGTAAATCCTCCCTCCATCACCACATTAGAAGATTTAAAGCTAAAAAGAGGCTTATTGAGGTCACCTTTATGTCTGTGAAAGTCTACAATGATGTGATTTATGTGCATGTATCATCACAACGTCCAAGTACTCTGGACGCTGTTTATCATGGTACACTGAAGTCTATCACAGACCTCAAAGCCCAGTGTGACTGTGTTTTATAAGCTCAAACTGGATGGTGTTCTTTGTCAGCATGCAGACTGAAACACTGGCATATTTCTATTTATAAATCTATTCTCAGTCTGCTCCCTTTGTTTTAAAATCCAGACTAACATCTGTAGAAATAATAAAGACCAATACAACCTTTGGTCCGAAAATGTATTTTTTATTAACTGTGCGAAAGGTATCGACTGAATTGGGAAAAAGGTTTTTGACTATGTAGCTCCATTTACTTGGAACAATGTGCAAAAGACCCAGAAGTTGCCTGATTTGGTTTCATTTGACATATTTGGGGGTTGGGAGGGTCTGGATGCCCTGTTGGTGGACTCATCCATGAGTAGATGCTTTGTTTGATTATCTTGTGAACTAGTCTCCTTTTGTTATGTTGTTTTTATTACACAAATTTTTATTGTATTATTTTATGATGTCTTTGATATTTGTATGTTTTTATGTAAGTTATCTGTTTGCCTCTGGAGTCATGTTTTAGCTGATGCCTCTTGGCTAGGAGGATCTTGTAAAATCTCAATGTGCTCTTCCTGATTAAATACAGGATTTGATTGGTTGATTGATTTGTCAACGTTATGTGAAGCACCCAAACATCAGCTAACCAGTTTTTTTTTCAACTTGCTTTCTGAAATAGGCCTCCTGAGTTAAAGTATCTCAGGGTTTTAATTATTGAGAGTTTCTAGTCTGACATCAGGGTCAGAGTTGGTTCAACCATCTCTGACTTTGCTGACTCTGAGTTGACTCGTCCATCACCATCAAACCACACAAGTTAAATGGAAGAGATCCTCCTACTTTCCTTCTTCAGAATTACAGCTTTAATTGTAATCATACAGTGAGGAAAGTGAGCTGGTTTGGGAGAAATTACAGAGCGAGTGAATGTGTAATTTAAATATTTAATAGCTGTAACAATATGACATGTGATAAGTGTTGGAATGTTGCTGTATTAAAAATTCACTTTACAGGCAGGTCCAATCAAGTGAAGTTGAAAAAACATATAATTCAGACAGGAAATTTAAACATAGAAGGCTCATGGCTGTCACTCATTTTTCCTTAGCAAAAGGAAACATTCAAGTAACTTTAATGGGAATATGGATGCAATCAATCTATCCAATCACATCTGGAAAACTTGAAGGAAAACATA
The DNA here is from genome assembly GCA_028564865.1 of Zenarchopterus dispar. Classification (NCBI taxonomy): domain Eukaryota; kingdom Metazoa; phylum Chordata; class Actinopteri; order Beloniformes; family Zenarchopteridae; genus Zenarchopterus; species Zenarchopterus dispar. Next base: position 13,767,940 of record JAOWBL010000014.1, on the reverse strand, counting down.
ACTGAAAAAAAAAATCATTAGGGAATGCTGAACACCTATTTGGAGCCTATAGATCTTTCCCTGATGTAAATGAAGTTCCATCATAACCAGTGTAGCCTCTTCAGTAAATAAAAGACAGTTATTGGTCAGTCATCTCCAAAATCCACATTATACAATCAATAACCTGATTAAACTAAACCTGTTTCTGTTTAATTAAGGGGAGAAGATGGACAAGAAATCAGGGCTTGTGGAACAAAACCTGCTCTCAACCAGATCATGTCCCCAAAGCTGGTTACCATGGCAACAAACTCCAAGTATAAGCCAGGGAGCAGAAAGCACCACGGTCCGGTTTTACAGTAGTTTTACTCCATTTCCAGGGTAGCTCAACTACCACAATGAGCAAAACCAGAGAGCTTCCAAGTGCTTCCTGCTCAGCTGGATTTGTGAGAGTACAAGTTTACCCGAAGGCTTCACGAACATGTGATAATCATACAACAGTCTGCTGGTTTAAACATCTATATCTCGCCATGACCTTATCATTCCAGAATTTTTTTGCCAAGACAAAGGATGAGTAGTGTCAAATTATGAAATCTAGATTCGACAGCTCATCGTATGTGGTTCAAATTTAATCTAAAACCCTTTGATTAATTTACTCGCAGCCTCCACAGTGGAACACAATGTCAGTGTATGAGTCAGCTCTGGTCGGCCCCGACTCATGGTGTTTTATTTTAAATATTCACTGGATTCTCTATACCATTCAGAACAACTTTTGGAGTGCTGGAAGTATAGCAGAGAAAAACTAAAATCTCTGGAGATCACCATGAGTACACCGGGGTGTTGTGCTTGTTGCCTGGTAAAACTACACTGATGACATGCATCATCTGCAGGGAAAATGGGTGAACCATCTCTTTAGTCAGCACAGACAAAAAACTCACAGGGTCCATGTGCACAGACGCTTCTTCACAGTACCACATCCAGAATTACATTGACTGTCTTCAGCAAAAACTGAAGTTGCTACCTCCTTTACTCTTATCACTCTGTCTGCATGTGCTGAATAGTATTTACAGAGAAACATGTCTACCTGTAAACATGCCTACTTAATATCTTCCTGCGGGTATGAGTCAGCAAATCACATAAGACTACTGTCCTGATATTCTGGCTGCGTCTTCCTCAGTACTCCAAGCTCATTCAATTTATTTAGAAGTGATTACACATTTCCCATGGCACTCAAGAGACAAAGTGGTTTAAACTTTCTCATCCTCTTTCTCTCCGTTCTGCTCCTGCTCTACATTGCTAACGTCTTCACCTCTTCCGTGTTTGTTGTCTTGTTTCAGGGATTATTTGGTCTTTGGAAAGCTCAGTCACCTGCTTCCACATATAAAGAGCTTTTTGTTGTCGCAGTTACTAATCACACCTGATGCTAAGTTCCAGCAACACCAGCGGAAATCCCTGAAGCATCCTTGCATCCACAACCAGCATGGAAAATATTTTTAAATTTGGAGTTTTATTGAAAAATACATCTCAGGAGAAAATTGCAAGAATGTTCTAAAACTAAACAACTAAAGCTGCTGCAACAGGCTGCCACTAGAGAGGCCAAGTTTATCTACATTTAAAGTGGCCTTTTCTGAGCATAGCTGAAGGTGAGTATAGCTGCTGCTATGCTCACCTTCTTCAAGATTGCTGAAGAAAGCCTACAAAATGTTTTTTTTTGTCATTTTTTGATTTCTTATAGATTTATAGATGACATATAGTGCAAGAAATTACATGTTTAACACATTTTAAGAGCAACTTTAATTTCATAGGAACTTGGAAATAAGTCCTAGAAATTTTGACAGAAGCCAACAGTTCAAACGGTAAGTTCTGTACTGAAGAGACGGAAATGGGAGTGTACAAACATTTCTCATGTTACAATAGACAAAAGTAAATAAATAATTGAAGATATTTGGAAAAACAATCCACCTGTTTCTTTAATAAAGAACTAAAATAAAGGAGTCAGTTGCACCTAAAACACATCTTTTTGTCCAACTTTCTGCTTTTTGAATTAAAACTTTTGACAGTGTCTTCCAGGACTGGCCCTAGGATTTTGGTGGGTCTAAACAAGATTTGGTTTGTAGCCTGAAAAAACTTGCAAACACCAAATCACACACACAGCTTATAACTGAAATAGATAAACAGATATAGAGATGAATAAATGAATTATCAACAAATTTTTTACTTTATTTGGAAACAAAAATTATATATTATTTGACTTCACTTTCAGGAGGAAAGGGTTCTGTGGAAGATGGTTATATGTGAAATAAATTGAGCTGAATTTGAGTTGGGACTCTTTTGATCATGTGGCCCCCCTAAACAACGGCAGGGAGCATTCATGCCAGGAGCCAGCTGTTGCTTAATTTTTAATTTCTTATCATTGTGTGCTTAAATGTGACCTGGTCTGGGAACACTACTATTACAGAATATGTCATGGCTTAGTCACTTGGACTTCAGGGGCGGTTGTTTTGTTTGGACTCACCAGCAGAGACTTCTGTTCTCTGGCGTCCAGCGCTGTGGAGGCTCAGATGCAGCCAGCTGTTGCTGATTTGCAGCTCCAGTTTCTGTGGACTCGGGTCGAGCTGCACAGTAAACAGAAGCCCGTCTGGGTTCCAGGTCCTGAACTGGAAGCGAACGGCAAGTTCCCCTGTGGCGGACACAGCTGACGGCAGCGTCAGGAAGCTGCTGCTGGAGCTCAGAAAGGTGCAGGCCACCAGCTGGGGCTGCGAACACGAGAAGGTCACGTTGCCCTGGAGGATGGAAGAAAAAAAAACTAAACAAAAACAGAGATGCAGATTTCCATGCATTTTCTGTGACATGTCAGGAGAGGCTTTGCCTCATGGGAAATTTGCTGTGGTGTGTCTGGAAATGTCATGTTGATGCGTACAAGTGGGAGTTGATGGTTTCAGGATCATGACCTTATTATAACCCTGAGCAAAATATTAACAAAGCTAAATCACTTCTCATCCTGCAGGAAGACTTTGTATTTTCATCTAAGAAGAAAATATAAACTTATCTTCATTGTGTAGGACATTAAATGAATCCTTAAAAAATAAAATATGAATAGTGTGACATTTTTGGACAAGACTGATACAACTGCTCCAGATAACACAAGGGGCAGAGAAAATTAAAAGCTCTTGTTTTAGCTGTGCAGTGAAAATAAAATTTAAAAAAACAAAACAAAACACACATTTCTTTTTTGATGTGACCTGATCCAGACAAAAAAGGCTTACATTTTAATTTAAGGAAATAAACTTTATCCAATTACGTTTTGTCAACTGAGACCAAAAATTTAGAAGCAAAAGACTTTCTGACATGTCATTTGGTATAAACAGTGGGTGCACATTTGAGTTGTCCACTTGGGAAATCACAAACATTCCACAGATGCAGCTCCTCATTTGATACAAAATTTAAATTTAATCTTAATTGTGTGTCAGCTGCATTCAAACCCACTGGGGTCAGAGTTGTATCGGTCCTGCAGCCTGCAGGGTAGCAAACAGCAATCACCGCTCTCCCACTCTCGACGTGATTCCCTCCCATCAACCTCAGGGAGATTGTCCCATTGAAATTCCATTACAGCTTCCATCATGCCCGTCTCCTTCACCTCTGCCTCTGTTGTCAGAAAAGGCCTTTTAATGCGGCAGTTAAAGGTGGCGGCTGTCTCAATTGAGATGTGGCTTGTGGCTCTTTGCTGGACTCGTCCGATTAATCATATAGTATTCCTGATGGATTTTCTGACAATAATCGTTTAAATTCTGGCTAATTAAATGTCTGCAGAGAGAAGAATAAAAAGCAGATTCATTCTTTTTTTGACAGCAGTGAAAATTAATGCCATGTTTATTAACTGAAGGTTCATGTTTGGTGTGAATGCTAAACTTAAAGTGTGAATTATGTAACCATTACACTTGCTGAAGATCAATATCCTTAGAAAGTAAAGACTTTTGGGTGGTTGTTTCATTCTGTTCTATGTAATTTATGGCATCAATTCAAAGTCATATATACTGTATTATGATTCAATATCCAATATCTGAGAATCAAACTTTAAAATCTGAGAATCTGAAACCAGGAAATCTAAATCTTTAACCAAGAGTGCAATCACCATCTGGGTTATACCTTTCTTTTCTCTCCATCATTTCTTTAACCATCTCTGTGAGGAAAGAAATCATTAAACCTTTCCTTTTGTCACAACGGTGAGGTTGTCTGGTCTGGGGTTTTTTGTCTAGTGTGCATTTCCTGTTTTATTTTGAAATCCTAAC